>CM071860.1:7664207-7684554 GCA_036759665.1 Gynandropsis gynandra
AGTTTATACAATGTACTAAAGATCTCCGCGGATAACTCCCCCTGAGTTAGACGTAAATACAACCTCAACTGTTTCTCCGCACAGTACAATATATAACTAAGTACACTTAAAACCTTAGAGCTCTCTTTTTCTCTGTTTCGTGTACTCCAGTGATACAGCCCAGAATCGTTAACCTTCTTTTTCTTTTTCAGGTTAACTTATTCTGTCTTCCGCTCGGCTCAGCAACCCTCTCCGGTTCTTCAGCCGCGTCGTCTTGCTGATCTTTCTTCAGCATTGAATCCGCCAGATTCAACTTGACTCCTCCTTCTTCTCCTTAATCTTCTGGTTGACTTCCTCCAGTCATCCTTGATTTGAATTCGTGCTCCTTAAATATATCAACTTCCTGAAATAGCAATTTTAATCTGCAATCCTATTTTTATTGCATTCACAGTTTGGAGATAGGTTCTCGAATTGGATTGTGCATGGACTTATGAACTTTAATATATATTAAATGTCAAATATAGGGTTATAGGTCTTTGATTAATTTTTTATTTTTTTCTATTAATTTGAATTTAACTTTTAACTTCTAATTTTGAGTTTAATTTTTGTATTTTTTTATTTTATTTATGAACAACCATGACTGTATGTATAGATGTCAAATGGTTTAGGTTGTGCTCGACCCCTTCAAATAGAATCGATTTTATAAGATAATTGGGGTGGGTTAACCTGGTCCATTAATAATGGGTTATATAGATCGGGTTAAACAACCAATTATCTTTTTTGTTGATATAAATAATATTTTTTATATATACTAGGAATACTACCCGCGCGATGCGCGGATTTAAGATATATTCTACTATACATTAAAATATTCGATTTTAATTTTTTTTGTTATATAAATTATATGATTTAAACAGTTTAAATAGAAAGAATTATTACAAATAATTTCTAGAAGTTTAATATATACAAATATATATTTGTTATACAATTAAATACTTAAATTTTGAATTTTTATTTCAATATATATCTTTATCAAAAGAAAGTTTCAAGGTATTTAACAAATATTAACGTGAAATTGCGATATATATTCTTCGTCTAAACGACAAACATATATATATATATATATTAAGACATGAAACTCAACATGATAATATTGAAGATATTTTTTAACTACTTTTGTTAACCCTTTATATTACTGACCAAACGTTTTTATCTAACATTATAAATATCGTTGAATAACTCTTTAAATGATTATTTCTCTTTGAATGACTACTTCTACGTTCCCTAACTATTTTTCTCAACCCTTTTCATGACCTATTCAAATAGTTTCTTGTCATTTTGAGTATCGGATATTATATGTTGGATTATACTGATAACAGTATAATTATATTTCACGTGAATTTATAAACCAATTATGTATTATATTATTTAATATTTTTATTTTTATATAATAGATTAAATATTTTTATAATTTATATTTAAATAAAATTTTACAATTAATTCAAATATTTTTAAATAGAACATTTTTAGTTGATTATAAATCATTTATGATATTTGTGAATAATTTCAGTATATAATTATTTTAAGATAAATATTTTTTCTAAAAATATTTCTTTCCATAATTGCTCCTTGTAACATATCATATATTAAATAATTAGTATTCAATTTAAATGCAGTATAAGTAAAAATATTATAATAACTAACAATGTCGTTGATAAATATAATCATGCTAGCGATCAACAAATTCTAATGAAATTGATTATGTTATTTTTATATCCTTATAAAAATTCCTATCATACATTACTTGCATGATGTCATTCGATAATAACAACATAATCTTTTCATAAAATATGTTTGGTTTATTTTTTACACTTTCTGAATCTAGAAAATCATAAGAATGAGTTTTTTTGTACAACTTCATATTTTAATTGTATTGATTTAATACTATATCAATTGGATGAAATCGACACCTTTTTTTGGATTGTGTTGTTTTCTTCTTTATCATTGACGAAGTTGAATTTTTTCTATCTCTTCTTGTATATTCAAATAAAATTATAATTTTATATAAATATTTTAAGTATATGTATGTAATCAAAATTTTAATTTTTAAGCATTTAATAAAAAGGCTAATCCTTTCGAATCATATACTTTTCTATTACTATTTTTTAATTTACAAATCTAATATCATTATACTAATAAATGTATAAATTTATTTTTTATATTATTTGTTTACCTTAATATCTTTAAAATTCTATTAAATTTTAGTATTATAATAAAAAATGCAATTATTTTGATAACACAATATTAACTTTAACATAATATTAATTTATTTTTATATAATAGATCAAATATTTTTATAATTTATATTTAAATAAAATTTTACAATTAATTTAAATATTTTTAAATATATCATTTTTAGTTAATTATAAATCATTTATGATATTCGTGAACAATACAGTATATAATTATTTTAAGATAAATATTTTTTCTAAAAATATTTCTTTCCATAATTGTTCCTTGTAACATATCATATATTAAATAATTAGTATTCAATTTAAATGTAGTATAAGTAAAAATATTATAATAACTAACAATGTCGTTGATAAATACAACTATGCTAGCGATCAACAAATTCTTATGAAATTGATTGTGTTATGTTTATATCCTTATAAAAATTCCTATCATACGTTACTTGCATGATGTCATTCGATAATAACAACATAGTCATTTCATAAAATATGTTTGGTTTATTTTTTACACTTTCTGAATCTAAAAAATCATGAGAATAAGTTTTTTTGTACAACTTTATATTTTACTTGTATTGATTTAATACTATAATCAATTGGATGAAATCGACACAATATTTTCTTGGATTGTGTTGTGTTCTTCTTTATCATTGACGAAGTTGAATTTTTTCTATCTCTTCTTGTATATTCATATAAAATTATAATTTTATATAAATATTTTTTTCTATCTCTTCTTGTATATTCATATAAAATTATAATTTTATATAAATATTTTAAGTTTAAGTATGTAAATCAAAATTTTAAATTTCAAGCATTTAATAGAAAGACTAATCCTTTCGAATCATATACTTTCTATTATTATTTTTTAATTCACAAATCTAATATCATTATACTAATAAATGTATAAATTTTAGTTTTTATTATTTGTTTACCTTAATATCTTTAAAATTCTATTAAATTTAGTATTATGATAAAAAAATGCAATTATTTTGATAACACAATATTAACTTTAACATAATATTAACTGCCATGAGCGAATGAGAAGAAGCTACAGCGAAGGTGAAGAAGCTCGCAACGAAGATTTCGTATAAATGAGTTCGGATTAAGGTTGCCAATTTCAAGGTTGTGTGAAGGAAGAGTATGATTATAGAGTTTGGAAATATTGATATTTTATACTAAATTTTATTCAAAGAAATATATAACATTTTTTGTTGTTTATTATTTATTAATTTTTAATTTTTTTATTTATTTACATATATAATAACTAAAATATTCTCTAAATTAATATAAATATTTTGTGTTTCTTTAAAATATTAATATTACTAATATATAATTCATTTAAAGTAATTTATGAATGACAATTAATGTAAAATAAAGGAAAAACAATATATTCCCCCCTGAAAATCATGCTTTAGTCGTATTCTCCCCTCGATTTTGACCCTCATCCTATTCCCCCTCGATTTTCAGTTTTCACCCTATCCCCCCTTGAAAATCATGTTTTAGTCCTATCCCCCCTCGATTTTGACCTCATCCTATTCCCCCCTCAATTATAAAAAATCTATCTAAAATCTCATCCGATTTTGACCCAATTTTGACCCAATTTTGATTTTAATTTTTATTTTGATTTTTATTTTTGTTTTAATTTTGATTTTAATTTTGACCCAATTTTGACTCAATTTTTACCCAATTTTGATTTTAATTTTGATCCAAATATGACTCGATTTTGACTTAATTTTGATTCAATTTAATCAAATTTTGACCAATTTTGACTCAATTTTTATTTTAATTTTGATCCAAATATGACTTAATTTTGACTCGATTTGATCCTAATTTGTACTTAATTTTGACCAAAATTTTTACTTAATTTTAAATCGAATTTTAACAATAAATCAAGTTAATTATTCAATTTAATCGACTTACTTGATTTGATTTCGAATAAAATTAAGTACGGCTTTTTACTTGAAACCAATTTTAACCCAAAATCAAAACCAATTTTGACTTAATTTTAACCCAAAACCGATCCAATTTTGACCCAACTTTAACCCAAAATCAATTCGGATTAAATCGAGTCAAAATTGAGATCATAATTTAGGTTAAAATTGGATCGGTTTTGGGTTAAAATTGAGTCAAAATTGGGGTCGATTTTGGGCTAAAATTAAGTAAACATTTGGGTTAAAATTAAGTACAAATTGGATTAAAAATAAGTAAAATTGAGTCAAAATTGAGGTCGATTTTGGGTTAAAATTACGGATTAAGTAAAAATCGTACTTAATTTTATCGGGTAAAAATTAAGTAAAAATTCGGATTAAATCGAGTCACAATTGATATCATAATTTGGGTTAAAATTGGATCGATTTTGGATTAAAATTGAGTCAAAATTGGGTTAAAATTTGTTTCAAGTAAAAACCGTACTTAATTTTATTCGAAATCAAATCAAGTAAGTCGATTAAATTGATTAATTAACTTGATTTATTGTTAAAATTCGATTTAAAATTAAGTAAAAATTTTGGTCAAAATTAAGTACAAATTAGGATTAAATCGAATCAAAATTAAGTCAAAATTGAGTCATGTTTGGATCAAAATTAAAATTAAAATTGGGTCAAAATTGAGTCAAAATTGGGTCAAAATTAAAATCAAAATTGGGTTAAAATTAAAATCAACATTACAATTAAAATTAAAATGAAAACAAAAATTTAAATCAAAATTAAAAATTAAAATCAAAATTGAAATCAAAATTAAAATCAAAATTGGGTCAAAATCGGAGGGGGTTTTAGGATGAGGTCAAAATCGAGGGGGATAGGACTAAAACATGATTTTCAAGGGGGGAATAGGATGAAAACTAAAAATCGAGGGGATATAGGATGAGGGTCAAAATCGAGGGGGGAATAGGACTAAAGCATGATTTTCAAGGGGGAATAGACTGTTTTTCCTAAAATAAAAAACAAAAAAACTTTGATGATGTGGAAGTTTGGGAGAAGAGAATGCATGAAAAGCCTCCAAATTGTTGAACTTTTAATATATAGATTTTATTCATCTAATATTATAATATATAAATATATTAGATATCATAATCAATGTATCAATATTCAAAACAATAATTTATGAATATAAAATTCGTTATATATTAAAAGTATCTTATATAACCGTCAAATTTCCATCTTAATATATCAATAGCTAAACCGATAATTCATGAAAATAAAATTCTCGATAAATTTTTAACAAATTCTATTTAAAAAATATTCGATATAATCATCAAATCTTCATAATTTTCCTCATCGTCCTTGAGTTCAACATTATGATCATCAACAACATCAACTTCGTCATCACAACTATCGCCAACTATTAATTAAAAACATCTTAAAAATAGAATATATTTTAATTAAAATAAAAGTACTAATATATGGCTTACCGTTTTCACAAAATTCATATTTAATCAATCAATTTCGTGTACAAATCAATGCCTCGATATTAGAAGAACATATACATGATGAAAAATAACAAGAGCGTGATGAGGAAACATGGAAAAGATTTTCATTAAGAAATGGAGATAGAGAGTTGCAATTTACATAGTCACATAGTCAGGAAGACATGTGAAAATCTATACTTATTTCTAGCAAATATATCCAAGTTGTTCGAGAGCAATCACCTACAATAGCTAGAAAATATCATGACCTTCTATGGTTTCAATGTGGAAAGGATCCCAAATATCCAAATGAAGAAGTCACATATAATTTCATATTCTTGATTATGTTAAATAAAAGGCAAACTTTTTATATTTTGTTAATGGTCAAATATAACATAGAGAATCCTTTATGAACAGAAGTTGTTTTAGTATGAATTTGTTTGTTCAAAATTTTTATTTTTTCAAATGAAGCGTGTTCTAATATGATATGTCATAGATCAAATGAATGTGCAACAAAAAAAAAGAACAAGACACATCATCCAAAAAATACAAATTATTGTAGAGACTACCCTTTACAATCGTCAAGGCCCGAAAAGGATCTTGTATTGTGCAATGAGAAGAACAAAATGAGATTTTGTAACCACAATTGTTAGTTAATAGACTGACACTAATTAAGTTGAAATTGAAAGATGATATATATAAAACAGTGTCTAAAATTTAGTTTTTTTAGAAAGTTTAATAGTTATAGTTTGGTTAACAATAATGTTTTGGCCAGTTAGTAATATAACAATAGTGTTAGTAATTGTTTTGATGTTAGAAAACAGGTTCAAGTTATGACAAATATGGTAACTCCCTCTTGTATCTAATATCCATGCAAATTTATTTATTGAATGTTGAGATTGTAAAGCAGTTGATAACAAATATGTGAAAGTATAGTTAAATCTTGATTAAAATTACAGAAAGTACAGGAAGATTGCAAAATATGATTAGTTGATAATGTAATAGCATAATTTAAAATGTTGTTAAAGAGCTTAGATGAGAGACTAGTTGTTGCAACTTTTCTGGTATGAATAAACCAATGGCACGCGTAGTTGTAGAAGCAAATGATGTATTATTTAATGATCCTTCAAAAATCTTGTCAGAAATGATTACGAGGTTGATATAACTATGTAACAACGGAACTATGTCAAAAATTACCTGAATTTGTATTCTTACAACCTGTAGGATAACCATATAACATATAACATTTAATAACAAGATTATCACCAATACCACAATGGAAACATATAGGTTTCTATTTGGATTGTGTTAAGTTATTATTATAACCTGAAAGTTTTGTAAGATGTGTAATAATGTGAACTAGTTAAATTTTGAGAATTCTTAATATTGTGAAAAACTAAAGATTCTAGAGGAGCCAAAGTACTTCTTTGTTGTCTATCTTGAACTATCAAGTTAAATTCTCTTGAACGTGATGGTAAAGGATCCATCAAGAGAATTTATCTTCTAACAAGGACACAACAATCATTATTTAAGAGATATTTACGTTCTTCCTCATCAGTTATATGTTTTAAGAGTTGACATTCATATTTATTACAAGACCATGAAGAGAATCCTTCTAAACTTTTTAATTCTTGCTACAATATAATTAGTTTTGTATAAGAAGTATTAAAAACCGCATATCATTGTTGAAGGTTTTGTAGTTCTTTTTTAATACTAAAACTTCTCGATATCATATTTTGATTGAACCTATCATGTTTCCAAATTTCATAAGTTGTTTTCATATGAACAACACTAACACCTACGTAATTTTCCATAGAATTGATTATCTGAGAAGATACAATGTCATTGCATCTCATCCATGTCTCATATTTTGTATCAACAGGGGAAGATGTAGCAAACTTACTTGTCACAAACCAGAGTTTGTTGCGACCATTGAGTGCCATGGTCATTGACTGATGCCATATATTATAATTGAGCGCTCTAATCAATTTGTTTGAGACGAGTAAGATACAACTAGTGTCGGAGTTATGTTGATAATAGGGTTCTTATATGGATCCAAAACCTGCATCAAATTCGTAGAAGAACTCAAAATAGTTGATGGATTGTAAGTCATTCGTTAAATATTTGAGAGAAAAAAATAAATAAATTGAGCTCAAAAGTCGTATATTGAACAAGATGTCAAATTAGGCCAAAGAAATCGAAGAAGATACGAAAGAAGAAATCAAAAGATTCAAAATCAATGAGCAACAAACAGAGAGCCGGCAAACTCTGATACCATATTAGTCCGAAAAAGGCTTACCTTGCCAGAAATATTAAATCGATCACCGGTAATCTCGTCGGAAGTATTGAATGGGTCTCTAACAATCTAGGGATTTCATATAAATGTTTTGTATAAAAAATAATGAAAAAAAAATAAAATAGGAGAAAAAATGTAAATTTTGTGTTAGTCAATTGAAAAAAATTATTAATCAAAGAAAATTACTAAAAATATATATTAAATAAATCTTTATATAATTAAATTAAATAATTAATGATTGACCTAATATATAAAAATTTAACTAATATAATCAAGAACCTTAAGAGAATAAAAAATAATAAAATGTTAATGTCTGATCATAAGTCTTTATATATATATATATATATATATCTTGTAACACATTACATGCCATATACGTACTTGACTATGTTAACCTATATCTAGGTCTAATAAATCACATGATTACATAAAAATTTATACATTTGACTCGGTCCTCCTTCAACATGGGCCTCTTAGTTACTAGATATGGGCCTAAAATTTATGTACGTTGTGTCTCCATTCATGTCATTTTGGACCGACATTGCATAGATAGAGGTTTCATTCATTTTCATGCTCCAGTATAAATGAGATCTTAATAACCCAATGTGGGGAAAAAAATGGCAATCCATATGCCTACAATAAAAACACTTTTAAAAGAATTTTTTTTGTTTAACTCAAAGTAAATTATTGTAGAGATTTTAAATATATTCATCTAAAACTGTATAACATAGTTCAAAAATAAATTTTATATTAAGATTGATCGATAGAAATCAGACTCAAACCTAAATAAATGAGGTTCTTTAGACACTGAATCTATGGGTCGGATATTTATTGAGCCCGTTATACTTTTGGGTCATTTCTTTGGATTTCAGATCGACCCATCGGACCCTTAAAAACAAATTATTTGATATAAAACAAATCCTTTGTTAAAAAAATCCTAGTTCTCTTACTCGCCCTATCGTTTCTTGTTTTTTTCTTTTTAGGCGATTTCGCGAGCCAACTTGCCTCGACATTTACTTTTTCCGTCCAATTCACCTTGCAGTTTCCTCTACGCTCGTCTCGTTGTTTTCTTACCATTCTTCTTTGACCACCTCTCCGTTTTCTTTTGCATGTGTGTTATCTTCCATAGTTTTTTGTAATGGAGAATATGGGTCTAGGTTTAGGATTTTGTTTCTATGATCGGTAGAATGGCTAGAAGCCGACCCGAACTCATGAACTCATGGTCCCGTTTGACACCCCTAATTTTAACAAACACAAAAATCGGTCCAAAAATTTAAATTTATCCAATATCATATAAAAAATTTAATTGTTCATGTCGTAATCATTGTAAAATAACATAACACAATAGTTATATATAACAAAATTATCATTTTGTTAGAATGAACTAATCAGTTGAACATTCAATAATTTTATACCAAAAATATATGTTTTATAAAGAAAGGTATGGATGAATTTGGTAGTCTCCTATAAATGGTGCACTTAATTTTTTATTCTCGTAGAACCAATGGAGTATAATTTATTTTCAAATGTTGAAAAAAAGAAACAAACAGACTAATGAAGTGACGGTGTTGGAACAAACAGCCTTCCACATATCAAAATGGCTCTTTGGCCTCAGATTCTTCTTGTTATTTTTCTATGAAAGCTACTCACATTTGTTTTTTTTCCTTTTTTTAAAAAATTCGAGTTATGAGTTTTATGGTCATTACGTCTCTCATACGACTTTTCACGTTTTGCTTTTTATGAAGTTTCCAAAAATGTCTTTTCATCGTAATTTACTCTCTCTATTCATAATTTGTTTATTTATAATTTACTCTCTCCATTCAAATTTATTTATTTGTAATGTGTATCTATTGTGACAAATGAATTTAGACTTGTTTGAAATTATGTATAATAAATTTTAATTAAAATAGATGATATAATATAGTATTTAAATGTTTAAATTGAAACGAATTAAATTTCAATATAATAATAAATGTATTATAATTCAATTTTAAAATTATTTAAAATAGTCTAAAATTATATATATATATATGTATAATTATTAATTATTGACAATTGTATGCCTTTATTCAATTATTGATCAATTACATTTTTACACGTGTATTCTGAAATTTGTTCCGAAGTCCACGATACAACAGCAATGGTAAACATACAACAAGAATTCTGACTCAGTTACGTGTATACCTACTTGTAATTTTGAACATTATCATCCACAATATTTAAATAGAAGTTATATATATATATATATATAATGTTTGTCAATGTGCTTTTAGGAAGTATTCGACGTATTAGATTCCATAGTCAGCGTAGCCATTTTCAACAGTATACATTCCCACAGTTTTGATGGTATTTTCCGACTAATCGATTAGATAATGAACTATAAAGTTCTATGAACTATAAAAAAAGGTACAAAATAACTTTTTGATATTCTATATATTCAATATTCCTATTCTAAAAAAATTTTTGATATTTTATATATGATTTTTGTAATATTTTCCATCAAGTTGAAGTGTATACGTCGTAGACATCCAATTTGCTGAGAAGGCGATCGAAAGTCGCATCTCCAACAACTTTGTTAAATATGTCCGCTAGCTGATCCACAGAGCACAACTACGAGAGAGAAATCCGTTCGTCTTTCCATTAATCGCGAACGAAGCGATAGTCAATTTCGATGTATTTTGTCCGTTCGTGAAACATCAGATTTGATGCGATATGGATTGCAGTTTGATTATCGCAATGGAGGTGGGCCGATCGTTGTAGAGAGACACCTAATGTGCGTATTATATATTTTCCTGAGCCACTTGATCTCATAACAAGTATAAGCCATCGCGCGATACTCCAGCTCCACGGATGAACGTGATATAGTATTCTACTTGTTTGTCTTCCAAGAAATCAAAAAAGACCCGAGAAGAATGGCATATCTCGTAAGCGAGCAACGTTGTAAAGGACATGTTGCCCAATAAGAGTCGCAATAGGCCAATAAGCGTGAGGAGTTGTCAAAATGCAACAAAACACCCTGAGTTGGACTATCCTTGAGATATTTCACCACACGTAAAGCAACTTTCCACTGATCTTGCTTTGGAGAATGCATAAACTCTGCCAAAATATGAACAATGTAGGAGAGTTCAGAATGTGTAATGGTGAGATAAACAAGACATCCCACTAGATGACGATATTGAATGGGATCATCAAATGGAGGTGAAGTCAAAGACGTAGCTTGTTATTTTAATCCACCTTCGAACCCAAGAGTTCACATTTGTCAATGATGTACAAGGCGTATTTTTCTGTGAGAGGAAAATACCATTAGGGATTCTAGTAACCTCAATACCGAGAAAATATTTCAGAGAACCCATATCTTTCATATGAAAATACTCCCCGAGATATGTCTTAAACTGTTGAATTCGGATTGTTGCCTCCGACGAGTAGGTCATCAACATAGATAAGAAAATGGAGACGCACATCTCCTCAAAGAAAGGTAAACAATGAGTAGTCTTAATATGATCGCTTGAATCCAAAACGCGAAAAAGCTTGAGTTAAATTTTCTAACCAACACTGCAGAGCCTGGCGAATACCATATAATGATTTCCACAACCGAGAAACCTTCGAACTATCAGCTGTAACAAGCCCCAGCAGTTGACACATATAAACCTCCTCGTCTATGTCCCCATGAAAGAAAGCATTGTGAACATCCATTTGATGGACTTTTTAATTTTGAATCGCAGCCAAAGCAAGAAATGTCCTCACAGTCGTCATCTTTGCAACTTGAGCAAAAGTTTCATTATAATTGATCCCCTCCTTCTAGTGATTACATAGGGCAAAAAATCAGATTTTGTATATTTGAATAGATCCATCGAAGTTATGTTTGATCTTAAACACCCACTTGCACCCAATAAGTTTTTTGCCCGAAAGAAGATCTTCTAAAGTCCATGTGTGATTCGTTTGGAGAGCACGAAGTTCAATTGCCATTGCTTCTTGCCAGTGAGGGCTCTGTTTTACTTTGGTATAAGTATATCGTTCATATGTATTTGCGACTGCAGTAAGAAAAGTATGATGCTTCGAAGTAAAATTATCATAAGAGATGTAACGAGCTAACAGATAAGGCATCGTACCTAAAGATCTTGGAGATGAAGAGAGTGGGTCTGAATGAGGGGTAGATGTACTCAAGTGGTAAGTGACGTAGGGTTCCAATCTCATTTAAGGGTGGAAAACAGTGTCTACAGTTTCTGTAGTCACCTCATGATCCGAGACTAAATCTGAGAGCTCGAGTGTACATAGTAGAGGCATCCGACAACCTTAAGTTGAGCATATATCAGAGGCTTATGAAACAACATTCATTGGGTGATTTTTCTTGTGTGACTTGTGACAGTGTTTGATTTATGGTGAAAGCCACTGCAAGAACCCGATCTCCCCAATATTCGGTTGGAAGATGTGCTTGAAAATGAAGTGCGCGAGCCACATTGAGGAGATGTCGGTGTTTTTATTCAACCAGAACATTTTGTTATGGTGTGTCAACACAAGATGTCTGATACAATATCCCTTGGTGTAAAACATAGCTCTGCAATGGCGAGAATTGTATCACATTATTGGAGCTCACAACCTTCACCATTTTAGAAAATTGTTGGTTAACCATGGAGCAAAATATAAAAATATCGATTCAATCTCTGATTTTGACCGCAATAGATATATCCAAGTGGCGTGTGTATGATCATCAACAATTGTGACAAAGAAGCATTTGCCAGTGCGTGTTGGAACAAGGTATGGTCTTCGCACATTGCAATGAACCAAATCAAACGGTGTAGTAGCTTTATTATTACTCTTGGGGAAAATGGACCGAGTCTGTTTGGAAAGAAAACATGCATCACATGGATGTTCTTTATTCAACTAAGATGAACTAATGTCGAGTACACCCGATAAACCATAAAAAATCTTATTTGAAGGATGTCTTAGTCTCCGATGTCAAAGATCATTTGCACACAAAGTTGAATCCGCAAAAACTGTCAATGATGGAATCCCACAAAACTTCTACACCTTGCCACTCTCTTCACCAGCTCCAATCAGAATCTTCGTAAAAAGGTCATGTATCACGCATAGTTTATTAGTGAACGTTGCAAAATAAGACAATTGTTGTGACAACTTCAAAACAAAAATAAGAGTGCATGTTAGAGATGGGATGAATATCACTCCTCGAAGTATGAATAAATCTGAGATATAGATATCTCCCGTATTTCTTGCAGCAATATTTGAACCATTGGGGAGATCAACAAGATGAGCACCAATAGATTTCACATTAATCAAAAGAGAAAGATCATCCGTCATATGATGCAAAGCATCCGAGTCGATGATAAAATTAGTGATGCTTGGGTTACCCGTGGTTCGATCAGATTGAAGCCTATGTGCACTAAGAAGTGTCATGATGGCGTGATACTGGTCTATATTCAACCCAAGAACAACATTGACTTCAGAGGAGCCGACCGAAGACAAAGATCACGAAGAGCCTAAGGAAACATAAGAAAGTTGAGCAGAATTGGCTACTACACATCCGCGACCACGATTCCCCGAGAATGTTAAGGAGCGACGACCTCGTACGCGGGCAGGTCTTCTGTTCTCAGGCCACCAGTCTAGATAGCCACGATTCCCCGAGAATATCAATGACATGTCCATTTCTTCCATAACGAGAGTAGAGTAAAGATAGATCTCCGGTTCAAAGCTAAGAATTCCGAGAAATCTGAGTAATTTGGAAAACAAAACTCATAGCCGATGGTTATCCTCGTGTTTTTCAAGAATATGAAATTGCCTATCTACTTCAATTACAATAACGTATGATGATTCCAGATCCAGCAATGGTTTCGTCGATAAGATATTGGTCCGAATATGACCAAACTTCAAAGTATCGAGACTCATGAGGAACTAGTATAATCTCTCCTCTTCACATTCTTGTTCCAATTCTGTAGTTAAAATTCCACAAGAATAGGTTTTGAGTGGCTTGTAGTTACTGAATTCATTCCAAAGAAGCTGAATTTTGCCAAAATAATCGTAAACCGAGAGCTCATCTTGACAACAAGTCGCTATGGAATAACGAAGCTGATAGGCTCGGGAAGGGTTTCCGAGTGACATACGATAATGTATGTTATCCCACAAGTTCTTCATTGTAGAGACATATGCGAAGGAGAATCGATGAGACGACGAGATCGTGTTTATGATCCGTCAGTCATCATATTCTGGCAAATCGATAGTCAATGGTGTCATAACACCATCGAGAAAGAACAATTTCTTCTTCAAAGTAAAGCGTTCTGCACTGCCTCAGTCCATCTATCGTAATTATCCTTAGTCAACTCGATTATGGATAGAACTATACCGGATGATCTACAGTGTGGATAAAAACGGAGATGCAGACGTGACATCCGCACGAGTACACTATAAAAAAATACGACATTTTCAACGGACGGGGCAATGGATTCGTCTGTTGATGATAATTGCCAACGGATTGTAACGAGTATACAAGAAATTCCAACGGGCGGTCATCCGTTGCAATCCATCGTAAAATTCAACGGACGGTTAACGGATAGATATTGTTGCTCTTGTCCGTTGCAATCCATCACAACTTTTATCGGGAGTTCAACGGATAGCTTCCATTTCACACGTTCGGTGGAACCTCGTTAAAAAACCATAAAAAACGACCAACAGGTATCCGTTGCACATTGTAACGGATGTCCATTAGAAACTGTAAAGGATGCTCGTTGCAATTGTTAATTTCAAAGATTGTCGGTGGAATAATTTCACATGAACTTGCAACAGGAATCCGTTGAGGTTTCCAATGGATGTCTGTGCAAATTAAACTATTTAATGACAACTATCAATGTTTTAGCATCAAACCATCAACAACATATATATTTTCAACAAAATATCGTCTTCTTCATATATATATATATATATATATATAGACCGAGAGATAGGATGTATAGAAGAAAAGATCGTATAACCAAAGAGATTACGTAAGAATTCTTACACAGATTAGAGCAATTCATGAGTTTTGGATCGATGCAACCTTTGTGTCAAGAACGTGAGACAATGTTATGTCCATGAAAAAGATGCAAAAACATGAAGTATCGAAGTCAAGAAAAAGTTGCAAACATCTTTACAAGGTGGGTTTCAATGAGAATTACGAAATTTGGTTTTCCCACGGTGAAAATTACGGCATTAGAGATATTGTGCAAGAAGCACAAATAGAAAGAAATGAAGATGTTATTTATGAATTATCAACAACCGAAACATATGTAGAAATGGTGTCAGATGGTTTTCCTGAAGTTGTTCATTAACAAACACGTGAAGAGATATCGAACATTGATGCACGCCGATTCTTCAACCTATTGGATTCGGCGAAACAACCTATATATGAAGGTTGTTGGGAAGGTCAGTTCCGTTTATCTTTATCTTCAAGGTTGATAAGTATAAAAACAAACTACAATGTTGTTGAAAATTGCATGTATTCATTTTCAAAACCATGCGTGAATATTTACCGGAAAACAATCAAGATCCCGAGACATACTACGAAACAAATAATGTGTTAAAAGATTTGGGAATATTACATGAGAAAATTGATGTTTGTAGAAATAGTTACATGTTGTTTTGGGAAAATGATAAAGACTTGTTGAAATGCAAGTTTTGCAGGGCAAATAGATTTCGGCATAAAAAATCATCTTCATGTAAATATGTACCATACAAGAAAATGTTCTATATGCATGTAACAAACAAATTGAGAAGATTATTTGAATCGAAAAATCCCTCTGGGGAAATGAGATGGCACGCAGAATACTCGACAGGCAAAGGTATAATGCAATAACCATCGGATGGTAAGGCTTGGAAAGATTTCAATGAAATATTTCCCAAGTTCGCGTATGAACCGATAAATTTTTATCTTTGCCTATGCACCGATGGTTTTAGTCCATGTGGACAATCTACAAGTCAATATTATCTGTGGTCGTTGATTTTATCTCCGTATAATTTGCCTCCCATTATGTGTTTGAAAAGAGAAATTATGTTTCTGACTTTGTTGATTCCAGGACCAGAACATCCGAAGAAACCTTTAATGTCTTTTTGCAACCTTTAATTTATGAATTAATACATTTGTGGAACGAAAGAATTCTTGATTATGACGTGAATACGAAGCAAAATTTTACATTGAAAGCAGTATTATTGTGGACAATTAACGATTTTCCTGCCTATAGAATGTTATCTGGATGGAGCACGCACGAAAGATTAGCATGTTCATATTGTATGGAGGATACATATTCATTTCGACTAGTACATGGTAAAAAATCATATTGATTTGGTTGTCATAGAAGATTTCTTCCTCGTGGACATGCTTTTCGGAAAGATAAAAAACATTTTCGAAAGAACGTGTACAATTTTTCACAATTGTAATGGGCATCCGTTAGAAATTGTAACGGATGCCCATTACAAGTTTTCTAACGGCATCCATTAGAAGAGGTTGACGGATGACCGTTAAATCTTTTCAATGGGCTTCTGTTAATAATGCTAACGGGCATCCGTTACCATTTACTAACGGATGCCCGTTAGAAAGTTTGTAACGGGAATTCGTTACAATTTGCAACGGATGTCCGTTGCAAAGTGTCATCATGACTACCTAGTCTATGATACTTTCCAATGGGCATCCGTTGCAAATTGGAACGGATGCCCGTTGCAATGGGAGACGAACCGCCGTTTTACCGTCCGTTGCTTCGGGAACATGCATTTTCAATGGGCATTCCTTGGAAATTCTAACAAATGCGCGTTGGAGAAATAGAACGTCGCGTCACTTAATTGCGTCGTTGAGTTGACGACTTTTTCAACGGTTGTCCGTTGGAAATTTCTGCATATAAACCGTTGAACAGCTTCATTTCAACACAAATCTAAAACTTCAAATCCTCTCAAACACTTGCTCTCACACATAACAGTCACACTTACAAACACTAAACAGAAAAATGGGGCTAGACGATTCATAGGTTCGAGAGGTATGTTGGTTGGTTCAGCGAGAGCCGCTGCCCCACCTCCACCGCCACCATATCGACTCCTTAATCGATAATTTTGATTGTCGTCCCACCCTTCAAATTATCGATCCCGATCGTCCTCTCGGATGCTATGGTAAAATTTAATGTTATATGTATTTATATTGTTTTAATTTATAAATATTATCTAAATATTTAATTTTAATGTGCACGTTTGACGTGGATGATGTTCTAAAGCATACAAACAACAATATCATCCAAGGGCCCTTACATGACCAACTATATTGTTCTTGGCAAGTTACGCCAGAAGTCATACGCTGCCGATGATGGTGTACCTTCATCGTAAGTGTTTTTGAAATAAAATTTTTATTTAACATGATTATTTATATATGTTCTAAACTAACTCATTATAATTTATTTTGCAGCGCGTATATAGATTGCGAAAGAAGGATACGTCGTGCATCTACACGGCTTGGATGTGCGACATGCAGACTCATATGTGCTTGATAATGAACAACATCAAGCTCAAATACTACACCAAGAATCGCAAACCCACATGGGCAATGGACGAGGTCTTCAATCAACTTATTCAACATTGGAAGTCTGAAGAAGTCAAGGCCAAGAGCGAGAAGGCAAAAAAATATCGGTACAGCGAGAAGGTTCCCGGAAATGGTCCGCATCGCCATACTTCAGGATCAAAATCATTCCCGAAGAGGAAACAAGAATTGGTAAATTTCTTATTATTAAATTTTTGGTTTTTTACAATTTTTATATAATTATATTTATTTTATATAACAGATGTAACGAATAGTAAGAGAATCGACTCTTCTTGAGTTGGTAGTGGAAACCCACACCAAAAAGAAGCCGGTCTTCGGGGAAGAGAATGACGAACCTGAATTCGTCGACCCTCAAGCAGAAAGAACCGTGAAAGCTGTGACGGATAAGATCACACAGCAATTACAAGCTTGTGGTTCAACTCCCAACGAGTTCAGTCCTTTACAAAAGGACAAAATTTATTTGGAGGTAAACATTTATTATTTATATTTCGATTAGTAATAAAATATATTTTTTTTAAATTCTAACTATAATTTTGTTTATTTTGTAGTCGGTTAGACCGTATAAGGGGCGTCTATACGGTCCTAGGGCATTGCAAAAGGATATCTTCGAGGATGCCACGATGGTACCTCTCGTGGTCCAAGAGAGCTATACGCAACAACGACGTATCAAGCATCCGACACATTTCTTTTAACGGGCATCTGTTGCAATTTGTAACGGGCATCCGTTGCAATTTGTAACGAGCATCTGTTGCAAATTTGTAACGGGCATCCGACACATTTCTTTTAACGGGCATCCATTGTGCATCTGTTGCAATGTTGCAACGGATATTATCTGTTGCAACTCTGTTGGGAATCACAACGGTCTCAGATCCGTTGGCCTCCGTTGGGAAACGGTTATTGCAACGGATTTTAGGCGATTTTCAACAGATATGTTCGTTGGAAATCACCTTTTTTGTAGTGGTAGTCACAGCCGAATCTTTGCTTACAGTAGTGAGAGCAGAATTAATATCAATCTGAGTCATGTAGTTGAGAAATCAAAAAAACGAAAACAAAGATAATTTCAGGAAAAACGATCAAGAGTCGTAATGTTGAATATCAAGAATCTTCTTAGAATATTTGTGAATCATGGGATATGTGTATATTTATGAATATATAGAATATGAAAAATCTGCTTAGAATAGGAATGTTGAATTTATAGAATATCAAGAATATTCTTAGAATAGGAACGTAGTTATTTTGTTTCCTCTTTTCTCATTTTCTATTGTAATTATATAGATAGGTTGAAGTTTAATGAGAGGAACATATTGAAATTCCTGAACTTTACATGGTATCAGAGTTTAGTCCGTCGCGATTTGAATATATCTTATTTGGACCCCGATTGGATGTCCACGCTCTAGAATCGAGCCTGAGTGTGAGGAGGAGTGTTATGATAAGTTATCCCCAATCAGCTAGGACATAAACTTTAGACTCATATATATGGTACTGACAATCCTAAACTCTTGAGGTAGCTTTTGGGATTAGTTAGGTACAAGCCCATATTTCACATAGTATCAGAGCGTGGTTCGTCCCGATTTGAGCCCTCAATTGCGCTGTCCACGTTCTAGGATCGAGTCTGAGCGTGATGGGCAGTGTTATGATAAGTCGTCCCAAATCGGCTAGATCATAAATTTTAGAATCATATATATAGTACTGGATAATCTTGAATTTTTGAATTAGTCTTTTTTGAATTAGTCTTTAAGATTAAGATTAGTTAGACCCAAATCTATATTTCATATGAACAAAATAAAAATTTATTTTTTAAACTAAAATATTAAAAGTTGTTTGCAAACAATTTTTTATATTTTTTCTGTAATAAATGGACTTTGGACCCATTGAACTCATTGAATAATTGAATTAAATGTTGAACTCAGTGAATAACTGAATTAAATGTATGATTATATAGCTTAATGTTTATTAGTTAAGAACAAAAGTGTTTAGTAATTTACAACATAATAGGTTTTCCTTTTAAGTATTTTTTTCCTTTCTATATCAAACGTTGTGAAAACTTAATCGTATATTTTATGATTCTATTTTTAACCTTTTTCTCAATTTTTATTTGTTATGAAAACTCAAAAGGTGTATGACAAACGGTAAGATAGGAAGAGGAAGAGATATGGTGTCCACTAGAATGTTTAGTGCTTTATTATTTAATTATATATTATATAACAAATATTTTTAGGATAAAACTATTAACAGGGTTTAATGGGAGTGGTTGTACTTGTCACTAGACGTAATGGTGATTGCATTTGAGGTTAATTATTATTTGATCTTGGATGACTATATCTGAATTTATATTTTATATTTTAAAATAGTTTATAGTTTATAATTTTTTATGTTTCTCCAATTCAGTTTTCGTTTAATATAAATAATTTTTAAGATATAAATTTAATTTATATATTTTCTAATGTAAGTATTTTATTCAAGAGGATAATTTATAATTGTGATTGAAGAAATATTTAAATTTTTTATATATAATTGAATTAATTTAATTGTGTTGATAATATGTATGTTTTAAATATCTATAAATTATATATGTATATATGTATGTGTGTCCTAATAATAAATGGAGAACGTAAGTAATTCATGACCACTGGGCTGAAATATGAAAATTATATGAAAGAAGACAATTATGTACACTTTAAAAAAATAATAAAATTTGACGCAATATAATAACGGGAAGTCACGGCACTGGAATTCCCTACGAACCGTGACCGGCAGTAAGACACACCCTTACTCAGCCTTTCCAAAACGAACACACTCGAAACTCACTTTCTATAATAATGCTCGGAACTTTTTATTATTTTCTCAACTCGGAACAGTCT
>CM071860.1:7687870-7702850 GCA_036759665.1 Gynandropsis gynandra
ACGTGATTACTCGTTGTGACGCAAGGTACGCCCATCACAACGATCGTCCCACCGGACGTGGTCTACCCTAGGACCCAGGGTGTTACAGATGACTATATCTGAATTTATATTTTATATTTTAAAATAGTTTATAGTTTATAATTTTTTATGTTTCTCCAATTCAGTTTTCGTTTAATATAAATAATTTTTAAGATATAAATTTAATTTATATATTTTCTAATGTAAGTATTTTATTCAAGAGGATAATTTATAATTGTGATTGAAGAAATATTTAAATTTTTTTATATATAATTGAATTAATTTAATTGTGTTGATAATATGTATGTTTTAAATATCTATAAATTATATATGTATATATGTATGTGTGTCCTAATAATAAATGGAGAATGTAAGTAATTCATGAGCACTGGGCTGAAATATGAAAATTATATGAAAGAAGACAATTATGTACACTTTAAAAAAATAATAAAATTTGACGCAATATAATAAGGGGAAGTGTTCGGCAAGTTCAGTTGATTTGGATCCAACTTCTGTCTGCTTATCTTGGCATGTCTCACCGTCACGTGTTGTCGTCATTAGTCTTACTATTTTATAATTTTTCGAATTTGGGATGGCGGAAACATAGCAAATAATTCATTATAGATTGGATATTATGTGTATCTTGCAAGACAAAATCCTTAAAATAAATTCAACTTTGCTAAAACGAATAAAAAAGTAAATTTCTTAGCAAAAAAAAGGTTTGGAATTTAGCAGTGGGTATTCAATACTTATTCGATCTCGTAGAGACCAAGCCAGTCTATTCTTATTCTCAATCTCTATATACCATTTTTTATTTTCAAAATTTTGTTTTTATCATAACGTCTTTGGTGGGTCTCCATTTTTTTCTCTCTCTCTATTTTCTTTTCAGATTGGATGCTCAGAAAATCAGAAGGAAAGTGAAGGAAATTTTCCTAGAGAAAAAGGGGTTACTCAGAGAGTACCGAAGATGAGAGACGATTTATGGGCTTCCTTGTGCAGTAGTCAAGGATCGTCAGACTGCATTTTTCGACTAGGGCTCTTATGCTATGGTGTCCTGCTTTCATCCCTAGCTCTTTTCGTTTTCTTGCTCCTCAAGAAATCACCCAAAAGTTCCCACCGAATTTCCCGTCGGCGAATCGTATCCTCTGCGTTCAACGGATTCATCGGAGCTTCAGATTTACTATTAGGGATTTGGTTTTTGCTGGAGAAGCATCACAAGCCTTTAATATTCCGGTTTCTGGTTTTGATTCAGGGATTCACTTGGGTGTCGATTAGCTTAGTGGTTAGCTTCAGTGGAAATGAGCTTAAGAGATCTTCGTTGAAGCTGTTATCAGTTTTTTCATTTTTCTACGCTCTGGTTTCAAGTTGTTCGTCCCTCTACGATGTTATCTCCGGCGAAGAAGTAGTAATTAGAACAATTCTAGATGTTTTATTACTACCTGGGTCGGTTTTGTTACTCTCAAGTGTTTATAGAATTTATATATATGAAGATGGTGATGAAAGTACGTTGCATGAACCTCTCCATGGCGAAAAATCTGATTTTGATAATCGTGTAAGCCCGTTTGCCCGAGCGGGTGTGTTCAGTAAGCTATCGTTCTGGTGGTTGAATCCTTTGATGAAGAGAGGAACAGAGAAAACGTTAGAGGTGGAAGACATGCCTGAATTACGCGATGAAGAGCGTGCAGACACGTGTTATTTGTTGTTCTTGAAGAAGCTGAATGAGCAAAGGAGCAGATCAAAAGAGACATCCACGCCTTCTATCTTGAAAGTTATCTTTCTCTGTGTCCGAAGAGAGGTTTTGATTTCAGGGTTCTTCGCATTTCTTAAGATCGTAGCTCTCTCCACTGGCCCTTTGCTTCTAAATTCATTCATTTTGGTAGCTGAAGGACATGGAAGCTTCAGATATGAAGGTTTCATTTTGGCCACGTCATTGTTTCTTTCAAAGAGCATAGAGTCTTTGTCACAGAGACAATGGTATTTCAGAAGCAGATTGGTAGGTTTACGTGTGAGATCTCTCCTGACTGCGGCTATATACAAGAAACAGCTGAGATTGAACAATTCCTCTAGATTGATCCATTCGAGCGGTGAGATTATGAATTACGCAACCGTTGATGCTTACAGAATCGGGGAGTTTCCATTTTGGTTTCACCAGCTATGGACCACGAGTGTGCAGCTAGTAATCGCCCTGGGGATTCTCTTCCAGTCGGTGGGATTAGCAACATTTTCGGCATTGATTGTGATAATACTGACAGTTCTGTGTAATGCCCCCATTGCAAAGCTTCAAAACAAGTTCCAGAGCAGACTGATGACGTCACAAGACGAACGGCTTAAGGCCTGCTCTGAGGCTCTTGTTAACATGAAGGTTCTGAAGCTCTACGCTTGGGAAACACACTTCAAGAACGTTATAGAGAAGCTACGGAACACAGAGTTAAAGTCGTTGAAGGCAGTTCAGTTGAGAAAGGCTTACAACACAGTTCTGTCTTGGTCATCTCCAGTTCTTGTCTCAGCTGCCACATTCGTCACTTGCTATTTCCTCGACATTCCTCTAAGAGCGAGCAACGTTTTCACATTCGTGGCGACCCTGCGTTTGGTTCAGGAACCTGTTAGAATGATTCCTGACGTGATTGGGATTACCATCCAGGCCAAGGTCGCATTCAGCCGCATTACTTCGTTTTTAGAAGCTCCTGAGCTTCAAGGAGGGGAAAGGCGACGAAAACATATACAAGAGGGTGACGAAAACGCAATCGTGATCAAATGTGCGAGTTTTTCTTGGGAGGAGAAGAGTTCAATGAAGCTAAACGTGAAGAATGTGAGTTTGGAGGTTAAGTTTGGAGAGAAAATGGCAGTTTGCGGTGAAGTTGGCTCTGGAAAATCAACTCTTCTTGCTGCAATTCTAGGCGAAACTCCGTGTCTTCAAGGAACGGTATGTTGTATGGTTTAACATATTTTATGAAATAATCATTAAAATTTCATAAAATATTTAACATCTCTTATAATACAAAAGAATGTTGATGATGAACAGATCAATGTGTACGGTAAGGTGGCCTACGTTTCACAAACTGCGTGGATTCAAACGGGAACAATACAAGAGAACATCTTGTTTGGAGAAGAAATGGATGAAGAACGTTATCGAGAGACTGTCCGAAGATCGTGTCTAGAGAGAGATCTCCAGTTGTTTCCAGATGGAGACCAAACTGAGATCGGTGAAAGAGGTGTCAATCTAAGTGGTGGTCAGAAACAGAGACTTCAACTCGCACGTGCGCTTTATCAAAACGCTGACATTTATCTCCTCGACGACCCTTTTAGTGCCGTTGATGCTCATACTGCTACAACCTTGTTCACTGTAAGATTTCCTTGTCTTATTTATATTATGATGTCTATGATTATGGTGCTAGCTCTGTCACAAATTGGAATGTTGTAATTTGTTAAATGTTATTTTGTTGAACTTTTATAATGAAAAAAAGTTATTTTAGGAGTACGTGATGGGAGCACTTGCGGGGAAAGCTGTGTTGTTGGTGACCCATCAAGTGGACTTTTTGTCTGCTTTTGATTCTGTCTTGGTAAATACCAACCTTAATTTATCTTTTTTTTTATTCTTAAATATGATATCCTGAATTAATCTATTGTTTAATTCATACAGCAAACTACTAATCCATTTCGAAAATCCTAGTCATTATACTAGAGATATCTCTCTCAATGATCTTTTCTTTATAGCTAATGTCCGAAGGAGAGATCATCAAAGCCGGTCCATACCAAGAATTAGTAACAGACAGCAAAGAGTTTCGAGAATTGGTCAACGCTCACAGAGAGATCGCAGGGTCCGAGAGAGTCGCTGCGGTCAACTTTACCAAAACGCTGTCGTTTAATCAGAGGAAAGAGATCAACAATGTCTCTTTACACATTCAATCCACCGAAGCCTCAAAGCGCAATCGTTTGATCAAGCAAGAAGAGCGGGAAACAGGAGACACTGGTTTCAAACCCTATATACAGTACTTGAATCAGAACAAAGGCTATGTCTTCTTCTTCATGGCTGTTCTGTCTCAACTGTTCTTCGCGGTCGGACAGATTCTGCAGAACACCTGGTTGGCTGCCAACGTTGAGAACTCAAGAGATAGCACTTTGAAGTTGATTACCGTGTATTTGGTGATCGGTTTCGTCTCGGTTCTGTTCTTATTGGTCAGATCATTCTGTGTTGTGGTTATGAACATGAGGTCTTCCTCGTCCTTGTTTTCGCAGTTTCTTAACTCTCTTTTTAGAGCACCTATGTCTTTCTACGACTCTACGCCTGTTGGACGCATTCTAAGTAGGGTAAGTTTTACTTGTGTGTGTATCAGCGTATACATGTTAATGTAACTTGTTTACCATTACTCAGTTGTTTGATTGTGTTGCAGATCTCTTCTGACTTGAGTATTATCGATCTCGATATTCCGTTTGGCTTTATCTTCGTGGTCGCGTCAACCTCAAACACAACGTGTAGTCTTGGAGTTCTTGCTATTGTTACTTGGCAAGTTCTGTTTGTCTCTGTCCCAATGGTGTATCTGACGCTTCGCTTACAGGTCACTCACTGTTTCTCCCGCTTTTTGTTTCTTCTATAACATCATGAGTTATTCAGACAAAGTAATCCAATGAGCATTCAGTGGTCTTGATATGTCCTCATCACTCTTTCTTTCTTATGGTACAGAAATACTACTTTGCGACAGCAAAAGAGTTGATGCGTTTAAATGGTACGACGAGGTCTTTGGTGGCTAATCATCTAGCAGAATCAGTAGCAGGAGCGATGACAATAAGGGCTTTCAACGAAGAAGAGAGGTTTTTCAAGAAGTCTCTCACGCTTCTTGACATGAATGCTAGTCCCTTCTTGCACAGCTTCACAGCTAATGAATGGTTGATTCAACGTCTGGAAACTCTAAGCGCTATCGTTCTTGCCTCAGCTGCTTTCTGCATGGTGCTGCTCCCCTCCGGGACGTTTAGCTCAGGTGATTCACCAATTTTAGGATTCAGTTTCCGTCGACAATGCAGGAGTATTTGGTGAATATATATGAGAAAGAAGTATTTGTTATATTTTGTGCATCTTGTTGCAGGGTTCATCGGAATGGCACTGTCCTATGGTCTGTCGATGAACATGGGACTTGTTTTCGCTATACAAAACCAATGTTACTTAGCCAATTGGATTATATCGGTAGAGAGACTTAACCAATACATGTACTTACCGAGTGAAGCTCCTGAAGTAATAGAAAATAACCGACCACCGCCCTTTTGGCCGGACAGAGGCCGTGTTGAAATCTCCAATTTACAGGCAAGTCCTCCATTTTCTTCAGCTTTAGTCAACAAAACGTTCATTTGGTTACATTCATTGGGACAAACACATGATAAAATGACTCTAAAGGAGAGTCAAAGAAATGGGTTTTCAGTAGCAAACATTCTCAGCCAAAGAAATCTTACACTGAGATTGGTTGGGATATGCGAAAACTGTTACAGATAAGATACAGACCAAACACACCCTTGGTCCTGAAGGGAATCAGCTGTACATTCGAAGGAGGGCACAAAATCGGGATCGTTGGACGGACTGGCAGCGGAAAGACGACTCTGATCAGTGCACTTTTCAGACTTGTGGAGCCCACTGGAGGTCGGATTGTGGTGGATGGCGTCGACATCTCTGCTATCGGAGTTCACGATCTGAGGTCGAGGTTTGGTATTATACCTCAGGATCCGACGATGTTCCATGGAACAGTGAGATACAACTTGGACCCTTTGTGTAAGCACACGGATGCTGAGATTTGGGAGGTACATTAAACTGAAATCCATCTGAATTTATGCAAGAATGCCCGAATGTATTTAAATCAGGATTGAGTTTTTATTTCATGTAGGTTCTGGGAAAATGTCAGCTGAGAGAAGTCGTTCAAGAAAGAGAGAGCGGTTTGGATTTCTTAGGTAACACGTAACAAGTTACACGCTTCACAGTTCGTAGGGGAGAGAATATATAGAACAAATAACACAAAATTACAAGGGTCTTTACACATTTTGATTAGCTTGGGAACTGGTTTGAGTACAGTTGTAGAAGACGGTTCGAATTGGAGCATGGGACAAAGACAACTTTTCTGTCTGGGCAGAGCCCTTTTGAGGAGAAGCAGAGTGTTGGTTCTGGATGAAGCCACGGCTTCCATCGACAACGCTACAGACTTGATTTTGCAGAGAACCATTCGCAGAGAGTTTGCAGACTGCACGGTCATAACAGTGGCTCACCGGATTCCCACTGTCATGGATTGCACCATGGTTCTCTCCATCAGCGACGGTGAGCCCTTAATAACAAAGTTTAAGCACGTTTGTAGATTCATTTCAGTCATCAAACCTTTGACAAATGGATAATTTGTGGGTTGAATTGTACTGTTGAAGGTCGAGTGGAGGAGTATGATGAACCAATGGAGTTGATGAAGAAGGAAGGCTCGTTGTTCGGACAGCTCGTGAAGGAGTATTGGTCTCATGACCACTCCGTAGAATCACACTGAAAAGGCAAAACACATGCTATCATTATTGTATCAGTTGACTTTATGGGAAGCGCTACAAGATGTATTTCTTGAAAATTAAAATATGATGATAATCACGAAAAATAACGGTAGAACCCAAGATTTATTTGATTGAATCGTTGGATAATGACCGCTCGTTCAAACAATCTAGTACTTTATTTACTAAGTCTTCCGTACTAGGAAAAATATATTAATACATACAGTATCTCGATTAAGCTTGCGAGAGGCGAACTCCATCGTCTATTGCAGGTCCACGAGAAGCCATTTATCATGATCAGAAGCAGCAGGTTTCGCCTGCTCGAACGATCTGTTGAACATCAGATGAAAAGTAGGACGGTATAACCAGGCCAATTTTCTAGGAGCACCAACTTCTGGTCCTCAGGTTGATGAAGGTCCTAGTCCCCAAATCAGAGAACTCGTTGCATCCCTCGGAGCAGGATCATGATGCATCATTGACAATGATGATAAGCCGTAAAGAGCGTCTCTCTCGACCGGTTTAAAGCACGGAATTTGTCTGCTGCTGCTTAATCGTTCTGCAGATTAGGCAAAATAAGTGGACAGCTTCCTCGAGTTTCCAGCTTGTTGCCGCAAGCGCTGCCGGGCTGCTTCGGCGGTATTTCCTACAACCAAATCATGGAAAGCTCCCGAATTTGCAGAATCCAGATGACAGAGAAGGCGATAAATCTTATGATGATCTGAGAAGAAGAAGGAATTTAGGTGTTGGGGAGAAGTCCAATCCTGCTGGGAGAAGGAGCGGCAAATTACAAATTCCTCGTTTTTTCTAAAAAAATATCCAGAAATACTTTTTTTGTAAAGAATTTGATAAAAAAAACTTTTTAGTACGAACAACAAATAAAAGTGTACGCATGTACACATCTCCACTACTCATGAAACTCGTCAATGTCGATCCTCGTCTCCGCCATTTTCAGAAGTTCAAACATATTCAAACGCGAATCCTAGTGTCCGCACCGGAAACGGAATTCGGGTCGGAATCACCATGCGGAACAGCTTTGCTTCATAACTTGCTGGGTAAGGTATTAGACACATACCCAGATCTCCAAACCCTTGCAAAAGTTCAGTCAAGAATCGTTCTGGAAAAAAATCTGCGTCACGATTCGTCTCTGGGCGTCAAACTTATGAGATGTTATGCATCTCTCGGTGATGTGGTGTCCACACGCAAGGTGTTCGATGAAATTCCGGAGAGAAATGTGATTCTATTTAATGTCATGATTCGGAGCTACGTGAACAATGGGTATTACCGTGAAGCGATTCTAGTATTTGGGAAGATGTTGGGATTCGATGTCAGACCTGATCACTACACTTTCCCGAGTGTTCTGAAGGCTTGTTCTTGCTCAGAAAATATTGTGGTTGGGAAGAAAATCCATGGATCCGCAACAAAAGTTGGACTGTGCTCAACCCTGTACGTGGGAAACGGTTTGGTTGCTATGTACGGGAAGTGTGGATTTCTATCAGAAGCACGTCGTGTTCTTGATGAGATGCCCAGGAGGGACGTAGTTTCTTGGAACTCGTTAGTAGCTGGGTACGCACGAAATGGAAGATTCGATGATGCTTTGGAGGTTTGTCGGGAGATGGAATCTCTGAATATAAGACATGATTCTGGTACAATGGCTAGTTTGTTACCAGCCGTGACAAACACTTCGAGTGAAAATGTTTTGTTTGTTAAAGATATGTTTTTAAGGATGGAGAAAAAGAGTTGTGTTTCATGGAATGTGATGATCAGTGTATATGTGAAAAATGCCATGCCTGCTGAAGCTGTTGAAACGTACTGTCAAATGGAGGCTTATGGAATCGAACCTGATGCAGTGTCTATCGCTAGTGTTCTTCCAGCTTGTGGGGATTCATCTGCTCTTTTGCTTGGTAAGAGAATTCACGAATACGTCGAGAGAAAGAATCTAAGACAAAATCCGTTAATAGAGAATGCCTTGATCCATATGTATGCGAAATGTGGGTGTATTGAAGGGGCAAAAGATGTGTTTGAAAGCATGAAGTCCCGTGACATTGTGTCGTGGACAGCTATGATCTCAGCTTATGGTGTCAGCGGAAAAGGACATGAGGCGTTGAAATTGTTTTCGCAAATGCAGAATTCAGGTCTCCTTCCTGATTCCATTGCTTTCGTCTCGATACTCTCTGCTTGTAGCCACACAGGGTTACTAGAAGAAGGGCGGTACTATTTCAAGCTCATGACAGATTATTACAAGATAGCTCCAAGGATTGAGCACTTTGCTTGTATGGTGGATCTTCTTGGCCGAGCTGGGAAAGTGCAAGAAGCTTATAGCTTTGTACAAGAAATGCCGATGGAACCAAATGAGAGAGTTTGGGGGGCTTTATTAGGGGCTTGTCTGGTACATTCTGACATGGATATCGGCCTAATTGCAGCTGACAAACTTCTCGTGTTAGCTCCAGAGCAATCTGGGTACTACGTATTGCTCTCAAACATATATGCGAAGGCTGGCAAATGGGAAAGTGTTACAAACATCAGATTTCTCATGAAGAGCAAAGGGTTGAAGAAGAATCCCGGTATGAGCAATGTTGAACTCAATGGAACAATTTATACGTTTCTGGTTGGCGAAAGATCACATCCGCAGTCAAACCAGATTTACAAAGAACTAAACGTATTGATGGGGAAGATGAAAGATGAAGGGTATGTTCCTGAATGGGAATCAGCCCTTCATGACGTGGAAGAGGAAGATAAAGAGAGTCATTTGGCTGTACATAGCGAGAAGTTGGCCATTGTGTTTGCTCTGTTGAACACAGAAGAAGGCACTTCAATCAGAATTACAAAGAATCTTAGGATATGTGGGGACTGTCATGTTGCAGCGAAGTTCATCTCAAAGATCACAGCCCGTGAGATTAGCATAAGGGACACTAATCGGTTTCATGTGTTTTCTAACGGTGTCTGTTCTTGCGGTGATTACTGGTAAACTTCGAAAAGCTTTTGTTGTATATCAATCCATTTTTGTAATGTTTTTTATGTGCATAGACGTTTTTTCGTGTGATTTTCTGAATTTAAAGTGCATGAAATTTTTATTTGATTGAGATTTCCATTATTTTGTGATCATGCGTATTTGTCATTTTCATATGATGTGTAGTATAGGTGTTATCTATTACATCTCAAGTTTTAATTTTTTTATACCTAGAATAGATATTCCATAAGAATATAAAAAATAAGTACTACTGTCGAACACACGCTGTAAAAGGAATTTTGAAAGTATTTTGCCAATTATGTGATATTTCAATAGTTATGGGTTTAAATCGTAATTATTAAAGAGTTAATAATTATAAGTAAACGAAAAACGAGTTTTCGTCAAAAAACAATTCTAAACCTAGAAACCCTAGCCATCAGAAAAGAAAAACCGAAGAACGAAAATAGTTTTTTCGTTCTTCCGATTTCCACATCAAAGCAATCCCGATCTCGGCGTGGATACGCGTAGAGGGCTTGCATCATCAAGCCTCGCATCCGATATTAGCACGTTCAACGACATGTATTACGAAATTGTTTCTGTAATTTATATATCGTTGATAATCGAAAAACTTCTCGTAAACATGACTAGATCTTCATTCGGGTTGATAAAAACACGTTTCCGCAATTGAAATCAACCCTACAAATCTAAATATCGATTTAAAAAAAACTACTGTAATAAACAATAAAAGCGCATGAGTATATCTATTATCTAATATAAACAAGTAAAATAAAATTACAATTACAATACAAGCGATAAAATCCAAGTACATGAATTCATTAAAAATTTGGGAAAATGTTATTTTGTTTCTGTTGGGGAATTCTATCATGCTATATCGGTCTACCTTCTTTCGAAGTTGATATCCTATTCAAGTATTTCAATCATTGATGTCTCCATCTAATGACCTACACATTGAACGTATTATTAATAGATCTGTTTTCTCTCAAAGTCTAGACCCCTATTTAAACATTTCAATAATTGACTACTCTATCTATTGGCGTACGTGTTGAATGCATTATCGTTCAATATCATCATTTCTAAATCGGTTCACCTACCCCTATCATTCGTGTTTACTTAATGCATACAATCTAGTGTAATCCATAGTCTCCATCTGAATTATACCATGTGACAATGAATTCGAGAGGCCTTTCAATAGTTGAAATAATATAAACATGATTAAAGGATAAAAACAAATAACAACGAATACATTCATGAAGTATGATGAACTCAATTGCACAAAACTCTTGCCTAAATCAAGGATCAAATCTATGGATCTATACCTTGGGAAAGAACCACAACAAGAAACAAATAAAGAGAAAGGTTAGGGAAAACTCAGTCGATCTCTTGATCAGTGACCACCATGACCTCACCTTTAACCGGTCTTCACCGGTAGCTCAATCCTTCAATGTATTTTGATAGCCTTTAAATAATTCAAATTTGAAATATTAAATGAAATCAACAAATGCTCGACCGAGTTGTTTGTAGCTTAGACTGAGTGGTTGGTTGTTTCACGTGTTTCCCATGCAAGTTGGAGCCAAATTTGACGTAATCTTGCGCATCGCTTGACCGAGTCAACAAACGCTTAGGTCGAGCGAATATATGGGAGTAACTTTGGTGCTTAGTACTGGCCGAGTAGTTAATCGCTTTGCCTGAGCGATTTCTCAGAGATTTTTGTGCATCTCATTCTTGCATGCTTGCTCGAGTGCTTTGAAACTTGAGCCAAACGATTTCTTTGTTTGTTTCCTTGATGCTTGTTTTGTGTTGAAAGCTTTCAATGTTTCTCCATAACGTGTTCTTTAGTTTCTGTTGCTTGCAAGATCATAATATGAACTAAAAAAAGACATAAAAAGCAACTAAAGAGACTAAAATAATCCAAAATGCAATAGAAACATGTAACTAACCATAGAGTGAAAATACTGTGATCAAACTACCCTAGACTTAGAATTTTACTCGTCCTCAAGCAAACATAATCAATGAATAACACTGGAAAAATACCACAAGGCAAATCAAGATTAGAAAAGATTTTAAGAACATTCATGCTCACTTATACTATGTTGGTTGTGAACGAAATCAAATTTGTTTTCTATAGATTCATCAAACTATGAAAAGGTTTTAAATCATATGGGATATAGACTTACATAAGAAATCTTTAGAGAAAGAACTAAAAATCTTACCAAAAATATTTCTCGAGTCCATTTATAGCTATTCCAAGGAGTAATATCGGTCTAAAGTATTAAAGAAAGGCTCGGTGAAAGTGGTAAAAACAAATTTCTGTAGATTTTTTTTCTTTTCCGAGACTTGGCTTATTTATTGATCATTATTATTATTTTTGGAGAATTTGGACTATTTGGACTTTTTGTCTCTTTTATTTTCTTTATGTGGATAGAAGATTATGATCATATAAAAAGATTAAAATATAGATAACTAGGTCTAACACTTACATGTGATGATTGCCACCCCGAGCGAGATACTTGGCTCTTGTTCAAGTTAAAAAGTATGAATATTTAGAACGAATAAACTCAAACAAGATGGAAAAAATGTCCTAATACTCCAAAGTACGAGGAACGACTCTTAGAAAAATATATAAGTTCTGAACTAAGATTTATGAAAGACCTTGAGATGACTAAGTGTTGATCTACCCCACATAAGAATACGAACAAGTTCAATAATTTGTGAAAAATACTTAGTTGATACTAATTTCGGTATATGTAGCTATCGAGGCAAGAAAAATGCTCCAATCTCCTATAAATATCATGGCTCGATTATCTCGTAGTTAAGCTAAGTGTATGTACGCTCATGTATAATGAATACTAAATAAATTTTTTTATTATTCTGAAATACAACATAAATGCAACCTAAATGCTCCTAAATAGTGGCTAAGATGTCAATAAATGGCTTTTTTAGACTTAGACTTGACACTGTCCTTAGTGTCAAACTAATATGAGAGAGACAACCATGATTGAAAGGAAAGAGAAAGAAAAAAATACATAACCTCGATATCACTAAAATTAGTGATGTGTTTGTGTAAGTTTTTGTACTAAATGTGTTTTTTCGGTGTTCTGTCTCATATTCCATTATTTCAGCTTGTAGATATTCAATGTTGTCCTGACTTGTATTGGTATATGAAAATCGCAATCATAAAAAGAGAGTCTCGAGTACCATGCATGAAAATATAAAGATAAAATCATAAAGCTTAATACAATCTACGAAAAAAGTGAAAATAAAAACAAAAAGAGAAGGACATAAGAAATGTCACTTTTAAAAGCGCCAATACCTCATAGCTCAAAGCATCTCAGTGTGCTGTCGAAGCGTATTCATGATGCTGCTTGCTTCACCCTGCCTCTTTGTAATGAGTGTAGTTGGGATGAGGTGCATTTGATGCGTGCATACTTCGACATCTGCAAGATGTTTAATTAAATCATATGAGTGTAAACATAGGCGTTGAAATGTCAAACATATAAATTTAATCATACAAAAGAAAGGAAAAAAATTGGTAAGGCCAAATAAATCGCTCGATCCAAGTTAACATGGTCGAATGATTAGGACGATCCATTATCCTTCTCAAGCTCTCCATCACCAATGTCTTATTTCCTATAAAAAAACACTTGATCGCTCGGTGTGGCACTCGGACGAGCACTATTCAATAAGCCCCTGAATATGAACATATGATGCGTATCAGAGTTAAATATAACCTAATCTACCCGCAAGTGCACGACACGTGTGTAGTATTTTAGGTGTCGATCCCACAGAGACTACGCAACACTACCTAAACCCGAACTACGAATCAAACTTGCTAACGAAAGAAGGTGAATAAGGAATGAAATACTGAAAGGAACTAAACTACTTGGGTTCTAACGATGAGATAAACGTCCTAGGAAACCGGTTTCACCACAAGACTACCGAAACACACGATCAACCTATCTATCATGCAATCCCAATTAAAGCTATCTAAGGCGGACGATCCTAACATGATACCTACCCTCTCTCAAGGCATAGACACGTGATCTAGACAAGCTGCCCCCTACTTTCGTGGCTGACACCTTGAACTAAACCCATAAACTCTGTGATTCGCCCGTTCACCCTCAACCGTTGCTACCCTACTTTCGTGGCCTAACCTCGGTTGTTCTAAACCTGACCTTCCAAGACTAGAATTCTCCTTTCGGTCCTTCTCCTAACCCCTAACACATGCATCTACGTGATCAGCGCAAACACAAGTAAATTTAAGCACTCAGATAGAGAATAGATAAACTAAAACGAGAAGATGCATTCAAAATAGATCAAAAGCGGTCTCGGGATAGCCAAGGGCTAATCCCTTCTCCTAGAACAAACAAACTACTCGCTCATGCGTCTGTAAAGAAACATAAACATAGTAGAAAGTCTAAGGAACATAAAAACCAAACAAAACCGAAGTGGTGCTGCTTGATCTCCAATGCTCCTCGCTTATCTCCTCGCAAGAATCTGCTCTAACTTCGCTGAATTGTTCTCCTCTGTATGCTTCCTCTAATCACGTCTTTTTGCCCCCTTTTAAGCCTCCTAAGTCGGTCCAATTGTTGCCCTAATTGCCCCACGAGTTCCCTTATGTTTTAAGTTAAGTTTACTTAAGTTTTGAGCAGTTTCGGGCCGCTACCCGCTCGGGTAGTGACTGTACCCGCTCGGGTGCGGCTAGGGCAGTTCGTGCACGTCTTGTGGTGCTGGAATGGTGCCCGATCGGGCATGGCATGTGTGCCCGCTCGGGCACAAGGCAAAATGGTCCTAAATGCTTGCCCGAGTCGTGCTAAATGGTCCACACAATTGGCCGTAGGTTTTGCCCGATCGTGCAAAGGTTGTGCCCGACCGGGTGAGGGTTTTCCATGCTCAATCTCGTCCCGTTTGTCCCGTGATGATCCCCAAAGTTGCTCCTTAGCTCCGTGCATGTTCCTTTAGCTCCAAAATAGTCCAAATACGCGTAAAAACCTGTAAGAACATGAAAAGCACAAAAGCAAGTAAAACGGATACGGAATCATACGTAAAACATCACATATGTATCAAAAACGTCTCCTAAATCGTGCAAGAAATACGTATGAAAACGAGATGATCAAAATCCCCCAGACTTGAATGTTTGCTTGTCCCTAAGCAAACGTAAACGTGGAATACATGGGGTATGAAAATACGAGAATCCCCCTTCTCCTAGAGATACCGCTAAAGCGAGCCTAACCGATCAACTAGCATATTGTGAGCAAATTCGGCCTACTCGAGTTTTCAGCCTTAATCCTAGGTCCACCACGGTTACCCATAAGAAAGTAAATCAAAGGAGACTAGACACGCTACCGTAACTCCCTCCACCAGACAAGACTTCAGACTATGCTAAACCTAGGTCAACCGAGGATACTTGTTTCTTTCTTTCCGAGCTTCTTCTTTTTTTCTTTTTCTTTTTCTTCTTTTTGTTTTCTTTTTATGACTTTTTCTTCTTCTTTTTTT
>CM071860.1:7707383-7730827 GCA_036759665.1 Gynandropsis gynandra
AAAACCCCCCCCCCCCCCGACTTGAAAGGAACACCTTGCATCAAACCAGCCCACCAAATGGTTACCTGAAAAATGATCATCAAGATCATAATCCAAGTGGACTGATTTATGTTTATTAAAATTCTTAATCAGTTCAGTTCAAATCCATTAGGTTGAGTCCATATGTGCTTTTTCCAGTCAATTCTTTCTCCTGGATATGTGTTTATGAAGTTGGATAAGAAAGATAACAGAAAAACGAAAGTTGCTCGTCCAAGAAGAATGAGTCCCAGAAGTATGGAACTCATTCAAAGTGATTGGGGAGCACTGCAAAAAGAAAGCAGGAAGACAGAAAAATTCAGATCCAAATAGGTTTGTATGATTCTAAATCTAGTTCTTTGTGGTCACCTCCCTCACCTGTCGCGTATAACGTTCCACTTCTCAATGTCAAGAGTGACCATTCCAACGTAAAGGAATATAAAAATCTCAGCTACAAATGACAATGTAGCGAATGCATGTCTGCATCAATAAACATCAAAGGACAATCAAATCTCAGTTGTATCCAAGTTTTTCTTATCTTTCATGACAAATTTATTTCTTCAATATTGTTTATGGGAAAACATTCATGGAACAAAATGACTTACTTTGTTGTGACCCTCGAGTTCTCCGTCACGTTATGCCATGTGTAGTGAAACATAACGATCCCATAGAAAAACACAGTCAAAATAGCACTCAACTCAAACAACTGCAAAACAGAACATGTTCATGTTCCGTGTTACTCTGAGGTTCTTGTTGGAAACTGAACATTGTGCTGGAAAAAGTTACAGAAGAGTTTTTCATTTTTTAAGATTGACTTACCTCAGCCAACATGTATGATAGGTAAGCCATTAGCATCATAAGAGCAACTACACGATCGGTAGAGTCCCTGTTAATTGCAAGAAGTACATGAAATTGTAAGAAACTACCATGGCTTTATATATACAGAAGCATACTTTTATATGTAGATATATATGTGTGTATGTATATATGTATGTAACTACCTTCCTAAATAGAGCTTCTTGATAATGTAAGCACTGACATGTTCATCAGCACCCCAATACCCCAATTACTCTTCTCCATGAGCAACGAAGAATTCATCCGGAACGCTTATGAACTTCACTCTTCCAGCCTTGTCTAGGGTTTTTAGACCGATCCAGTCCTCCGTGTAAAGCTTTGTCTGTAAAAGGATGTACCTGTTGAGGGGATGGACCTGTTGAGGAGACAGAAGCGAAGCAACTTCAACCCTTTAAGAAAAGGATGATTTAACATACTGTCGCCCTTGGTTCACCGACTTAGGTCACCCTTGGTTAGTCGTCGACGCAGAGCCTGACGGATCTCTTTGCCCAACCGCTCGAAGTGGAACGCTGAATACAAGACCCAAAATAATCGAAACCAAACGGAAATCGAACAGCAATAGAAAAGAAACTTACACATCACTAACCACTTAAATCACACAATTGAAGAAGATATCACAAACCTTGCTAAACGGTTCTTCCCTTTCCTATCCAAAAGAAATGACTGAATCATTTATAGAAACATAAAGAGAGAGAGACCAAGAACCATTCTACTCTTTTTGGCGAAGGAAGGACACAATACTTTTCCCTTTCCTCCGATGCAAAGGAGGTTAGGCGTCTTTTGACATGATCAACAATTTCATCAATGAAATCAGCCTCTGGGTTGTGGAAAGGAGAGAAAAACCAATGACACAATGCTTGAGACAACAGATTTAACGATTTTTTCTTGGCAAATAATATATATTTAAGTTCATGGTATTAGTACATCATAAGATGAAATATTTGCTACTTCATAATTTGACAAAGAAGTCGAAATTCCGTACCTCATTTCTTTCAACACGAAACCGGTCTTGCTCAAATTTGAATGCAAAGCTTTGTTCCATTTAGTTAGTGTGTCGTTGTCAAAATTCTTCCCACGATTCCATAGCTGATAGCCGAGATCTCCCTCTCGCCTTCCGTGCATGGCAGGCTCAACCTTATAGAATACAGGAATGACGAGGAGTTTGCCTTCGTCCAGAAGCTCACTAATAACGCACTACTCCAGAAGCCATGTTTGCAGAAGCAAATCCGATACTCATTAGATTAAGCTCTACATATCTTCATATTATTTTCACATATGCATTTCATACTTGACCAAAACCATAGTTTTATCGAGATGATTGAGCAGAAACACTCATATATGTAGATGACTAATAACGCCACTACTCCAAAAGCCATGTTTGCAGAAGCAAATCTGATACTCATTAGATCAAGCTCTACATATCTTCGTATTATTTTCACATATGCATTTCATACTTGACCAAAACCATAGTTTTATCGAGATGATTGAACAGAAACACTCATATATGTAGATGCTTACCCTCGACTAACCTTGGTCCACAACAAGTAGCGAGGGAGGAAACCTTCAATTTACTCCTTGGTAATGCCCTTAGTGATTCAAGCTCACAAATAATCCCTTGAACAACCTTTAAAAGCATAATTCGAAGAGTAAATAAGCCTAAGGTCATATGGAATTACATAACACTATTCACATAACCAACAAATAACTATAAAATTATGCGAATAATGGAAAGCATCTCATCCACCTTCAGAGAATCGCGAGATTGAGCGAAATCGAAAATATGGGATCGAAATCCTGCGAGATCGAGACAAACCCAAATCAAACATGCAACCACAATCAGACAGATCAAACTCAACCAGTAACCTCTTCGGACCTCCGATTCGATTGCTCCTCTTCGCACTTCCTTTACCTGTAACCGTAATCAATTTCCCGATTGGCTTCGCATCGACCAGTTTCTCCTATTCCTCGTCCTCCTCCTCCTCAGACTCGTGTTGTTCTTTCATTCCCCTTCTCTATCTCAGTCACCTTCGCTCATCTCCATACTATCGCCGTCTTTGTCTTCGCTTAGCTTCACCTTCTTTCGCTTCCTCTGCCTCATGTCGGTTTCGTCGGAGCTCGAATATAAATTTCTATATATGATACTGAAAAATTTGAAAATAATTAATTTCAAATCTATATTTGATTTTATTATTATTATTATTATTATTATTAAATAACAAATGCAATGCAGGAATTCTTCGTTGGATTCACTATAGTATTTTTATAGTTTAGATTTCTGTAAATGTTAAAATATTTTTCTAAATAAGTCAAATTTGTATGGAAATTATTTTGTATCATATTTTTATCAATTCAACATATTGAATTCTATAATTATTTGTAAAGGAGTATAAACGTAATTTTTGTAATTAGGTCTAATCTTGTAATTAGGTCTAATGTTGTCTTTTGTACAGATAGTGGTTTAGGCTCATTTTAATGATATCATTCAGAATTCAAATTATCATTATTTTCATCAATTATATAATTATAAAAGTAACATAGTATCTTTAATTATAACATATTTTAAATTTTGATTATTATAAATAACATATTATTTTTAGTGGCAATGTATTTTTAAATTTTCGTTACTATATCCACATTTTGATGATTATAAAAAATATCGAAATAAAAATTACTTAAAATTATATTAAATATCTTCGACATGAATGAAAATACATAATTCTAACAATTACAAAATGATAACAAAAATATGACATGATGTCCAACTACACAATAGGTTTCACGATTACCATACGATAAAAAAAAATATAACATGATGTCCACGAATGATCTTCAAAATGATTTTGCCAACCCAATGATTTGTCAAAATAAAATAAACACAAACATATTAGAAGATGTTATAATATACGACAAATTTCAAAATACAAGTTACTATTATAAGTCTTGAGAAGCAGAGTATGGTATAATTTGATATCTGGAGGCTGAGAAGATATTGTGATATTGTCGTTTTGTTGAAAAATAACAAACCAACAAAAGAATAATATATTTTCTTAAAATCTAAAACAAAGTATAAAAAATACCTGAACTTCTCGTGTTTGTTTACATAATCTAACATTATATCAAGATGCTCCTCATCAACCATAATGAATTTTGGTTATGTGTTTGCTTAACTTGGATATTTGCTTCTGTGGAGATTCGTTTGGATCCTTCTTTCCACGATATTTTCTAGGTCTACCAGACATAATTCTTACCGCAGGTGGATGGATAAGAATTTCACACGATTTCTTTTAAACTTTGCACAGAAAGAGGACAAACGTTTTTTCTATAAGTTTCTTGCCATTTACTCACCAAATAATACTCACTAATATAAGATTCAATATCTTTTCTTCTTTCAATCATCACATGTTGTGTATGTTGACAAATAATACCACGCATATCCAATATTCTGCATGTACATGTTCGTTGCCACAAATTAACCACATACGGTATTCTATCATTATCGACTTCAAATCTCTCGTATGAACTAGGATACGAGATACGACTCTCACTCTTCAATTTAGCTTTTTTTAATGACCGGATCACTGTTGGAGAGTGTACACACATGTACTTTTCCGCAATTGTAGCCCTTTTATAAATCCTGACCATAGCTTGTCTTCTTATTATTTCTAGCACATCTATCATAGATCTACGTCTAGCAGGAACAATCTATTGTTGAATGATTCAACCATATTATTGTGAACATCACTACAACAACAACCAGATTTAAAGAATGCACAACACCAATGACGTGGATGAGTCTTCATCAAATCATCAAAAACACACTTATTGAATTTCTCTAGTTTCTCACAACTAGAAATAAAATATGGTTCGTTATAACTTGAAGCAATATCCAAACTAAATATTTCATATCTTTCGCCTTATGATTCTTCTTGAGGTTTGACCTGTAATACCCTTCTTGAAAAAACTTCCACTCAATCAAATTATAGGTCTACAATTTTGTTTCCATGATGTTTTTAAAAAAAACTTCAAAGCACACATAAAAACGATCAAATATCTCATACCCTCCATTACCCTCAATGGTTGCACTTCCACCGATGAATCCGGATTTTAATTCTTAATTTCACCATCATAATCCCGCAATCTAGCAAATTGTTCATCTCTTTCTATCTGAATATACTTTAATGTTGTCTTCTTTGCCTTTTGACACTTGTTTATTAACGCTATCAACCTGTATATCTTTTTATCATCTGTTGCATATTTCACGACTTCATATATAGATCATTCCTTAAATCATCCTCAAACATCTTCGCTATTAACGAAACTTTTAACAACTTGCATTCTCCTTTGTGTTCACATATGTGTTCAGAAAAATATATTTTTATCGTTCAAATCTCTATCTCTCCATGGCACCATAAACCCTTCATTTGCATCCAACCTTTCAACATATAGAACTAAGGGCATTATTATCCTATCAATAAAACGTACATTCTTTCCGGTATTCAAAATTAATTCAACAACAAAATTCTTAAAACCTTTCACCGGAATTGAATGTTTGTCCTAACTATAACTCACTCCTCCAACACTGATAACTTTTATTCCTCAAAAACTAATCTCTATTTCATTATCACTATCATGCGATTCTACATACGATTTCACGTCCGACTCTTCATCACTATCCATCCATAATTCATCACAAAAAAATTTCTAAATATGGATCATGATCATCGATATAGCTCTTGCAATCATTAAAAATCAACCATTAACAAGTATTGAAAACCAACAATTATTGGTCCCAATCTGTCATCGTTCCAACGTTTAGCGGCAATCTGTCTAAGATCGAACCTCCCAATCTGTCATCGTTCTGTTGCAATCTCTCTGAGCTCGAACAGTCTGTTGTAATCTGCTCGAGCGTGGAAGGAGAACCGTCTCGGTCGAACTGCAATATGTCGAGCATGGAGGAGAACCATCTGCTGAAATCCGTCGCCATTCTGTTGCAATCACTCATTCTGTCTCGGTCAAGCATCCTTTGTTTGTAGCCTCCTTCAATCGAAGCGTCGAGCGTCCTCCATTCGTATCATCCTTCGGCCAAGCGAATAAAAAATGCAAATAGTCGTTACAAACGTGACGGAAGAACCAAATAGATGACCGCAGCATCCTTCGGACTCGGAGAACGGACTATGACGACGCTTGAGGAGGAAGAAGAAAATTTTTATTCCTTTTTTGTTTTTTCATTTAAAATTAATCCAAAAAATAATTGGTCTAATTAATTATTTAATTAAAATTATCGATTTAGTTAAGTGGACAATTGGATTCGGACAATTGAGTTAATTGAATTCTGATAATTTAATTAATCGAGTTATTGGGTTCAAATAATTGGATAGTTAACAGAAAAATTAACAGATATTCAACAGATAGGAAAATAGGACAATATATAAAGTTTAGAGTGAATATGATTAGTAGTATAATAGTTAAAAGGGCAATAGTATGAGATGAAAAATTCAGAGGGAAAATAGGTTTAAAAAGTGATAATTGAAAGAGAATAGACATTTATTCCTATTAATAATTAAATAGAAAAATTAACTTTTGAATTTGAAAAAAATAAGGACAGCCGTATATTTCCCGACAACATTGTTTTAGTCTAATTCTCTTACTTTGATTCTCATCCGATTTTCCTATTGACTTTTATCCTTAGTCATATTCCTCCATCAATTATAAAAATATGTCTAAAACCCTCTCAATCAACCAACTGACTTTTACCAAATTTCAAACCGATTTTGACCCAAATTTGATACGATTTTAAATCAATTTTAACCCGATTACATTTTAAAATGTTATTTTTAGACAATTAGATACGAATTTACTATACATATAAACAATAAATGTTAATATTTTATATAATTGCATCAAAATCAATTTAATTGTATTGTATTAATTGATTTTTGAATTAAAATCAGATTTGGTTTAGTTAATTAAATCAAATCGAGTTGATCAAACCGAATTTAATTGATTTCAAATAAATATTAGGATGAATTAGTTAATTGTTTCAAAATTGAGTCAATTAAACCGATCTGACTAACTCGATTTTGATGCAATTTTAAATTCAGATTTAATCCGCTTTGGTCAAGTCTTTACTCGGTCTGACTATTTTTTGAAATGTTAATATGTAGATAATTAGATACAAATTTATAACAAATATAAACAATTTGTCTTAATGTTTTGGATAATCGTTTTAAATCAAGTTAATCGAATGAGTTTACTTATTTTGAGTAAAACAAATTTGATTTTGTTAATTCAATCAAAATTGGATCAAAAGCAAATTAATCGATTCAATTTAATTGATTTCGAATCCAAAATTAGGTTTGATTTGGTTAATTGCATCTAAATTGGATCAATAAATCAATCTGATTAATCTGATTTTGATACAATTAACTAAAATCGTACTCAATTTTGACTTAAAATCAATTAGATGGATTTGATTAACTTGAATATAATGCAATTATCTAGAATATCAACACTAATTGTTTATAAATAGTAAATTCATATCTAATTATCTTAAAAAATAACATTTTTAAAATATAATTAGATTAAAATTTGTTCAAAAACGAATCAAAATGTGATCAAAATTGATTCAAAATTGAATCGGATTCGGATCAAAATTGAATGAATTTTAAAATTTCAATCCGAATAATGAATTTAACGAAGCTTTTAATGATTTATTAATATAAAAGATCTCAGATAATTTTTTTTATAGTCGAGAGAAAAATAGAATTAGGACTAAAAGAAGTGAATGAGATGAATTGGATTAAAAATATATTGTCGTGGATAAAATAGACGATTTTCCCTAAAAACATGTAAAGAAATAAAATTAAATAACTAAAAGTTAAGTATTAGAATTATGATGATTAAAATGGGAAGAATTAGACGATTTTCCTTAAAATGTAAAAAATAAAATTAAATAACTAGAAGTTAAGTATTAAAATTATAACGATTAAATTTAATATTGAAGTGAAACCATAAAGAGAATATAAGAAAATATTTAGATTAAATTGGAAAATTAACGTTGTTCTTTTTCTAGTACAACATAAAATATAACTATTTTTAAAGCAAAATTATAAAAAACATAAAAAAAGTATTTCTTTCATTATTATTATTTGTTTTGACATTTAAAAATTAAATATCTAAATTATGACAATTATTAATTATATATATAATATTTACGTCTATACCACCTAAACGCACTAGGCCATATGATGATCGCCTGTTGCCTCTTTCTTAAACCTTGTATATATACACACACACACGCACATAGTAACCCATTTTGTTTCTTTAGCAAAAAGATATCACTAACACACACAAAGACAGAGCATGACCTTCTTGGTTCACTTTGTCAACAACCTAGCGTCTAGTCTCAACAAAGATAACCCACATAACTTGACACACAAGCCAACTGGTTCTCTGGTCTACGTTCTCACAAACACTCCAAATTACATGTGACTGTCTTTGGAGTTTTGTCCAAAGGTAAAGCAAAAACCATTCGCAGAGGAATTCAACTGCGTAAGCAACGTCTATGGTAAATAAACAACTAGTATTTTAATATATATATATATATATATATAGACCAAAAGAGATTGACCAAACTCATGATTAAATTAGGATCCATTTGGATTTCCTTTCCTACAATCACAATATTTCCCTTTTCCTGCATTGGGAGCCGACTATAACAAGAAACCTGTATTTTTTTCGTGGGATTTCAATCTTCCGATGATTTTTTTTTTTAATGTTACACTCACACAACATCACCACAAGAGATTATATGAAGAAAAGGCGCAGATACGTAAAGTATGAAAATTAAACTGACCAGTGGCATGGGGAGATGTCTCTCAAGTCAGCCGGAGTGCCATTTCTTGAAGAAGAAGTCGTTTTTGCGAAGCGTTTATGACGTGGTTGGTTTCCGCATCCTCTAAGACGTCTGTGATTATAGCAGCAGCATGACCAAGTGGCTCTTCCGCAGCTCTCTTTAGCATGAAAGCCTGTAACAACCAAACCCAAACATCACTTACCATAAACCTCAGCTATCGCAAAAATTTTAAGGATTGATGGGTATTTGACAGATCACAACAGCAAGATGATGGCTGCACCAAACTATAGGCATTATTTAACAGACCCAGATGAAGCTTTAAACATTCTTCACACGTATCTAGGGTTGCTTGCTTATGCCTGTTTCAACAATAGGTGTTTGTATCCTCTTTATGGACATCCTCCCTCCCATCAGTCTAACTAACAAATGTTGTATCCTAAAGGACTAACAATTGACTTGTCAGGAACTACCTAACCTAGAGCTTGACATGGCCACATATGCATCAACATTGAGGAAGGGGTGTGTGTGTGTGTGTAAGCATAAATGAGCATGAGTGAGGTTGGGGCAAGGAAATGAAAGAACCTGACTATGATGTGTTATGACAAGTGTACATGGTTGCTGAAACCAAGGTTCCCCATCGATTTGAACAGGCAAAGGAGCACAAAGCTGTATCTTAACTGATTGCCCCTGAGCCAGCCTTCTAGCACGAGATAATCCTATCTGTCGATTGCAAATAGTTGTATGTTATTTTCAGGTAGAAATTAGATAGCATGCACTAGGATCCTGGATCTAGCGGGATACCTGAAGCTTGCCCAGGTGCCATGTTCCAGATATACTAACAACCTCTACAATCTTATCATGCATAGATTGTGGATCGAAGTTGTCATATGTTTCATCTTCATTCTGCCACAAGTCTACCCCACCCATGTAGCTTCCGATATTTGCCACAAGTACTCCTTCAGCATCCTTCAGAAATTAGCATAGAGACATTACAACATGATCGTCTGGTCCCTAATAACTAAGGGATTCCCACTTCACACATAAGGTTATGTAAAATACTCCTTCACCTCAGGAACCTCGATTTCAACACCATCAACCTCGACTCGTACTTGCCACGGGAAGTCTTCAAATGTTCTGTCCATTATACTTTTTGCACCTTCCCTAGCATAGAGAACTTTGTTCATAAACTGCACAGAGTAACATACTAATGTCAGTGAAACAGTGGAAACGACAGAGCAGCAAATGTGAGCACTACCAATAAGTCATTAATATAAAAGTGATTCGGAGCTTACTCAATCTGGGTTATGAGGTTACCTGGCTATAAAATCTCTCCGGATTTTCCTCCCGTAAATTATGAATATCAAGGGCAACCTTTGCATCACACCCAACCCCTGTGGAGGTTAGATAGAATAAATGTTCTTTATGCAATGGGTTCACGGTAGCAGTGAAATTAACAGCAACAGCATATGATGCAAGAGGTAAAATCTACCAACATGTCAGTGATTCAAGCAAAAGTTTCCATCATCTTTATGTATGAAATTATATGAGTGATCGAGATGTCAAAATAGAAACAACAAAAAAGTTGCTAAGATAGGTCAATCCTCAGGCGAACAGATATGTCTTGGCAATGGCGACACTTTACCTATGCAGGTTTCAAATGCACATCACCATGTCAGTTGCAAGAATTCGATCAGTATAGTGGGTACATAAGAAGAAAAACAGGACCAAAAGTGTCTGCAGTGTCATCAGCATATGTAAGATAAACCTCAAAGCTGACTTCTTCATCAAGAGCTACCTAAATTAAAATGCAAGCTAAACTGCGAAGGTCTACATCTACAATAATGGAATTTCGCTGACCTATATAATTGTTCGTATATTTTGGAGGCTGAAGTTGCTTTCCCTGTTGGTTCAGAATTGATACTTTCCATCGATCAAGGACAGTGACTGCAGCATGCTCTATTTGCTGTAACACAGTGCATAGGCCTCCTTGTCTCTCCACTGATCCCAAGCCACCACCCCAGTTCAGTACTCTAGATAGATCGTTACCTGTTCCAGCAGGAAGAATAGCAACAGGAGGAGGAGAGACAAAATTCTGCTTGTCTATAGCATTTAATACCCAACCAACAGTGCCATCTCCACCACATACAAGAACTCTAAAATGGGGAACCTTCCTGAAGAGAAAAAGTCCCACTTCTGGGCCCTGCCCTGAACTCAATTCGATTACCTGCACGAAATGACTTCATCAATTATCTCGCAGACTGAAAAGTGAAAATCACCATAGGAATGTCTAGAGGCGAAAATTGTGCCATGAGTGTCATAAAAAGCATATTCTACCTGCACTGGGTTCAATAAATGATTAAGGCGTAGACGAAGGGAATCACCGTGTTGAGCACCACTCTTTTTGTTGATGAAAACCAACAATGGTCTTGCATCAGGAGGTAATACAGCCAACTCATACTTCAGTTTCGATCTTAATGCCTGATCCTCATCCTTCTGACTGAAAGATCCGCTTCTCTTAAAACTAGGCCTTGATTCCAGCTGGCTACTACTGCCACTGTCCGCAAGGGACAAACACCCATTCATATGACTGTTGCAATTTTCCTGCATGGCATGAGTACCATTTAAAGCTGGATTTGCATCAGCTGTGCTTTCCGTCGATGCATCACAAAAGCTACCATTTTTACTCGTGTCAAATGAAGGTTCATTAGCATGCCTATTCTTTTTGCTTTGACTCCTAATACTTGCTCGAACTGAAGATGCTAATTCATTTGCTCCATGCGTGATGGTACTTAGAAAGCCACCAGAAGGACCTCGGGTCAATTTCTTAACATAGAGAGGAGACAGAATTAACCTTCTAAGTGGGCCCAAATCACAAACATCACCAGTTTCATTTGACATATTGCTATGACAGTCGACGTGTACAAGTCGTTGACACCACAAGCAGCACCAAATAGGGGAGCCCCCCAAAAAGGAGCTATCACATGGCTCCTCACAGTAGCTACAGAATGAGGACTCATCAGGCTGGTCAGCATCTTCTGTCCAACGTACTGCCCATTGGTGCATTACATGCTCAAATCCAATCATAGACACACACTTACAATCTTTATGAGCACTTGATGAGCAACTTAAGTGGGCTGCAGAACCACAAATGCTGCACTTGTGAACAAAACTCTCTGAAGCCACAATCGTTTGAGATGGTGACATTGACTTCAAGCACACACAGCAATTCAAGTTCTTCCCTCGAGACACGGACTCTAGCTCCCAGCTATGTGGGGCAACAGGAGTTCTATGCCGGGCCTTAGGATTCTTTTTTGACCTAGCAATGGCTTTAGTCCAACTTAAATTGATATTTCTTCGCCATTGAAAAGATGTATAGGCTATGGTCAAAATACCAACAAGAGCAGCAAAGAAGCAAGAGAACATTAAGCCACGTGACTCGGTCATTTCAGCTGGACTCATGCTGCTCCAAATAGGAAAAAACATCCCCAGTTCTCTATCATCATCCATTTCCATATATTACAACTCTACACATGTGGCAGAGACCAACAATCGAGCTAATCACAAGTGCCCAGAACGTCTTGTCTCAGACAGGCCAAGGCTCTAGTCATCAAAACATGGGGCTTCCTGTCGTACCCTCATCATCCACCACATCAGAAATGAGCTCCTCAGATTAAGCTATCACAAACTCTGTTATCATGTGACAGAAAGTGTACCTGTGGACAACAAAGTTACAACCAAACAATAGCTTTTAGGCTCTTTGGAGTGTATACACTAACACCATTGAGAGAATAAAGAAGAAATATGCAGGTAATGCTCAAACTCTAACAATAACAAAGCTTTCCACAATACTAAGAACCCATAAAAGCACTTCCCACTCAACTGAATCACACTCTATCTCGATAAGGTTTGGACAACACCTTTCCAAAATCAGTATGGATTCGTCCCGTTTCAACGATTCCTTAACACCGAGAATCTGATCGGCTCAGCAATACGCAGAAATAAGAAGCAAAAAACGTTGAAGTCAAGCATTTAAACAGACGGAAGCAACGAAGATCGATGTTCCATTGAACCACCATAAACAACAGTTTCCGCAATCGTTGGCAGAATATTTACTTGGCAAACAAACAGATGCCGCACCCAAAACACAAAAAGGGAAACCACTGTGAAATGGAAGCAAAAGAAAAACAAACCTCGGAAAGAGAGAGGCAATGGAAAGAGAAAACCTAGAGATCAAGGGATGGAGAAGCGAGACCATTGGATTTTCGTCACCGATATTCGAATTCCAGAAGCTTAGTTGGGAGTGAACAAATTATTATATATATATATATAGTTGATTGATTTATTCGTTCGGAATATATCCTCTCCTCCTGGTAAAAAAAAAGGTTTAAAACACTTTAAATTAAAAAAAAAAAGAAGAAGAAGAGAGATTGGGTGTCTAGAAGAAACGAATCAAAAGTGAATCTCACTTCGAGGACCTCCACGTGTTATTGTCAGCTGGATCTGGCCCATCTCCATATTACACGTTTTTAATTTTTGATCATACGATGATAATACGACACACTTGGAATATTCAGACATTGGAAGACCATACAACATTTTTCTATATTGTATTAAATTTATACATATAAATATAAATTAATACAACATGTATTTATAACTGTAAATACGCATAGTATAAGTTACAACATCTTTCATTTTTTTCAAAATTTGAACGTCATTTTTTCGGCTTTTTAAAGCATATGTCAAATCGTGACAGTAATTGGTATCTTCAAAAATTAAATTGGTCCATTGGCAACTTTCCAGTGGCAACCAATAAAGAGACCACATACAAGAGAGATGTGTGAGGCAGTGTATCAAATAATTTCAACGGAAAGCAAAAACAACGTACGAATAATCATGGAATAAAAACAAAAAAGCAGTCCAGGACAATATATAGTAACGAATGATGAGACAGAACACGGAGAAACATGCTACTTGGGTTCAATGAAACTCAAATTCCAAAACTATCATAACGACATAACCTTAAACTCTGACATGTTCCATTTTTGACATATTGGCCAATTTCCTGACTCACTTAGAGAGCAACCGCAATCCTTCCCGCAACTTGGTCGAGATCCCTCTGCCCATTTGATGTGATTCTCCTTCCACTGGTTATGTCAGAATCATACAACGCAGGAACCAATCGTAAGTGACTCGATTCAATAATAGAGACATGATGAACATGAAGACATACTGGTATGTCAACGCTATAAAAATTTATGTATCCAAGTAGGTTTCCAGATAAGAGACTCACCCCTTAGCATCAAGGTCTACGATCTGCATCTTCTGCAATTGCTGAAGAATGTGGCGCGCAACAGCACCACTGCTCTTGCCAAAGTGGGGTGGACGGCTTCCGTTCCTCTTGCTTCCTCCATAGATCCTACGGAAGGCACCAACTCCAAGACCGCCCCTCAAGTAAATTTTCCTTGCCATGGAAGCTAAAACATGAAACACATCTCAGAAACACAGATTTTCTACACCATACACAAGGCATGATAAGCAACCAGGGATTCCTGAGTTATATATATACATACCAGCTCTGACAAAGTACCAGTCAGGATCATACGGAGCAAGCTCCTTCAGAGTCCCGGTCTTGACAATGTCTGTCCACGGAGGCAGCTCAATCTACACCAGAGCACCAACATAGAATTAAGGCACATGAATTACAAAATGTGGCAAACAGAAAAACCTGACCAAAATTCAGCATTGCATAGAAGAATTAGTGAAATATCATGAAGGCATAAGACCGAACACACAATGACACTGGAAAACATACATGTCCTCACGAAGGACAACAAACGTATAAATCATCTCCTACTAAAAGTACCATAGAATTAAGACAAGTTCAAAATCTCTCAGCGATATCAACTTGGCTCAAGTTCCCATTTATTTCTGAAATCTATATCCAGCGTTATCTTCGTGATGTTTCCATTACGCATTTATTTAGGTTCCGGCCGTTCAACAGAGTTTCCCGAACGAAATCTTGATAGAGATAACCATCAATTCAAGTCCAGACAACACATCATAACACTCTAAACGAGATCGTGACCATAGATTAAAACATATTGTTAACCGGAAACATCAACGAATCGAGCAAATGAACAAATACAAACAGGTGTCCCCAAGGATTTCGCAGAAGTACGCGTAGAATGAATGAAAGATTCCTCGTTTCCATTGCATTTTTACCTTTCCAGAGCGCTTGAGGTGCGCGGCGTAGGCCTTGACGAACTCGTGTGGAGAGACATCCTTCACCGTTTTTCCTGTCGCCATAGTTTTCACCGCCTCTGCTTCTTCCTCTTGTGCTTCTCTCCTCGTGCTGCGGCGTCGGCGCTGGCGAGCTTAACTGTCTTCGAGCGGGGAGAGTAAGAGGAATTAAGATGAGGAACAATTAGGGTTTTTGAATTGTTCCAGGCCGGGCTTTTCGAATTTACGCTATTGCCCTTCCTATTCTGGGCTAAGCCCGGTGTACGTCTCAGCTTTTCTATTACGGCCCGAAGAAGATGAATCGTCACATTTTTCAAAATCTATATATAAGAAAAAAATTACTTTGCCTATTCCCTCATGTATCACATTAATAATCCCCTCTCATATATCATCCATAATTCTATTCCTCTCAAGTTTTCTAATTCAGTCTATTCTCTTACATCGTTTAAAATTATATTAAATAACCAGAATTTTGACCTAAATCCTCAAAAACCATCAATTTTGACCCGATTTCATACTCAATTTTGACCCGACCCGACCAAAATTAAAATTGAATTAAATCTGGTTTACCCTAGGGGTGGGCATTTCGGGTTACCCGGACCGACCCGGACCGACCCAACCCGAAAAAGCCCAACCCGTAAGATAATGGGTTTTGTCTAAAACCCATATGGGTTCTGTTTCTGGAACCCGAACGGGTTCGGGTCGGTCCGGGTTGGGTTCGGGAGAACCCGAGGAACCCGAGGAACCCGAAAACGCCCAAACCCTAATTTTTTCCCTCTTTCCCCTAACCTAACACTGTTTCCAAACTTTCCGTCCGTAATGCCCTGCGACTTCTCTTCTCTTCTATCCCAATCTCTCGCCCCTCCTCCCGTCGTCGCCCCTCCTCCCGTCTCGTCGTCGCCCCTCCTCCCGTCTCGTCGTCGCCCCTCCTCCCGTCTCGTCGTCGCCCCTCCTCCGTCTCGTCGCTCGCCCGAGAGGAACCCGTTTCGTCGTCGCCCGAGAGGAACCCGTTTCGTCGTCGCCTGAGACTACGCCAGCGACTTCTCTTCTATCCCAATCTCTCGCCCCTCCTCCCGTCTCGTCGTCGCCCCTTCATCGGCGCACAATCAGAACGGAGGTAATCTATGTTCTGTAAATTGTTCTGTAAATTAGGGTTTCGAATTCGATCGATTGGGGTTTCTGTAAATCTGTTTTGATTGGGGTTGGGTAAATTGTTCTGTAAATTAGGGTTTCGAATTCGATCGATTGGGGTTTTTGTAAATTGTTCTGTAAATTATGTTTTCGAATTCGATCGAACGAACCCGAACGAATCCAAAGAACCCGAGGAACCCGAAGAACCCGAACAAACCCGAATACAATTCGGGTTTTTATGGGTTCAATATTTCAGAACCCGAACAACCCGAACCCAACCCGAAACCCGAGGAACCCGTCCCGAAAACCAAATGGGTTTTTATGGGTTCAATTTTTTAGAACCCGAGGAACCCGAACCCGACCCGAACCAGAGGAACCCGTCCCGAAACCCGAAACGCCCACCCCTAGTTTACCCAATTATTAATCCGGTCCGGTTTAATATAATTTTGACCCGGTTTACTGGAATTTTGGTCCGGTTTTGTTGAAATTGACCCGGTTTCTCCCGGTTTTGCTGGAATTTTTATCCGGATTGCTAAAATTGATCCGGTTTTGACCCAATTTTGTTGTAATTGACCTCGTTTTGTTGAAATTGACCCGGATTTTCTCCCAGTTTTGCTGGAATTTTTATCCGGTTTGCTGAAATTGATACAGTTTTGACCCGGTTTTGTTGAAATTGACCTCGTTTTGTTGAAATTGACCCGATTTTTTCCCGGTTTTGCTGGAATTTTTATCACTATTGAATTAAGTTTGCTGAAATAGGTCGGATTCGGATTAAACATGTTTATTCATGTAATAATATTTTGTATATGATTTTTTTATCATTTTATATTTATAATAAATATACGATATTATAATTAATATATCAATATGAAAAATAATAATTTATGAAAATAAAATTCGCTCGAACGAAGACGTCATGAAGATTGCCTTCTCGTTCTCAGTGAAAGGAAAAAATTTTGAACCCGAAACCGAAAATCTATAGAAGCGCCAAATAGTTGTTATATTTCGAACTATGGGTATCCAAAAAATATATGGTTACCCGTGAATATTCGAATATATTATTTAGGAACAAAATTTTATTAACGATTTTTTCGACCGTCTCCAAATTTAGTGATAAAATTTAAGGAATGGATTTTGATTCCAGCAAATTCCATAGTGATAAAAATTCCAGCAAAACCGGGAAAAAACCGGGTAAATTTCAATAGTGATAAAAATTCCAGCAAAACCGGGAAAAACCGGGTCAATTTCAACAAAACGAGGTCAATTTCAACAAAATCGGGTCAAAACCGGATCAATTTCAGCAAACCGGATAAAAATTCTAGCAAAACCGAGAGAAAATCTGGTCAATTTCAACAAAAAGGGGTCAATTTCAACAAAACCGGATCAATTTCAGCAAACCGGATAAAAATTCTAGCAAAACCAGGAGAAAACCGAGTCAATTTCAACAAAATCGGGTCAAAACCGGATCAATTTCAGCAAACCGAATAAAAATTCCAGCAAAACCGGGAGAAACCAGGTCAATTTCAACAAAACCGGATCAAAATTTCAGTAAACTGTGTCAAAATTATAATAAATTGGGTTGCGTCAAAATTCAGTAAACCGATCAAAATTATATTAAACCGAACCGAGTTAATAATTGGGTAAATCAGATTTAATTCAATTTTAATTTTAGTCGGATCGGGTCGGGTCAAAATTGGGTATGAAATCGGGTCAAAATTGATGGTTTTTTAGGGTTTAGGTCAAAATTCTGGTTATTTAACAGAATTGTAAATGGTGTGGGGGAATAGGCTGAATTAGAAAACTTGAGGGGGGAATATGATTAGAGATGATATATGAGGGGGGAATAGAATGAGTGTGATACATGAAGGGGAATAGGCAAAGTACCCAAACTTTGGGTGGGAATAAGAGTTTTACCTTATAAAAACTTTGAGAATTCTTGTGCGTTCTCTTCTCTCATATTTCCACATCAACAAATTCATTTTTTTATTCTAAATTAATTATCATTCATAAATTATTTTAAATGAATGTTATATTAATAATATTAATATTATAAAGAAACACAAAATATTTATATTAATTTAGGGATATTTAAGTTATTATATATACAAATGAATAAAAAATTAATAATTTAGGATTTGACTGGTAGCAACACAAAATATTTATATTAAATTTAGAGGATATTTTAGTTGTTATACATATAAATATATATATACGATTAATATAAATTATAGTAAAAAGAGAGGAGATAAGCTAAAATACGAGGGTATTTTGGTAATTTTATTCAAAATGCACCAAAATGCAAACATAATGCAATATAATTTCATATTTTTAAAATTTGCTCTTTGGTGCGTTTTCGGGCAACTGCGACTCCACCGGTCGGTTTTAATATCACTCGAAGTCGCGAAAAACCGCAGTCGCCGCGTTTACGTTTCGTTGTGACTCCACCACTCAGGGCCTTAATAAATAATGAAAAAACAAAACATGTTATATATTTATTTGAAATAAATTTTAGTACATTATTAAACTTCAAAAAATAATTATTAATAAATATTGATTTTTCATGCATTCTCTTTTCTTAAATTTTCACATTATAAAAGTAATTTTTTGTTTTTTATTTTATATTAATTATCATTCATAAATTACTTTAATGAATTATATATTAGTAATATTTTCAAGAAATAAAAAATATTTATATTAAATTTAAAGGGTATTTTAGTTGTTGTACATGTAAAGAAATAAAAAATAGTACAATAATAAATAATTAAAAACAAAAAATGTTTATATATTTATTTGAAATCGATTCAGTAAATTTTTAAAATTTAACAAAATAATTATTAAAAAATATTGATTTTAGTTATATATATATTATTTAAAATTAGTTATGTGAAAAATTAATTTTAATTTTAACTTATTTTAATAAATTTAAATTTAAAAAAACTGCAATTACAAGTATTTAAAATTTTTTATGTATATACATATTACTGAAAGAAAACATTTGGAATGAAAAAAATTAATGTTCATGATATCATTTACCATCTATAATTAATGTCAATTTATCTCTTAATTAATATACACTAGGTTGTTACCCGCGCGTTGCGCGGGATATATTTTTTGATATTTTTATTGAACAAATATTGAAAAAATCTATAACATATGAATTTAGAAAATATAATGTTATCAAAGAATAATATTTAGAACTTTGAATAAAAAAATTGTTAAATGATATTTTTCATAATTAAATGATATCAATGATTGGTTAAATAAAAATTGAAAACAAATGTATAATAGTTGAAATGTAATATGAAATATTTTTAATAAATGTATTGTTTATATTGATGATACATATAATCAGCTGAATCGATTGTTATAATTTATATATATATCAATAAAAATGTAATACGCAATAACTTACAAAATTCTTCTATTTGTTTTACAATTATAAGAAATGCAATATATTTATATAAGATATATTGTTAGCTTCATGCAATAATAACTGTATAAAATCACTAATTAATGTATTGATTATTTAAAATTAAATTCTAAAATTTTAAACTAAATACAAATTTTTAAGATCATCTATTGACGTAGATTTTTTAAATTAGGAGGTGAAAAGTTTTTTATTATTAAAATTGTATTTATTGTAATAAATATATTTATTATTCTTTTTATTTTGTTGGGATGTTATAAATTATTGCAAATATATTAATCTAATGTTATTCCAAATATTTTTTAAATTAATATATTTAAAATTTATATAAAATATGTCAATAATGTATTGATTCTTTCAAATTAATTCTGAAGTTTAAACTAAATACGAATTATTAAGATCGTGTATAGATGTAAATTATTTTTCTTAATTGGAAGGTGAAAAGTTTTTAATTATTAAAATTGTATGTATTGTAAGAAATGTATTTATTAGTATTTTATTTTGCTGGAAGTTATAAATTATTATAATTAATGATAGCTATATATTGTTTTATTAATTGGGAGGTGAAAAGTTCATATTTATTATAAAAATTGTATTTATTATTTATTATGTTTTTAATACATATATACATATATAAAATATATACAGTAATTCTAATGAGTTCTTAATTGTGTATTTTTAATACCTAATTATAGGTTACTGGTATTTTTAATCTAATGTTCTTCCAAAATATTTTTAAAATTTATATAAAGTAAATAATGAATATATTCAATATTTAAAATTAAATTCTAAACTTTTAAGCTAAATAAAATTATCAATATCATGTATATATGTATATTATTTCTTAAGTGGAATATGAAAAGTTTTTAATTATTAAAGATTGTATTTATTGTAAAAAATGCATTTATTATTATTTTTATGTGTTTGGATGTTATAAATTATTGTAATCAGTGATAGATGTGTATTAATATAGTGTTTTTCCAAATATATTTTTTTATTAAGGATTGTATTTATTGTAAGAAATGTATTTATTATTTTTTTATTGGGTTAGGATGTTGGAAATTATTGTAACCAATAATAGATGTATATTAATGTAATATTTTTCCAAATATAATTTTTTGAGATAAATATATTTAAAATTTATATAAAATGTGCCAATAATGTATTTATTTTTAAAATTAACTTCTAAAACTTTAAACTAAATACAAATTCATAAGATCATGTATAAACATATNTCTAAACTTTTAAACTAAATAAAAATTATTAAGATCATGTATATATGTATATTATTTTTTAATCGGAATATGAAAAATTTTTAATTATTAAAGATTGTATTTATTGTAGAAATGTATTTATTATTATTTTTATTGTGTTTGGATTATAAATTATTGTAATCAATGATAGATGTATATTAATATAGTGTTCCTTTTATTAAAGATTGTATTTATTGTAAAAAATGTATTTATTTTTTTGTGATTTTGGAATTTATTGTAACCAATAAATAAAAATATGAAACCTTTAAATTAAATAAAATTATTAAGGTAATGCATATTACTTTTTTAATTAGAATGTGAAAGGTGTTTAATTATTAAAGATTGTATTTATTGTAAGAAATGTATTTATTATTTTTTATTGGGTTGATATGTTATAAATTATTGTAATCAATGATGAATGTATATTAATATAATGTTTTTCGAAATATTTTTTTTTAAATAAATGTATATAAAATGTGTTAATAATGTATTGATTATTTAAAATAAAATTATAAAACTTTAAACTAAATACAAATTCTTAAGATTATATACAGACATATATAATATTTTTTTAATTGGGAGGTGAAAACTTTTTAATTATTAAAATTGTAGTTATTATAAAGAACATATTTATTATTTTTTATTTTGATTATGAGTTATAATAAAAAATAAAAAAATAAAAAAAATCATGTGTTGATGAGGTAGCGCAAGAAGGAATCTCTAATTTATCCTTCTTTTATATATATAACTAGAATGGTACCCACGAGTTGCGTGGGATATAGTTGTTTTGTAGGTTTATTGGAAAAATGTTATAAAAGTTTATAAGATATAAATTTAGGACAAAAGAATAAAATTATATATTAAATAAATGGCATTTGAATGATTAAAATGGAAAAATGGAAAAATGTTATAAAAGTTTATAAGATATAAATTTAGGACAACATAATAAAATTATATATTAAATAAATGGCATTTGAATGATTAAGTAAAAGAAATGGAAAAAAATATAAAAGTATATTAATTGAAATGCATTACGAAGGATATGTAGCAAATGTATTGTTTACCTTGATGATGTATATGATCCAATTGTTGATATAAATGTCCGAGAATATTGATGTCAATGTAACGTCGACCTTTAAAATTTAGAAAATATTAGCAAATTAATTAAGCATATATGATAAGAGCATAAAATATAATAACTACTTACATATTTCAAATGTTATCGGGCGTATGTGGTAGGTCATTAAATATTTCCTTGTAAACAACGTTTGTTATGGATGAATCTCTTGTGCCTTCTCCATTTAGATCCAAAATTTTAAGTCTGTTGGATGAAGTTACTCGTGAAAACGCCACATACAATTGTCCATGGTTGAATACAGGTTTGGGAAGATATAAACCAACCTGTTTCAAACTTTGCCCTTGACTTTTATTAATCGTCATTGCATAACATAATCGAACTGGAAATTGTATCCTACGAAGTGTAAACGGAAGACCAGTTTCATTTGGAGATAGGATAATCCGTGGAATGAGAACCTTGTTACCGACATGGGTGTCTGTGATAATCTCTGCTTCCAAGACTCTTGATGCTAGTTGAGTGGCAACCAAACGTGTGCCATTACAAAGACCTTCTTTTTTATTGATAGTTCTTAGCATCATTATCAGGGCACCAACCTTCAAAGAGATAACATGTTTGGGAAAACCGGGAAAATCAAGAGAGTTGAGGTACTCGATCGGATAGAAGGAATGCCAATCTGTAGTTGGTGAACTATCAATTCCGATGAGATCAGAACTTAAGTATTCTATGGCATTACTAGGGAGCTGTGCAAGAAGAAAGTCATTAAGTTCATCAACGTGCTCATTCCTTGGAGTCAGAATTGCCCTCTCTTTCAAATATACACGATCCTTAAAAAATCAATAAACTGTGGATATGTCGCATCTGTAAGTGTTTGCAAGGGGTTTCTGGTGGTGGAAAGCATTAAGTTGTCGTCGATGAGGATTTTATGTCCATCACTATACTCAGCAGATCCAACAATATTTTGTATGGTCGTTCCGTTACCAATAGCTAGTAACCATTTTGAAAAATTAGTTTCATCTGGTTGTAGACGCATGTTATGTGTTAATGTAAATACATGACATGACTGTCAAAGATGTGAACGACTTATGGATGCTTGCACAGTATCGGTGCGACCACCTCGAGTTACGGGTAAGATTTGACGGAAAGTCACCACCTAAAAGAACAATTTTATCACCAAAGGGCTTTTCACATGCATCCTCATTAGTCATAGCCATAATATCTTTTAGCGATCGATCTAACGCTTCAAACGTGTGACGATGAGCCATTGGTGCTTCATCCCATATAATCAAATCTGTTTTTTTTAATAGATCAGCTAACATGGTTCCTTGTTTTATGTCACACGTGGACCCTTCATGGACATTTATAGGAATTTAAAGCGGGAATGTGCAGTCCTACCTCCTAGAAGAAGTAAAGCTGCTATACCCGATGATGCAACTGGGAGTACAACCACTACAAGAAATACACAGATTAGGGACTGAAGAATCAGTCCCTAATCCGTCCGGAAAGACATTTAGGGACTGATTCGGGACTGGCACGCGCCGTCCGCAAACGAGCGTCGGCAATCAGTTCCAGTCCGCAAACCGTCCGCAA
>CM071860.1:7741316-7761934 GCA_036759665.1 Gynandropsis gynandra
CAGTATGTGCACTAGGACCATATCCCGATCTATCAGAACGACAAGATCGACTAGCGCGTTCACTTCGTTGCTTAAACTCAGGAGAGTCCCAATGGGCAAGCAACTGTCTCCAGACATCATCAGGGATCCAAGTGGGTTTGACATTCGTGTTCTCCCATTCTTTTCTCGTTTCGTATATAAGATTTTTCAATCTCTCTCCCGCATGCTTTTGAAACTCGTTTCGTATTCGATCTCGACGACGATGCCATTACAATTAGAAACGATAACAAGATATAAAGAGAAATATATGAGATTTGTGTGTGAGAAACGGGTAGAAGAGAAGGGATTAAATAGAAAATTTTAAGACCGATTCGAGACGAATTGCGGACTGGAATGAATATTTCCCGGCGAACCGTCCCTAAGTCGTCTGTAATTAGGGACAGAATCGGGACTAATATATTTTCAGTAGGGAAATTGCGGACGGATGAGTCAGCAGTCCGCAATTTCCCTACGGAAATGATTTCGGTCCCTATTCCGTCCCGAATTACGGACGATTTAGGGATTGACCGACAGTCCCCAAATTTAGGGACGGATTTGGGATTGTTTTCTTAATCCGTCTGTAATTAGTCCCTAATCCGTCCCTAAATTTAGGGACGGATACTTCAGTCCGCAAATGTAGTCCCGAAATCCGAATTTTCTTGTAGTGAACTCGTCCTTCAGAGCGAATCTTAGAAATAATCGTTCTATATAGATATGTTTTTCCCGTGCCTCCTGGTCCATAAAAAAAATGAACAATTTTTTCCCTAAATTCGACATGGAAAAAGTGTTACATATAAATAAATAAGTGAAATTAAAACCTTTGTTCTCCAAAGCATGTTCGACATCTGATTATATAATTTTCACATGTGACGCATATTTGTGGGAAAACCAAGGTCTGCTATTCGCTGCCATTAGAAAATCGAATATCATACAATCACGCATATTAAAAAGGGATGAAGATTATTGAAATGGATATATCGATTTACCGTTACATATAGGATTTGAACTTTCCCCAAATTCTACTTCTTTTTCACGTTTTTTAGCCTTAGACTTTTTCATAAGTCCGTTTTCCCTTATTAATTAGTGAATTAAAATAACCTGCAATTTTAAAAAATGTTACACTTATATTTAAAAAATCTTCTATAATCACGATTTTGTAGAAATAATTCAATTTAAATTACCATATTTATTTATTATTGATATAACCTATAACGAATTATTGATAAAAACATTATAAACTTTTTCTAAATTGCTTTAATATATATATATATATATATATATCAATTACTTTATCATATTTGTACAGAAAGTATAATGTTACTTTTATTGCGATATATAAAGTATCAAAAGAATTTGCAAATTCCCGTCAATGTATGTACGTACAATAACTCACCACGTAAAATAAAAAAGTAATTAACTGCCACGTCATTATATTATAAGTTTAAATTTTAAGGATATATTGAAAGAAAATTAAAGACGCAAGGGTTTTTTTGTGTTCATAATTTTTGTATTACAATAGAAGTAACACTGCTAGTGGAGGTACAAATATGTCACAGTTTTTTTTCCTAATTTATTTGACTTTATTAACAATTTTTTTTTTTAAAAAAAGCGTTTTGTCTAAAGACATTGAACTCTAATTGCAATAATAGCAACAATGACTCAGAACAACGGTCACAACGCATACACCAAACAAATAATTTTTTTATCTAAAAACTTTTGGATTTATCATTAAATCTAGGGGTATTCAATTGGCATGTAAAACGCCATATATATATATATTATTTTGTAAATTAACATATAATTAAAAATTTAAAATTTTTGTAGGGATACAGACATTATATTTTCGGTCAAAATATATTGCAAAATAATTAATTAATATAGCAAGGCTTAATAAAAATAAACTAATGGATAAGTCTATATCATGCTCGCATTATTGGCCCATGAAACTTTATAATCGGCCCAAAACAAATAAACCAAAAATTAAAACGTGAGAGGGAGAAGAGACTCGGGTAGAAGGTACTCGAACCTCCCTGAAGAGCCTATACTCACCGATTCCAAACCCTAACCTCACCACCAACCTCCTTTACCAGTGAACGAACACGAGAATCCGATGACCGGCGGGGAATTATAGCACGAATAGCGTGGGGACAACAACGCCGGCGGCGAGGGAACTTAAAGGTACGGTTCATGTCGATTTATGTCCAATTTCGCTGAGTCTTGCATTAGATCGTTTCTCAGGAGGTTTACCCAAATAGTTATTTGCGATTCTTTGGGGTTTTCTGGGTGTATCGGCTAGGTGAAACTGTTGCGATGGGGTACGGTCTGGTAAAATTTGTGGGTTTCTAGTTGCTATATGAGGGGTTTTTTGGGTTGTATCGGGTTTTACAGGGGTTGAGTCTTTAAGAATGTGTGAGAAGCAAAACTTGAGAGACGATGCACTTAGCAATTAGGGTTAAATGTTGCAGTTCTCCTAGACGACCGGATGGAAAGATTGGGGGAGCTACGGTGGAAATAGGGTTTTCTGGCCGTGATTTGTGTTTAGGGTACTGGTTTATAAGGTTTTTTTAGGGTAAGCTTTAGAGAAACTTTCTTTTTTATTCGAAACACATGTTGCTAAGATTTTCTATTTATTAGATCCTTCATAATCAGGCAAGTTAAAAACACTAATATACTTATATATGTTTTCGTGCGAGGTTGATAAACGGACATACCAGCACATCTAAAACCATAAGGTGGAAAGGGCAGAAATAGGTAAACCACAAAAAACAGGTAAACCGTAAAAATTGTTAGACATAACAATCTGATCTGAAAATTTGCAAATTTTAAATTGGAAAAACATGATTAAACAAACGGACAAAGTCTTAAACCAAGTTTTAACTAAACTATTTCTAAAGATGCAAACAAACTAAGCTAGGCGAATTCTCTTGGCTTTAACATCTTTCCCAACTTCTGAAGTAGTGTCCAAATCATCACTCGTTCCACGCAAGTTGCTATCAATCGAAATAGGAACCTGCATTTTAAAAACATAATAAGTAAAACTTAGAGTCTGCAGTACATTTAGAATGGTAATGAATGGTTGTTGAATTAAATTACTTGAGCAGCCGCATCTGCATCTATTTGGATGTTAGGTTTATCGGTAATAATTCGGGAAACCGTGAACGATTGATGATTGAGTGTGAAATTGTAGGACGTCACTCTAACATGGAACTTAAAACTCCTTCCAATAACGTCCTTTAGACATTTTGGGACAACTAAAACACCTTGTTCATCCTATATAATAATAAAACAACCTATAAGAATATATGAAAAAAGTTAACAATTTAACTGTTTGATTTAGCTAATTATACCTTAACTTCAATGAGCTCAGAAGCTTTTGTGTTCGTTAGTTTTGTGATTGAACGGTCAAATGCAACAAAGTGTGCGATATCTCCACCATCATCAACTATGAGATCAACTCGAAACCGTAATAAAAAAGGTTAGGCAGTAAAATTAAGGTGTAAAAAAAGATCAATAAAAACTTTGTCTAAGCATAGTTGTGAGTAACAAAACTTAGGGCACAAAATACCTAGTAACACCGATAGTACTGTTGTCTTGGCAGTAGTGGCAACACAAAGAAGTCTCTGTTGTTGTTAGTTTACGTGCACACTTGGCACATCCAATGTAGCTCCAACCATTGCTTGTTAGCACATCAACTACCCGTGCATGAAGTGAAAATTCTGCTTCCTATATTTGTATATATACATATATATATATGTATATTATACACATAGTAAAAATTATGCATATGTATATTTAGGTGATAAAGACAATATTAATTATACATTAAAGTGATTTTATTAAATCATAAAATGTGTACAATTAAAAATAAATATTCGTATAATTATGTTATACAATTAATTTTATATTAATGCAAAATAATGGGTTATATTATTGGTATGTAGATGTATATATTTTATATAATTATACATATGTATGTATATATAGTTCATGTGCGTATAATATCTATGTAGATATGGAAATAAATATACATATGCAATTAGTGGATATGTATATATGTAATTAGAATAAAGTGTTTTACGTGGCAATTTTTTTTTAGCCGTGAAAGTGGAGATGTATTGTTTTGCATTAATAATGGAGAAAAAAGAGGATGTTTTGCTATGAGTGTGCAACAAAACATCCTCCTTATATATATATAATTTTCTCTATAATTAAAACAAATAAATAAATAATATTTCATATATTAATTTTTTCCAAAAAAAGATCCATGAAAATTTAAAGTATATAAATAAACGAAGATAATATCATAACTTATTTTGAATTTACATATTCAAATTCATCTTTATAAAGTAAAATTTTATCCGCACATTGTGCGAGTTATAACCTAGTTTTTAAAATAAAATATATTTTTGTATATCTTCAAGATGATTGTCTCTCACATGTTATCATGTCTTCCAAAACAATATACACAAATTGATTATTTCAAAATCATCGATGTCTTGTTATATTATAATAATATTAGAATTATAGCATAAAATTTGAAAAATCATAAATCGTGTTATCCTTGTTGTTTTCAATAAAGGTGGACAAATTATTCGAAAAATTCATCCCGATCTAAAATCTATCTCGAACCTGTGAATTCGGATTCAGGTTCGAATAATAAAATTTCGTTACCTGGATTTGAATTCGGATGCAGGTTCTTTAAGTATTAAAACGGGTACTCGCGGATACCCGATGAGATATATATATATATATATCAAAATTATTAAAATCCTCATATATATCATATTTTTTTAAAAAAATTTGCCATAATGTTGCATAAGTTCCTTCGTTATCTTTCACTTTCTATTCACGCATCCTTCTCTCGCACTCCCTCATATTCCCTTTGTTCTCTCTTTCTCATATTATCTCCATCCCGCGACGATTTCCATTCGTCGAGTGAGTATGTAGATAAGGCCGTTCTGGTGATGTCGCCAGAGCTTTTGATGTTTTCGTATGATCACCAGTCCTTGCTTTGCTCCTTGGCCGGAGATAATCGAGTTTTAGGCGTGTTTGGATCTGACGAGCTCCTATTCGTCGCCGTTTTCGCTTTGTCGTCGAAGGCGATCTCGATCTCTCTCCCGGAGATCCGAATAGGTCAAACAACATTTCACTCGACATCGTCAAGAACAAAATTGCTTGTCATCCCTTGTAACCCCGTTTACTCAATGTGTACGAAGTTATTGATTAGTGGTTTGCTTATCACTCTGTAACGTAAATGCACGTCATTAATGTTATATATGTATATATATGTCCATTTTGTTTCTACGATAGGTTGTGTACTATATTCTAGAATTTTGGGATCGGATAAACGTTTTTATAGGATGTTGGTTGAAATATGAGAGTAACATATTTCTTATAGATACGTATGTAACACCCCCATCTCGGAACTACTTCGGGACTAGGAGTGTCCACCATCACCTCCAAGAGGTGGTTACACGTGTCATCGCTCAAACGCATTTATAAAATAAAATAAATGATTTATTCCTAAATAAGAATGATCCGGACCAAATAGAAAAAACAAATACGTAAAGATCATAGTCAAGATAAATGAATACGAAATGCAAAATAAAACTCATCGAGACCTCGTGCACGCCTCTCCCATCAGTCCGTTGTGAGCCTTCGTGTGCTGCTCAACCTCATTACTTTTTCTCCTCGCCATATCCTGTCCATCCACGACAGCCCACAAATAGGGTTAGTACGAAATACGCACTCAGAAAGATCAATAGGTGTACGTACCCTGTGCCACGTATTCTTTTGCTCGAACTGAATATCATAAAATAATATATATCCAAAGTCTGAACCAAAGATATACAGATAACTCTACCCAACCCAACTGAGTATCCAAAGTCTAATACTAGTATCACACTGGATCATAACACACAGAGTCCACACGACTCTAGCTCGGGCATACGCTCGCAAAGTCTAAAGGACCCCAGCACACTGAAAATCTCGCAAGGTCACAACGTACCCCAGCTATCAGTATCATACAGCGCTCCGTCGCTCGAAAGGTTACCACAACCCCAACACGGTACGATGCCGGCAGATCCACTAACCTAACTAACTCGACGCTCCGTCGCTCGCAAGGTTACCACAACCCCAGCACGGTATGACGCCGGCCCAGATCCAAGTGTCGCAATACTAACGTCATCGACCCGATACTCCTCCTTGACAACTCTCACCAACGCGCTCGCGCACGCCTTCTTCCGAAGGTTCGAGTGTGAATTCACCCGATCGAGCACACTAACGAGATATTCACTCGGTTTAAACACTGAACCCAAATATCGATATTCTCCGACCCTAACACTTGGTCGCACGTCAATTCTCTAGATCATCTCTAGTTACTTATACAACTCATATACTTGTCATCAATTTTCATACGATAAATTTAGGGTTTAATCCAATTCCACTTTGTACGTCTCATTTTTCCTATTACGATCCTATAAATTCTATAGTGATCATGCCTCATTTTAAAAATATAATCTCTACCATAAATCGATCACAAATCCGAAATTAGGGTGGAGAAAATCATCACCTTAGCTTCCCGACGAATTGACGATTCTGGTTAATATTGCTAGCAACAACACCAACCAATTTTTCCCTATTATAGATCCATTCAATTCCATAAATTTCCATAATATAAATATTCGAATCAAGTGAATAATCACAACGAATTATTTAGAGATTTACCACGATCGCGATTAGAATCCACCCACGAAGAACGCGATGAAATCGAAGATCCTTCTTCAATTTCTTTTTTTTTCCTTCTTTTTTCTTCTTTTTTTCTTTCCTTCTCCCTCTCGGCTGATCGACAACACTTCTTCCTTCCTTTAATATTTTTAAAACCCTAATCATTATTAATAATATATATATATACGCAATGGTAAGTCGGTGATACCAACTTAACATGTATTACGGGCGTCACAATTCTCCCCCACTACAAAGGAATTCATCCTCGAATTCTATATCTCTGATTCTTACGACAACATTTGTACTTAGTGAATAGAAGAACCATACAACTCATCTCCAAACAACTCGGGATACTCATGTCTCATATCCTCTTCTAATTCCCATGTTGCTCCTTCCACACCATGATGTTCCCACACAACCTTTATCATCGGAATTTGCTTACGCCTCAACTGTTTCACTTGGTAATCCACAATGCGTATTGAACGTTCTTTATATGTTAAGTCTTTCCTCAAGGTTTTTGGTGGCTTAACAAGTATCTTCTCTGGTACTGATAGACACTTACGCAACAATGATACATGAAACACATCATGTATTCCCTCTAAAGGGGAGGGAAGCTCCAATCGATAGGCCACTACTCCAATTCGCTCAATCACTTTAAACGGTCCCGTGAACCGTCGGGATAGCTTGTTCACTCGGCTCCCACCTGATCTCCCTCGCCTCGCTTGAATCCGCAAATACACTATATCTCCAATGTTAAACTCAACATCTTTCCTTTTAGATCAACATAACTCTTTTGACGATCTTGAGCCGTCTTCATTTTTATCTTAATAATTTTTACCTTTTCCATGGTCTCCTCGACAATCTCTGCTCGAAGATAGTTCTCTCCCCCACTTCAGTCCAACACAAGGGTGTATGACATGGTCGCCCGTATAATGCTTCATATGGTGGCATCCCAGTGCTTGCATCATAGCTATTATTGTATGCAAACTCAACAAGTGGTAAATGATTCTCCCAACTACCAAGCCACTCCAACGCACATGCTTGTAATAGATCTCAAGCGTCCTTATAGTTCTCTCTGATTGTCCGTCTGTCTATGGATGATATACGGTGCTCATGCGCAATTTGGTTCCTATTTCTTTTATAAATGCCTGCCAAAGACGTGAGGTGAATCTCCCATCTCGATATGAAAAATGCTTGATGGAACCCCATGCAACCCCACAGGTACCTCCTCGACAACCCTTTGGGATTCTAAAATCTGACCTCCAGGAGTATGCACTCGGACAATACTCGTTAGATCCTCAGGTTGAACAACTAATTTATTAGCCATCGATGGAGTCACAAAAATATGTGTCGCACCGGTGTCAAATAACACATGAGTATACATGCCTCCCACGATTACCGATTCTACATAATACGAATATTTTAAAGTCTACTTCTTAATTCTCTCACGGAACTCACCTCGACATAGACAATCATTATATGTAAGGCATATACACATAATATAAAAATATGACATACCAGCGATAGGTTGAGCGTCCCTTCTTGGCCCTCATGTTCATTCTCGTAACCTCCCATGGCATATACTCGTGGTTGTATAGCCTTATGTTTCGACACATGTTCTTCAGGTTTCCTAGTTCTAACCTGTGGTGTTAGACCCGTTGGTGGTGGTGGTGGTGGTGGCTTCGGACAATCCTTTAGAAAATGATCCATACTACCACAGCGAAAACATCCGTCGAATTGTCCTCGCCTCATAGTTCCTCCCACTGGCTGGGGGCAATCACGAAATTGATGCCCTAAACTTCCACATCGGAAGCATCCTACTCGCCTATCAAATCTTTGGCATGCCCCTACATGCTCACGTCCACAACGATGACATGGGTACCTCGATGTTCATACGACAGGACGTATCAGAACTACTTTCCTCTGATCTGATCTTTCCCGAATCTGTTGGACAACATGTTTCCCCTTGTCATCCGAAGACTTCAAGATGCCCTCTTCGATGAGTCCCTTCTCTACCATCTGAGCATTCTGAACTAGTTCAGACAATGATCCATGCTTGATTATCTCAATCCTGCGTCTTATCTCCGGTCGTAGTCCTTGCAAAAATTTGTTGACCTTGAGAACTTCTGATGTTACTGATTTGGCCCCAAATTGTGATAACTTCAAATAAGTCTTATAATACTGAGCAACAGTACGATCACCTTGTGTGAGCTATAGAAATGCCAACTCCATCTCTTCACGAGTAGCGTGTGGTATATATTTGAACTCAAAAAGTTGTTTGAACTCATCCCAAGAAAACACATGATCTGGATGTTCCCTCTGAATCTCTTCCCACCAAAACACCGTTTCTCCGTCCAAATAGTGGAGCGCAATATCCATCTTAAACTCAAATGGACATCTAGATGATCGAAAGTTCCGCTCTAATCGAAACATCCATTCCTCAGCCTTCATGGGAGGTATCGCACCGCCACGAAATGACTTTGTACCCCATTTAGCCATGTGATCCATGACATAGAAATACTCCGACGTCTCCACATGCCTCTGATTAAACATTGGAGGAGGCATTGGTGGTGGTGGCAACGGTACTGGTGGCGGAGCAGGTGGCTGCACATGGTGGTGGTGTCGGTGCCTGCACCGATACATGTGGCGTCACCGAACTCTCCTCTTAATCATGTTGTCGACTTTCTACTAATAGCTCTCTCAACATTTCTCTCATGACATCTCTATCTATTACACTTTGCGATCTTCGTTCAGATGATTGAGACTGCATACAGCTAGTGGAACGAGAGCCTCCACTCATTCCGCGACCAAGAGCTCTAGTAATCATCCTCCTTGGTATTGTCTCCTACACACAATTAACTACTATTAGTATCCACAGCTCTAAACCCACTAGACATTTCAGGACATGTGTGCTACGGTCTCGTGGTTTTATTAGAACATTTCGCAAAACATTTTTAAATCCTGTGAAAATGATAAGTACGAAATGACAATCGGGCTCTGATACCAATTTGTAACACCCCCATCCCGGAACTACCTCGGGACTAGGAGTGTCCACCATCACCTCCAAGAGGTGGCTACACGTGTCATCGCGCAAACACATTTATAAAATAAAATAAATGATTTATTCCGAAATAAGAATGATCTGGACCCAATAGCAAAACAAATACGCAAAGATCATAGTCACGATAAATGAATAAATGAATAGGAAATGCAAAATAAAACTCATCGAGACATCGTGCACGCCTCTTCCATCAGTCCACTGTGAGCCTTCGTGTTGCTGCTCAACCTCATTACTTTTTCTCCTCGCTATATCTTGTCCATCCACGACAACCCACAAATAGGGTGAGTACGAAATACGCACTCAGTGGGATCAATACGTGTATGTACTTTACGCCACGTATTCTTTTGCTCGAACTGAATATCATAAAATAACATATATCCAAAGTCTGAACTAAAGATATACAGATAACTCTACCCAACCCGACTGAGTATCCAAAGTCTAAGACTAGTACCACACTGGATCATAACACACAATCCACACGACTCTAGCTCGGGCATACGCTCGCAAAGTCAAAAGGACCCCAACACACTGAAAATCTCACAAGGTCACAACGTACCCCAGCTATCAGTACAATACAGCGCTCCGTCGCTCGAAAGGTTACCACAACCCCAACACGGTACGACGCTGGCAGATCCACCGATCTGACTAACTCGACGCTCCGTCGCTCGAAAGGTTACCACAACCTCAACACGATACGACGCCGACAGATCCACTGACCTGTCTAACTCGACGCTCTGTCGCTCGCAAGTTACCCCAACCCCAGCACGGTATGACGCCGACCCAGATCCAAGTGTCGCAATACTAACATCATCGACCCTATACTCCTCACGTGACAACTCTCACCAACGCGCCCGCACACGCCTTCTTCCGAAGGTTCGAGTGTGAAATCACCCGATCGAGCACATTAACAAGTTATTCACTCGGTTTAAACACCGAACCCAAACACTTGGTCGCACGTCAATTCTCTAGATCATCTCTAGTCACTTATACAACTCATATACTTGTCATCAATTCTCATACGAAAAATTTAGGATTTAATTTAATTCCACTTGTAACGTCTCATTTTTTCCATTATGACCCTATAAATTTTATCGTGATCATGCCTCATTTTAAAAATATATCTCTTCCATAAATCGATCACAAATTCGAAATTAGGGTGGAGAAAATCGTCGCCTTAGCTTCCCGACGAATTGACGATTCTGGCTAATATTTCTAGCAACAACACCGACCAATTTTTCCCTATTATAGATTCATTCAATTCCATAAATTTCCATAATATAAATATTCGAATCAAGTGAATAATCACAAGAATTATTTAGAGATTTACCACAATCGCGATTAGAATCCATCCACGAAGAACGCGATGAAAATTGAAGATCCTTCTTCAATTTCTTTTTTTTTTCCTTCTTCTTTCTTCTTTTTTTCTTTCCTTCTCCCTCTCGGCTGATCGACATCACTTCTTCCTTCCTTTAATATTTTTAAAACCCTAATCATTAGTAATGATATATATATATATATATACAATGGTAAGTAGGTGATACCGACTTATCCTGTATTACGGGCGTCACAACGTAAACGTGTTGGATGTTATTTCAAGTATAAACTCTAGTGTATGATAAACATACGATCTTTAAATGCATTAGATTAGTGCAAAATATGGTTTGTTCCGTGCAAGTGATTCATATTCAGATACTCGTGGATATCTGGTTTATTGATCTAGTATTCGAATATCACCATATCTCACATATCGAGTTCGAATAATAAAATGTCTATCCGTTTGGGTGAAGGTTTAGATACCTAAAAAATCAGATATCGATTCGTGTCATCTCTAATTTTCAATAACCAACAATGTGCATCCCATTTTTTTTGCGTTCATAAATATAAATTTATATTAAATTGAAACAAAATACTTATTGTTTAATTGATTGTTCTTATTATATCTAATAAATTATATATATATTCATATGAATCAATGCCAATTGTTCACCGTTTTAATGGAATAATATTCTTCACAATTTTCAAATATTTAATACGATCTATATGATACTTATAATTGTAGGGTTGATTTTAATTGAGGAAACGTGTTTTTATCAACCCGAATGAAGATCTAGTCATGTTTAACAAGAAGTTTTTCGATTATCAACGATAACAATTTACAGAAACAATTTCGTAATACCTATCGTTGAACGTGTTACTGTCGGATACGAGACTTGATGGTGCAAGCCCTCTACGCGTATCCACGCCGAGATCGGGACTGCTTTGATGTGGAAATCAGAAGAACGAAAACTGTTTTCGTTCTTCGGGTTATTTTGTTCTGACGGCTAGGGTTTTAGGTTTTTAGAATTGTGTACTAACGAAAACCTCGTCTTCGTTTATTTATAATTATTAAACTTTTAATAATTACGACTTAAACCCATAACTATTGAAATTTTACATAAATGGCATGAGACTTTCAATCTCCCACTTGCCTTTACGTAATATCTCAAATAGTCGAAATACATGTATCTCCATACACATACTTGCCCGTGCATCTTATGTACTAACCCAAAAGAAAAATCAGATACAATTATATTCTTCGGTGCTAGCGGATGAATATAACTATATCCCATACTGATTATCTAACAATCATAAGCAGATACCGAGACACTCGTATGCGTGTGACCTCGTAGGTTCATCACTAAAGTGGTAGTCAATTAGTCTTACTAATTAACTAATCGAGGTTGGCGTCTAGCAACACTCCTCAATGACCAGATAGTGTGAAGTAACATCCTTACTCTGTAGAACCATGGTAAAGGACAATATTATTATTTCCTTCCGTCTGTACAACTCCGGATAATCCTAGGACATGGTCTAACTGTCAAGTCCTAATAGATTATCAACTATGTTTCATGCCAAACATAACTGACCTGTAGAACCATGGTAGAAGGATAATATTATTATTTCCCTCCGTCTTTACAGCTCCGGATAATCCTAGGACATGGTCTGACTGTCAAGTCCTAATAGATTATCAACTATGTTTCATGCCTAACATAACTGACTGGTGAATGATCGCAAGAAACTCTTTTCTTCTCTCATTCTAATGCCCTAGCCATGGTCTTTTCAGTCATTATGTTGCTGACAACATAGAGCTCCAACTCTTTACCTAGAGTTGTCGGATTCCATCTTGATCAATCACTAACTGCATAAGCATCTAATCATTCCCAATATCCTTTCAACTTACATCCCAAGGCATAAGGTGTCCAGAATCAAAGAATGGTAGATAACTTGTCAGTTATCATGTTGATCTGAGGTCTAAGGAAATCATAATATTCTAATCTTTTCAGAGAAATTCCTTTGACACATATATATATATATATATATATACAAATATCATCAAAATGATAAAATAATGCCATTTTATTTATTTATAAGTGTTCAAAATACGAGACATAAAATAGCTCTCAAATAGTTACAACAGTTGTACTATTCCTAGAACTAATTCCAGCATGTCATGTTCTTCAATTCAATCTTCAACTTGTGTTTGTCAAACTCATTTGAACCAAGCGCCTTTGTGAGTGGATTTGCTGCATTCTCTTTTCCTTCTACCTTCTGGATTTGAACGTCCCCAAGCTCAACGATTTCCCTTATCAGATGGTACTTCTGCAGAACATGCTTTGATCTTTTATGAGATCTTGGTTCCTTCGCCTGGGCTATTGCCCCGATATTATCACATAATAAAGGAATTGGTTCCTTTATCAAAGGTACCACACCAAGTTCAGTTATGAACTTTCTCATCCAGACCGCTTCCTTAGCAGCTTCACAAGCCGCTATGTATTCTACTTCAGTAACCGAATCAGCTACAGTAGCTTGTTTGGAACTTTTCCAACAAAAGACATACCCCGATGTCGATCTGCTATCGTCCTTATCGGACATAAAGCTGGCATACGTGAACCCTTCTAACTCTAAGTTAGAATCTCCATAAACGAGGAATTGGTCTCTAGTCCTTCTCAAGTATTTGAGAATGGTTTTCACCAATTTCCAATGTTCCTCACTGGGATCTGCCTGATCCTGACTCGCTACACTTAGCGTGAATGCTTCATCAGGCCTCGTACATGTCATGGAATACATGATGGCTCCTACTGCGCTAGCGTATGGGATCCTGCTAATGAGTTCTCTCTCATCTTGGGTCTGAGGACAATCCTCTTTGGACAGAGAAATTCCAGTGCCTATCGGTAGATACCCTGTCTTGGAATTTTCCATGTTATACCTCTTCATGATGGTATCAATGTACTAGGATTGTGATAGTCCAAGCAACCTCCTTGATCTATCTCTATAGATCTTTATTCCAAGAATATAGGTTGCTTCTTCCAGATCTTTCATGAAGAACTGTTCGGATAACCAGAACTTTGTCTTTTGCAACCCCGGAATGTCATTCCTTATGAGCAATATGTCATCCACATAAAGCACATGGAAGACAACCGCGCTCCCACTAAACTTCTTGTACACACAAGGCTCTTCTTCGCATCTTACAAAGTTGAACTCTTCAACTGCCTTGTTAAAGCGAATGTTCCAGGTTCGAGAAGCTTGCTTGAGTCCATAAATGGACCTCTGAAGCTTGCATACCATATGACTTTGGGTTGGCGACGTGAAACCCTCAGGTTGAGTCATAAAGACTTCTTCCTGGAGCTCTCCATTAAGGAAAGCTGTTTTCACGTCCATCTACCAAATCTCATAGTCATGGAATGCCACTATTGCAAACAAAATCCGAATAGATTTGAGCATTGCCACAGGGGAGAACGTTTCTTTATAGTCAATCCCTTCTCGTTGACTATACCCATTGGCAACTAGACGAGCTTTATAGGTCTCTACCTGCCCGTCTGCTCCAATCTTCCTCTTGTAAACCCATTTACAACCTATCGGTCTGGAAACCTGTGAAGAATCAACTAAAGTCCATACTTTGTTGATCTTCATAGATTCCATCTCGGATTCCATGGCTTTCCACCATTTCTCAGAATCAGGGCCTTGTATAGCCTCTTGTAAAGTCAAAGGGTCGTCATCTATATGACCGACCACATCCTCTTGCACCATCAGATTAAGTCTGTCAGGTGCACGTCGAGAAAGTGTTGACCTTCTCAAGAAAGCCCGTGTAGCAGGTTCAACCTGCGCTAGGATATCTTGTTGGGCTTGTTCCTGAACAGGTTCCTGAACAGGTTCCTGAACTTGTTCCTGAACGGGCACTGTCACTTCAACATTTGAAGATGAAGCGCCGGAGCCTAACACTATATCACTCAGCCAAGAACGCTCATTTGACATCTCATGTCCATGAGCTTGTGTTGGCTCATCGGGTTCTTGAATCTCATCAAGAACTACTTCCCCACTATGAATTCCTTCATCAAGAAATTCCCTTTCAAGAAAGGTTGCCGTTCTGGCCACAAACACTTTATGTTCAGACGGGTGGTAGAAATAATATCCCATAGTTTCCTTGGGATAACCTATGAACCTACATCTGTCAGACCTAGCATCAAGCTTGTCTGGCTGAAGTCTCTTAACGAAGGCCGGACACCCCCAAACCTTGATGTGCCTCAGGTTTGGCTTACGTCCTTTCCATATCTCATATGGTGTCTTCGAGACTGCTTTAGTGGGAACTTTGTTTAGCAGATAGGCAGCTGTTTCTAAAGCATAGCCCCATAAGTTCATTGGAAGATCAGTGAACCCCATCATGGATCTCACCATATCTAATAAGGTTCGATTTCTCCGTTCGGATACACCATTATGTTGTGGTGTTCCGGGAGAAGTCCACTGAGACAAAATCCCATTTTGCCTTAGATAATCGACAAATTCATGACTAAGATATTCACCGCCCCGGTCAGATCTCAACACCTTGATACTCTTTCCGGTTTGTTTCTCCACTTCACTGCGGAATCTCTTGAACATTTCAAAAGATTCGGATTTGTGTTTCATCAAGAACACAAATCCATATCTCGACATATCATCAGTGAATGTGATGAAGTACGAATATCCACCCCTTGCTTGAACCCTCATAGGTCCACATACATCAGTATGTATCAGTCCTAGGAGTTCTGTAGCTCTCTCTCCGATTCCACTAAACGGAGATTTGGTCATCTTACTAGTGAGACAGGACTCACAAGTTGCATAAGATTCATAATCGAAATGGCCCAAAAGACCATCTTTATGCAACCTCTTTATCCTCTTCTCACCGATATGACGATCATCTACCTTTCTATTAAGGCCCGAAACATGCATGTTAATTTGTTCTACATTAACATCAGTTAAGATATACAGCCCTTGTTGCAAATAACTATTCACACAAAATTCATCACCATGATAAATAGAGCAAATGTTATTACTAAAAACTGTTCGAAATCCACGTCTATCAAGCATAAAAATAGAAATTGTGTTCGAAACAAATTTTGGAACATAATAATCGTCTAACAACAAGGTCTTTCCCGTAGGCATTACAAGGGAAATTGATCCTACGGCTAAAGCAGCAACACTTGCGTCATTTCCAACCTTCAAACTGAACTCTCCCTTCCTGAACCTCTTACTGATCCTCAGCCCCTGCAACATATTGCAGACGTTAAAACTGCTACCGGTATCCAATACCCATATAGACGAATCAATAATAGTTAAGGAAATCATGAAAACATTTTCCATGAGAATCTTACCTGGCTTCTTGCCCTTTAGAGACTGCAGGTATTCTTTGCAGTTCCTCTTCCAATGTCCCTTCTTCTTGTAGAAGAAGTACTCATCGTCAGCTTGGTCAGATTTGCCCCTTTTTCCCTTGGGTACGATCACACCACCCTTGGGCCCATGGAACTTCTTCTTGGGCTTTTTGTTGCCCTTGCCCTTCTTGGAAGAAGAGTCGACCATCATCACGACACTATGTCCCTTAGACGTCTCAGACACTGACTGACTCTCATAGTCAATCAGCTGCTTCAGCATCTCATGCAGATCCATGTCCATCTTGTTCATGTTAAAGTTAACAATGAACGGAGAGAACGTCTCAGGCAATGACTGCAAGATCAGATCTTGCGATAACTCTTTGCCCAGTGTGCACCCGAGCTTCACAAGCTGTTCAATAAGACTGATCATCATACAATCATGGGGCCCCACCGGAGAGTTCACAGACAATCTGGACTTGAACAGAGCCTTCGCCAATGATATCTTGCCGTTCTACTCTGTGCACCGTACATCTTCTTAAGATGCTCAATGATAGCAGCAGGATCCATATCTTCATGCTTGCGCTGGAGTTCTGTACTCATTGAGGCTAGGATGATACACTTGACAGTGTCAAGGTCATCCTTTTGCTTTACCCAAGCAATCAAGCCATCTTCATCATTATCAACAGGTTCCTTGATAGGGTTCTCGATCGAATCGAGTATCTTCTCCTGCTTGAAGACGATCTTAAGGTTGCGATACCAATCATCGAAATTTTCCCCAACTAGCTTGTGGACATCGAGAATGGCACGTAGGGAAACTGAAGACATTTTTTGGGAAATCTAGAAGGAAAAATTGTAGCATTTATTAGAACACTTATTTAATCAAATAGATATGAACTTTCATCTAAATGATTATTTTACTGACTAATACTACAATAGTATTCAGAGATCGTATTTCTTTCAGTAATATTTCCTGAACTAATCATGCATAAGCCCCCAGGTAGTCAGGTCGTTTCTTAAGCATATTAAACAGGTTGATTTTAACATGGCTCTATATCACATAGTCACCTGGTAGTCAGGTCATTCCTATTGATATAGTTGAGTTCATCCTTCAGCTCATGGTCGGATATCAATTAAGTTTATGTCCCACAGGTAGTCCAGACATTTACAAAAACTAATTGAACCCTCCCACTAGACATCTAATGTCATAGATGTATGAATCGAATTCTTGAACTACATGCCTCCTGGTAGTCAGGTCGTACCATGTAAACGAGAACCTATTCAAAAACACATACGATGAGGGAAAAGCCTAACGATAAACAATTTATCGTTTAAGAACTCAATTATTAATTAAAATTATTAATTTTAATATGGCTCTATATCACATAGTCACCTGGTAGTCAGGTCGTTCCTATCGATATAGTCGAGTTCATCCTTCAGCTCATGGTCGGATATCAATTAAGTTTATGTCCCCTGGGTAGTCCAGACATTTACAAAAACTAATTGATTCTTCTCACTAGACATCTAATGTCATAGACGTATGAATCGAATTCTTGAACTACATGCCTCCTATTAGTCAGGTCGTACCATGTAAACGAGAATTTATTCAAAACGTCTACGGTGAAGAAAAAAACTTAACGATAAACAATTTATCATTTAATAACTCAATTATTAATATTTTAAAATTAAAATTCATTTAATTTTAGTCTTAAATTTTTTTAATTTTTTTACTAGAGTTAGGGTTAGGGTTAAGGTAACCCTAGCCGCCGCCCCCTAGTCGCCGCCCCCTTTTACCGCCGCACCTTGTGTCACCGGAGACAGGGCACGATCCGGGCGTAAAGAGTCGCCGGCTAGGGCGCCTTCGCTTCCGCCGCTCGACCGGCTACGAATTCCCGGCAACGGGCGCGAAACAGTAAGGGTTTCAGAAACCTTTTTCGGCGCCGATCGCCTTCTCTCCCTCGACCCTAGCACCGCCCGATTCTCGCCGGTTCACTCAGGGTTTCAGAAACCCTTACAATGCCGTTCGTCCTCGCCGCCCGACTCTTCCCCTGCAGCTGACGCCGCCGCACGTGACGCCTTTCGCGCGATGCGCTCTGGCGATCGAATCACCTGCGCATGAGTCGCGCGAAACCCGTTTTCCGTCTGCCCCATCTGTGCCGTTCCGAGCCTGGAAAGGCCGGCCGACCCTATGCCCGCGTCCGACGACCCTCGTCCGGCCGGCTAGGGTTTCGGCCGCCGCCCAGGAACCATCGTTCACGGTTCGCGATTTTTCTTGTGTGCGCGCGCGACTTTTACATTTTTCGATCCAATTTTTCACAAAAATTCGAAAAAACTAATCCTAAACATGCATCCAGACGCTCTGATACCACTGTAGGGTTGATTTTAATTGCGGAAACGTGTTTTTATCAAGCCGAATGAAGATCTAGACATGTTTAACGAGAAGTTTTTCGATTATCAACGATAAACAATTTACAGAAACAATTTCGTAATACCTGTCGTTGAACGTGTTACTGTCGGATGCGAGGCTTGATGGTACAAGCCCTCTACACCGTATCCACGCCGAGATCGAGACTGCTTTGATGTGGAAATCGGAAGAACGGAAACTATTTTCGTTCTTCGGGTTATTCTGTTGTGACGGTTAGGGTTTTAAGTTTTTAGAATTGTGTACTAACGAAAACCTCGTCTTCGTTTATTTATAATTATTAACCTTTTAATAATTACGACTTAAACCTATAACTATTGAAATATTACATAAATAACATGAGACTTTCAATAATGAATCCACATTTTCTTGTTCAATCAAGATAATTATCATATTATTAGAGAGATGAAAGACGATTTTTTATACGAGCAAACATTATTTTTGAACTCTTTACATGCGAATACATTTTCGAGGTTTTATCTCGAACTAACCAAATTTTCTTAAAAGTTTTCAAGTAGTTATTAAAAATACATATTATTTTTTATAAAAAAAATTATACAATTATCTGTTTTCCAATTTTTTTCCTAGTATTAATATTTTATTAGTTTTCAATTTTATTATTTTTATTAGTCGTACATTTTCGTAAAGTTTAGGGTTTTCAGAACTAACCTAAAACATATTTTAAATTAAAATATAAATATAAATTTATGCATTTGTTATAATAACTATAAATAAAACATAAAATTAACTTTTAAAATAAATATTATATTTAAAACAAATTGATACAGATAATATCAAACCAAATCATATATTTATTTGATTCATACTTTAATATGGAAATCAAATACATTTATTGTAATCAATATATTAACATATGTGATTTTTATTATAACGATCTTAATGAAATATTACTAAAACTGAATTATCGTAATATTACAATGAAAAATATAACAATCAAGGAATATATAGGGAAAAAGGCATATTACACCCCAAACTATCTTGCTTTACTCAAATTCCTCCTCAACTATATGACACAATCAATTCCCCTCATCTTACAAAATCCATCTGATTCCCCCCTTAACAATACCAATTCAGCCAATTCCCCCATCCGTTATATAATCAGTATATTGGCGTTAATCGACCCGATTTTGACCCGATTTCGACTCGATTTAATCGAATTTAACCCAATTTTGACTCAATTTTGACCCGATTTAACCGGATTTAACCGAATTTAATTCGATTTAACCAAATTTAACCCGATTTTACCCAATATTAATCCAATTTCACCCAAATTGACCCGGTTTAACCGAATTTAACTCGATTTAACCGAATTTAACCCGATTTGACCCAATTTTAACCCAATTTCACCCAAATTAACCCGATTTCATCCAATTTAATTCGATTTCCATCCAAATTTAACCCGATTTTATCCAATTTTAACCCAATTTCACCTAAATTAACTCGATTACCGCCAAAATTTAATCCAATTTCATCCAATTTAACCGATTTACTCACTTTTAACCCGATTTACTCTTTTTTAATTCGATTTAACCCGATTTTTTATTTACCTCAATTTCATCCAAAGTAATATAATAGCAACCCGATTTTACCCAATGTAATATAATTCCAACCCATTTTCACCCAAATTAACCCGATTTCATCAAATTTAATCTGATTTCCATCCAAATTTAACCCGAGTTTTATCCAATTTTAATCCAATTTCACCCAAATT
>CM071860.1:7761944-7828287 GCA_036759665.1 Gynandropsis gynandra
TTCCATCCAAATTTAACCCGATTTTATCCAATTTTAACCCAATTTCAACCAAATTAACCCGATTATCGCCCAAATTTAATCCAATTTTACCCAATTTAACCGATTTACTCACATTTAACCTGATTTACTCTTTTTTAATTCGATTTAACCTAATTTTTTATTTACCTCAATTTCATCCAAAGTAATATAATTCTAGCCCGATTTTACCCAATAGGTTAAATCGAGTGAATTCTTAAACTTGGAATTATATTACATTGGATAAAATTGAGGTAAATCAAAAATCCGATTAAATCGAATTAAAAAAAGAGTAAATCGGGTTAAAAGTGAGTAAATCGGTTAAACTGGGTGAAATTGGGTTAAATTCGGACGATAATCGGGTTAATTTAGGTGACATTGGGTAAAAATTGGATAAAATCGGATTAAATTTGATGAAATCGGGTTAATTTGAGTGAAAATGGTTGGAATTATATTAAATTGGGTAAAATCGGGTTGGAATTATATTACTTTGGATGAACTTGAGGTAAATCGAAAATCAGGTTAAATCGAATTAAAATTAATTTAGGTGAAATTGGGTTAAAATTGGATAAAATCGGATTAAATTTGATGAAATCGGATTAAATTTGATGAAATCGGGTTAATTAGGGTGAAATTGGGTTAAAATTGGGTAAAATCCGGTTAAAATTGAGTGAAATTGGGTTAGAAAATTGTCAAAATCGGGTAATAGAGTTGGAATTATATTACTTTGGATGAACTTGAGGTAAATAAAAAATCAGGTTAAATCGAATTAAAAAAGAGTAAATCGGGTTAAAAGTGAGTAAATCGGTTAAATCGGATGAAATTGGATTAACTTTTGGCGATAATCGGGTTAATTTGGGTTAAAATCTGATAAAATCGGGTTAAATTTGGATGGAAATCGGATTAAATTTGATGAAATCAGGTTAATTTGGGTGAAAATGGGTTGGAATTATATTACATTGGGTAAAATTGGGTTGGTATTATATTACTTTGGATGAAATTGAGGTAAATCGAAAATCAGGTTAAATCGAATTAAAAAAGAGTAAATCGGGTTAAAAGTGAGTAAATCGGTTAAATTTGATGAAATTGGATTAAATTTTGGCGGGAATCGGGTTAATTTAGGTGAAATTGGGTTAAAATTGGATAAAATCGAATTAAATTTGGATGGAACTCGAATTAAATTTGATGAAAGCGGGTTAATTTGGGTGAAATTGGGTTAAAATTGGGTAAAATCGGGTTAAATTCGGTTAAATCGGGTCAATTTGGGTGAAATTGGGTTAATATTGGGTAAAATCGGGTTAAATTTGGTTAAATCGAATTAAATTCGGTTAAATCCGGTTAAAATTGAGTCAAAATCGGATTAAATTCGGTTAAATCGGGTCAAAATCGGATCGTTTAACGCCAATATACTGATTATATAACGGAAGGGGAAATTGACTGAATTGGTGTAGTTAGGGTGTAATATACCTTTTTTCCAATATATTATTCCTTCCGAAATAAAAAAAAAACTAAGTTATCTACAATAATTATATTTTAACCTAAACCCTAAAAATATATATTTCCCACTCGCCTCCCTCACCTTCCCACTCGCCTCCCTCACCTTCACTGATTCGTCTCGTTTCGTCGCCTCATTCGCCGTCGAGGAGAAACGTTCGTTCCTTTCAAATTCTTAGAGATCCTCCTAGCTTCGCTAGAATCTCCATCTTCTCTTCTCAGATCTCCCTTTTCTCAGATTTATTTGTCAATTTCCACAACATTCGCTAGAAAATCTCCGGGATTTAACTTTCTCGAACGCCAAAAAAGGGTAAGGGCGTGCATCAGATTGAACTTCTGCCTCGCTCATGTGTTTGTGTTAAAACCCTAGGTGTTTTCTTCCCCGTCTGCTCCCCCTCGCCGCATTCTTCGTCTTCGTCTCTGCGCAGGTAGTTTTTGTCTCCTTTGATTGATTCACCATGGATGTATCTAGGTATGTATTGTATTGATTAGGTTTATTGTGTTGTCCTCTTAGGAGATTAAGGGTTGAAAATGAGAGGCTAGAACCCTTTGTCTCCACTAATAATCTTTATTTTTCCTCCCTCAAGTACGCTTCACATCATATCATCTGTTGATTATTCAATAAACTTCAATCGTTTTTTGTTTCGGAACATCAAACAAACTCGTTATGAAATAGAAAAACGATTACATTTATTGAATATTTAAGAGAAGATATGATTGCATTATCTTGCTTTTGATGCGTGCTTGTGGGAGGAAATATATAAGGTTTAGATCATTAAAATTATTAATTACTGATTAATATATTAATATAATTTCATAAAAAATTGCCAATAATATGTTTTAAATGGTATATATAAATACAAATTTAATTCACAATTCGTCGATGGTGTTCATCAATCTACAGTACGGAATTACCGCGCCTTCACCGTTTCCAAGAATAGTGGAAACGACCTTCAGATTATCATATATCGCTTTCACACCATTACTAAATTTTTTAAAATTTCTCACTGATTAATCCTTTTTTAATTAAAATAAGATGTGGTAGTGAATGATTCTATCAATCTGTTTTACGAGATTTAGAGTTATAATTCTTAATGGGCTGTAATAGTTTAGTGGAATAAGGAAATAATGGTGCGATTGATTGTTATAATGTAATTATTTAGTATTCTGTATAATGGAATGATTATTAATTTTTATGTATGTTTCATTTTGGTCTTAAATCGAATGTGTATGTATGGTATCTAAATGTAATTGATATACTCATATATTAATAAGTCTGTGTAAATATAAAAATTATATGCTAAAGTTACAAAAATAAAAAGAATGACATTTATTATTTGTCACTGGTTGCCCTCGCCTGCCCAGTCAGATATTTTCTCTCGCGGCCGTCCTTCGCCGTATATGTATCTTTGGCCGTGGCTTTACCATTAGTCATTGTCTCCCAGCCTCGTTGCATTTATTTTCGTTCAGGCTTACTTAAAGCCCCTACTTTCACTTAATTTATAATTTCACCTCCAAATTCGTAATAATAAGAGAAATACCCTCAAAACTTTTGATTGAGATGTTGAGGGGTTGAATCTTTTGAGCTATTTAACATGTGATTCAATTTGAGAAATTCAGATGATTTGGGGTCCACTCGAAACCCGCTCGAAAATCAGGGGGCTCGGGTCTAAGAATATAAGACTCTAAAGTAATCGGACCTTTGATCTCGGGCTAACTAATAGTCCGATATTTTTCAGCCCGACCTGTCGGGCTTAAAGCCGAGCCTCGGGCTGAAACCATTAAAAAAATCTGTGTACCTTTTTCTTCTTTAAGTTCTCCTCTTTCTTTCGGTTTCTTTGGTTCCTTCGATTCGGTTCCCCTCATTCCTTTCGTTCTCTTCGTCTTCATCTTCCAGTGCCCTGACTGAGCATTCTCTGCTTCGGTTTTGTCTTCATCTTCTTTGCTTCGTGCTCACCCCATTTGTGCCCTTGCTGAACGTTCTCTACTTCGATTTTCGTTTTCATTTCTTGTGCCCTTGCGGAGCTTTCTCTGTTTCGGTCTTCGTATTCGTCTTCTCTTCGTTCGTGCCTTCCCTTTGGTCTTTGTTTTCGGTGAGTGCCCATTCGTGCCTTCCCTTGACAATTTAATGATTTTGTGACTTTTTATGTAATTCGGAATACTTTAGTTTATAAAAAAATATTTACTAAAAAAATATTTTAGATATGATATTAATGTTAGCTTGTGGATTGCTCGAAACCCACTAGAGCGCAAGCCAAAAATTTGCTACCATTTAAATCGGATCGGATTGAACTCGAGCTTGTTTTCACCGGGCCAATTACGGACTCGGACCGGCCCGGCCCGAATGACCCTTGATATTAATCTTAGAACTCGTTAAATAAATATTAAAATTTTTATCTTTTTGTGTTATATTGAAAAACAATTTATCCAAAACTTTTCAATAAGAATAACCAAATTAAATATAATATTCCAAGAATCTATAATTCAAATAATTTGAATTAATTTGTATATATCTAAATTAATTTAAAAAATATTAAAATATAATATAACTTATTTGGATTTATTTTGTTTTACTTGAAACAATGTTAAATTACTGGTCTAATTTTTATAAATCGAAAAATCTGAATAAAATGCGAATGAAAATCTAGATTGAATACCTGAAAACCCCATATGGCATATTTGTTTCTTTTAAACATCAGTGGTATATTTTTTGTGACATTTTTCATGAATACATGAATCATGTAAATGGAAAAATACAAAATGTAGGACGATTTAGTGTTACTTATGGTTAATATAATTTACTAAGATAATCTCAAAAAAGAAAAACAACTAATGTTAATAGTATTAGTTATTTAGATTTTCGGCGAATTTATTTTTTTTTTCAAATGGAGTCAAGTAGTGTAAATTAAGGGCTATTTGCTTGAATCTGTCCTTGTTGTCCTCGGAGATATGCACCTGGTTTAATTCTCTAGGTTTTTTATCATTTTTTTTTCTTATTTGAAATATAGCTAACTATTTTAGTTAATGAAAAGAAAGTTAATTAGAAAATTTATTTCATCGCAGGTCTGACCAAGATAGATAGACGGCGCCGGTGTGGGACTCTGCCGTTTGAACGCCGTGCAGAAAGGGGAGAGAATCTCAAAGTACAAGCTTTTGGATCCCTAAGCTCAAAACTCTTTGATTTGTTTTGACTTTTCCGAGTCAGATGAGCCCATCGCAGTTTCCTCCGCCTTCTTCACCGTCGCCAGCGACTTTGTCAGCTGCGATGAGACTATGGAGGCCGGCTGCTCAGCGGAATCTTAGGAACCAGTGGTCAAAGCTGTCAAAATTCCGACAACAATGGGTCGAGGCTTCTTCTAGCGGGAGATCACACGCTACTGCGCTCGTCAACTCCTACTTGTCCATAAAGTAAAAGACATTTTCTTTTGTACCCTTACAGTCTGCTTAGATCTTCCTGTAGATATTGTTTTTTTCTGGCAGGCAATAGTTTGGGATTAGTTTCATGATGGTTGATATTATTCTCCATTATCTGTATTGATCTCATATGCGTCAAATGTGTTCATAAGAGTTATTATGCTATTGCTCTGATGTTTGGTTAGTCTGTTAGATGGGCAGAAATTATGGGTATTTCCTCAAAATGCAGGAATGGCAATATGATTTATGACTTCTAGTCTCTTGGGTTTTCTCCTTCTTGTGTATGCTTTGCTTCGGCTCCTTGGCGATTCTCGATTGGCCTTTTATCATTGTGATTTGATCAGCAGGTAAAATGATCTGTTCTTACTTTGTTGTTCATTGCCATAGGTATATACCCCATATGGAACTTGGTGTGCTGAACAACATGCCGAATATCAGGAAGAAAGCCTTGGACAAGTGTTGTAAGCAACAAGTGAGCTTGCATTGACATCTTATCTTCGTTCAATTTTATCTATGCAGAGATTGTAGTTAAGCTGATCCATTTACCGTATTTTCTCTCCAGAATTCCGATCGAAGCAAAGTTCTATCATCTTATAAGCAAATGGTAGATCTACTTGCCTCAATTTTTTTCTTATGCAATCTGGTAAACTAGGAAGATTAGTACTACACTTGCAGAGAAATTCTTTAGGTGTGAATGGAAATATTTAAATAATTTGTATAAATACAGGTGGGTATTGTAGTTGAGATGGTGAATGCAAGTAGATCCATGAGATGTTATCTCAAGACTAGCAGCAGTCCACTACTACAATTTTCCAGCATTTCAGAAGATGCTAATGATGCTGGTGATGGTGGTGGCAACCCTGTGTATATTTTCTTGACTGTCTCTATATTTGGTATGAATATGAACCAAATATTTACTACTGTTAGATGATCATTGTGATGATTGATTCTGCTAAGCCTTAGAACATTTAGATGATGATTATCGTGTTTCTTGAAATATCTCAGAGCAGATGGCTGAGGAGCTTGTGGATATGTTCAGACGTGAAGTGACTCAGAAGGTATTCCTTGGCTTTCTCACTCTTCCTTTCATAGGGATGTATTTAACATTCTGCATTTACGCCACTATGAACAGAGATTCCTTGTACTGGAACTCATGTCCTTGAGCTCTGAGGTTTCACGACCGAACAAGTTAAGCTGGATGACTGAGCTTTACCCTGGAGAATTCAAGGATCTGACCAAATGCTGTCTGTTTTCCATGGAAACATCTGAGCCAATTCCCCCACGACTTAGAGACGCCAAATCAGTCATTCCATCGCTGTCAAATGTAGTTCAGCCAACAGAGCAAACCTTGCAGGTATTTGGTTGAATAACATAAGCAAATCTATTTATGCATGTACCCTTTTATCACCATCTTCTTAGAAGATTTCATTGTTGTCGTTTCACAGAGTTACATCACAACTTGGTTTGCTGAAGTGAACATTGATACACACAGGTTTTCTGAAGCTTGCCATCATATACCCTTTTTCCTCGAGATTTTGACTCGTGACTCTGACTGGAGCTGTGTTCTGTGATCGTTTTGCAGGGCCGACGAGATATTTTCATTAGCTGGAGAAGAAATGCGAGTCACCCTTTGAGAAATATTCAGTGGACGGCCCACTATTATATCTTGATAAATTCACTAATTGTAAGGACCTTTACTTCTTTTTTTTTTTGAGAAATAACAAACGGAATTGCAATCATATATAGGTGCTCACGGTTTGTTGTTCCTCTCTGATGAGCCTTATTTTCCCTTTACTATAAGAGAAAATGCTAGAGACTGGCCTCAGGCCCCTAATCCTTACGACAAGAGAAAGATTTGTTGGGGAAATGAATTTGACAGATTAGGCCAAAAAGGTGAATAAATGGACTCATAAAGAAAGAATCAAAGAGAGAGACATGGTACCATGTCTGGAACATTCCGAGGCATGGGACCTACTGTAACATATCGCTGTGGGTATAATCTAAGAGAACTTGCGGTCCGATCTGTAGATGATGATGAGTTCTCGGTTCCATCATGCGGTCCCCTGACGTGGAACTTTGCAAATCGATTTATAACTGAGAATCATATCTGGTGTAAAGGGGCGTGTGTTTCCTATCAAAGGTTTCTAGCTTGTTCTTTTTGTTTTCTATCAATAAACCTCGGTCAATTCTTGCAAATTCTTGCAAAATTTCTATATGTAACTCAATAAAATTATATCAAAGTTACACCAACTTAACAACCATGCACAAGTGAATAATGAGTGTATAACCAAACAAGCATAAGCAGCAAATTTTATCTCATAAAAGAAAACTACCTTGATGAAACATTTTTGTCTTGATTACTCTTAACAACATTTCTGTCAACCGAACCAGATGTAATAGGTGAATCATCTTGATGTGTGCCTGCCTCATTTGAGCAATTCAAGTCATGTTGCGAAACTTGACCTCATAAAATGAAATGAAGACAAAGATAAGGGAGTTTCAGATGTTTCCACCAGAACAGAGGATAAAAAAGGATAGAACTTCACTTTCTCCATTCTCCTGTTTACAACAGTGTGACCAAGAGACTTTGACTCTCCAAAATACATTTGGTTTCCTCTATAGACCTGCTGGAACGTTGGTGGTAAATTTGTAACTTTCTCTCTACAAGGTTCATCGCTGGAATCAACATCACCCATTGGATGATATTGAAATTTGCGTGGTATCGAGGCCAACATGACCAGATTGCATTTGTCTCCCACAAGGCAAAAAAGATGAACCACGTGCATTTACCTGCACATTTTCTCTGATACCACCGATAGAAGTCTGTGGTAAGACATTACATCGAAAACCGTCACCTGAGTTCTCCACTGCAAAGTTCCCATTCCATTTATTTCAGCCATTGTTTTGCTTGCGTTGTCACTTGCAGACAACTCAAGAATCTGATTGCTCTCTATATAATTCATTTGAGAGACAGCCCTACCCACAGAGTTCTTATTCAAATGTTGTTGGACATTTCCCGAAACATCCCTCACAGTGCTAAAACCGTTTCCTGCACAAGATTCGCCGAAACCAGAAGAAAAACTTTGAGTTGGTAAATTTTGTATAAGAAAATTCTTATGTTCCATTGCACCAGCAGAATTAGAATTAGAAGCAGCCTTCAAAATACCAAGCCTATCTCCAAACCCTTCATCCTCTCGAGCAGGACATGAACTACTCAGCCCATTAAAATCAGAACTTGAACGGAACATATTTCCAGCCACTTGACTAGGTTCAGCAATGGGCTTCTCCGATAGGCCATGATTAAAAAAATTGCTTCCTTTATCTTGAAAATATTTGACAATTCTTCGCGTGGCATCACGCTGCACTACCTCGTTTTATGCAATTGAAGCCTTTAAACCTGAATTCTGAGCACTTATGCTATTTTGAGAATTGCAGAACCAAGCAGTTCACAGAGTTTTGTAGAATGCGAACTCTAACTGTAAGAAAATAGAGATGTAGATGTTTAAAGGAACAAATATCTTGAACTGGATCGCTCGGGCTGAGTGGTACTTCGAGGTGGGCAATTACGGCGAGAAAGAGAAGCTTCTGCTCACATCAATGAATCTTGAAAGTATGGCCTTGAGATGGTATAATTGGCAAAAGTCTCGCCGAAAATTCGTTGAATGGGATGAATTCAAGATGAGTCTTTTTAATCGTTTCGGCGGGTTCAAGATCGGATCAGCTAGTGATCGATTATTTATGTTGAAACAATCGGCTTCTATTTATGATTATCTGATGAAATTTGAAGATCTGGTTTTTCACATTAATAGTTTGCCGGACATCATGTTGGTTTGTGCATTTATGAGCGGATTGAAGCCGAGTTTGAAGAAAATGGTGCAAGTGCTCAATCCCCAATGATTACAGGATGTAATCAATACAACACTACGCTTAGAAGATTGTGAGTTGGAATCGACTGAACTGGTTGCATTGGAGGGAGAGACGAAGGTAGGAGGTTTCACGCGTCGCAGTCAGGTCTAAGTGGTAAGAGGGTTGGGAAACAATTATCATGGAAGAAATCTGGTGTCAGGACAGACATCGGTAAGTAACATAGGACCAGCTTCAGGACAGTATATGGCAAGTAACATGGGACCTAAACTGCCTACTACACCACCGACAATCCGTGACAATTTCCCAGACAACCGCGGAAATAATCAGCGAAGTAAATTCCGACGGTTATCTGAGGTAGAGGCTGATGAAAGAAGGAGGAAAGGACTTTGTTTTAGATGTGATGAGCGATATTCTTACAGTCACAAGTGCAAACAAAGGTAATTACAGGTCGTATCGGTGACCGTTGATGAAGACGTTCACGAGGTCGATGAAGAATAGAAAGAGGAATTGGAAGAACTTCCAGAAGATGCTACCGAATTGGCGGAATTATCTCTCAATTCCGCAGCCGATTTGTCTACCCCGACTACATTGAAATTGCGAGGGAAAATAGGAGCACAGTAAATCGTTGTGATGGTGGATACCGGTGCAACTCACAACTTTATTGCCGAGACAGTGGTTGAACGCCTCAGACTCGTTCCAGAATACACCAAACGATACAGAGTATCATTAGGAACGGGGCTAAAGGTGAATACAACGGGCATATGCAAGGGAGTTGCAGTTTCAGTCCAGGATCCGGATTATTATTTATGATTGTTTGTCGTTACAGCTTGGGAGTGCTGATCTTATTTTAGGAGTGCAATGGCTGCAGACCCTAGGCCAAATACAGATGGATTTCACTAAGCTTGAGATGTCTTACCATCTCTTGGGAGTGAAAGTTTTATTAAAAGGGGATCCTACTCTCAACAACTCATTAATATCGTTCAAAAAGTCTGATAAAAACAGCAACGGAGGACATTCAAGGATACTGGGTCGAATTGCTTAACATTACCCATACAAAAACTTCAAGGCATAATGAACCAGTGGAGATTACACACATCTTGGGACAATATGCAGATGTGTTTGCTGATCCAGAAGGGTTACCACCATCAAGGGGACATGAACATTAGATTATATTACAGGAAGGAGCGGGATCGATCAGTGTTAGGCCATATCGACACCCCCACGCTCACAAAGAAGAGTTTGAAAGGTTAGTGAAAGAGATGATGGCTGCAGGGATTATACAGCCAAGTCTAAGCCCATTTTCCAGTCCGATATTGTTAGTCTGAAAAAAATATGGAAATTGGCGCTTTTATGTGGATTATTGAGCTCTTAATAGAGTCACGATTCCGGACAAGTTTCTCATACCGATGATAGATCAGTTGCTCGACCAATTACATGGGGCTGAGTGGTTTTCGAAGCTTGATTTAAGGGTTGGATATCATCAAATACTTATGAAGAAGGAGCATGTAGCGAAAACTGCATTTTCGCACACACGATGGACATTATGAGTTCCTTGTCATGGCCTTCGGATTGACAAACGCTCCTGCCACTTTCCAAACATTAATGAATCAGATTTTTCGATCATTCCTCCGAAAAATTGTGCTTGTTTTCTTTGATGATATCCTCATCTATACAAGGACTTTACAAGATCACTATCGACATTTACAACATGTGTTTAAGTATTTGAGGCAACATAGGTTGTACGCCAACAAGAGAAATGGAGTTTCAGCACAACCATCGTAGAGTATCTAGGTCATTTGATATCTAGAGAAGGGGTATTCACGGATCCAAAGAAAACAGAAGCAATGCGAACCTGGGAGACCCCGATAACTGCGAAGAAGTTATGTGGGTTCTTGGGTTTAACGGGTTATTATAGGAGATTTGTGAGATATTATGGAATTATAGCCAAACCCTTACCGAGCTTCCACTGGAATGTAGAGGCAGAACAAGCCTTCCGAGAATTGAAGAAGGCCATGATTACAGCTCCAGTTTTAATTCTGCCAGATTTCGAAGACATCTTTGTTGTGGAGACTGATGCGTTGGGTAAAGGGTTAGGGGCAGTTTTAATGAAAAAGAAGAGACCCATCGCTTACTTCAGTCGAGGATTAACAAACCGAGAGCAACTCAAACCGGTTTACGAGCGTCAATTGATGGCGATTGTATTTGCAATACAGAAATGGCGGCAGTACCTGCTGGGACGAAAATTTCAGGTGTGTACAGACCAAAAGAGCTTGAAATTTCTACTCGAACAAAAGGAGATTAACACTGAGTATCAGCGATGGCTGACAAAGATTCTTGGGTTCAATTTCGACATCGTTTATAAGCCAGGAAGGGAAAATAAGGTAGCTGATGGATTATCCCGTAAATTGTGTGACTTATCTGTGCCACAAATACTGCAATTTCAGGATTTACAAGACAAGATATTATTGCATTCCGAGCTTGGGCAGATTTGGAAGGATCTCAGTAACAATCAAGGGGAACATCTCCATTATCATATTTGTAATGGACGTCTAATGTATAAGGGCCGAATAGTGATTCCGGATGACTCGAAATATATTTCCCTCATCCTCACGGAGTTACATGATGGACAGGAAGGAGGTCACTCAGGGGTTTTGAAGACTTTGAAGCGCATCCAAGAATTGTTTTATTGGAAAGGATTGAGAAGACAGATACAACAATATGTTGCCCTTTGTCCAATATGTCAGACCCATAAATATTCCACATTGTCTCCTACAGGGTTACTACAGCCATTGGAGATTCCGCAACAGATCTGGGAAGACATCTCCATGGATTTCATCGAAGGTCTTTCGAGGTCTTCAGGTTATAATGTAATCATGGTTGTAGTAGACCGACTCAGTATGTACAGTCATTTTATTCGGGTTATACATCCTTTTTCAACTGAAGAAATAACCAAGTTGTTCACCAAGGAGATTGTACGACTTCATGGATTTCCCAAATCCATTGTATCCGACAGAGACAAAATTTTCTTAAGTGGATTTTGGCGAGAGTTGTTTAAATTGTCAGGGACAAAGCTTCGATTCAACACTGCATTCCACCCACAATCAGATAGTCAGACATAAGTTGTCAATTGTTGTCTCGAAACCTATCTACGATGTTTTGCCAGAGCTCACCCCAGGAAATGAGAATATTATTTACATTGGGCAGAGTTTTGGTACAACACATCGTTCCATACGTCACTTCAAGCAACACCATTCAAGGTGGTTTATGGCCGAGAGCCACCTCAAATAATCCAATTTAAGAAGGGATCTACTGCAAACTACGAGATGGAGAAGTCATTTATAGATAGGGATTAAATGCTGGAACAGATTAAACATCAACTTCAGCGGGCCCAGTGGTGTCGGAAATCTCAAGCTAAATATTTCCTAGACCACTTCACCGCAAGTATATGATTCGTATAGTACCAGGGTCAAACTCTAGAGACTAATGCAGCCTTATCCTGAGAATATCACTAAACTAAGACGGTGAGAAGTAAGTGATGGTGTGATGAGAAATATCTAAAAAGACTAAACTAATGGTGGCAACGATAGTGGGGGTTGGAAGACTTGGCGATGAAGAACACTACGGGTGTCGAGATACCGGGAATCGTATGGATGTAACAACTAAATATCATAAACCTATCGAATTATCTTGATAATGGGAAATTCATGCTCTAAGGTGAGGAATGATTCTGTCGAGCCTAGACCTCCTAACCATGAATACGTGCAACCCTACCTTCCAGCAGTGATTAAACCGTACTATGGCAGCTTTACGAACGTAATCCTAATTCCTAAGTCGATTAACCGACCGGTCAGATTCTAATTAATCGAACTTAACCTACAACTCAACGGTTCCGAATTCATACTTTAACCTTCCAGCAAAATATGAATTCCTGTGTTACTGAGCGGGCAGCACTAATATAGACGTTTATGGTGTTGATTATAGAACCACATATCAAAATAAATGCAATAGATCTAAGCATTAACGCATAAGTTTGTACATCCGTTACAATCCGATATCTCTAACCCATAGTTGGGAATCTACTCACTCATGGAGATTACAGACAAAGGAAATAACACAACCCTAAACATGTTAAAACTAGGAAACTCGATGCCTCGATCTTCCCTATTGTGTTACCGATGTATGGATTGATGCTTCTCTCCTTCTCTAGCGTCTCCCAAGCCTTTCCCGATGATTTCCAAGCCTTTCCTTGCCCTAGGCGTCACCCCCCGTATCTAGATCTGTTCTGGTCTATTAATTTGCTCGTTTGAATTTAAGATCTAGTTTGTTGCGAGAAAGGCGGCCCGCTCGGGCACACCATTTACCCGATCGTGCAGAGGCGTGCCCGGTCGTGTACTCCATCTTGCCCGATCGGGCATCAGCACCCGATCGCGTGGTTGAACAGCCCGAGTCGTGTAAACTCTCGAGGATTTTTAGGACGAATTAACGCCCGAGTGGGTACCTTGTTGCGCCCGATCGGGTATCACTACCTGATCATGTATTCTACGTGCCTGGGTCGTGCAAGGTGTCGCAATTAAACCCCGTAGGTTTTGCCCGAGCGGATAGACCTCAGTGCCCGATCGGGCACTCATCTATCCTTGTTTTTGCTCTTTTCCACTCGTTGCTCGGGTGTTCCTTTGAGTTCCGAGACTTGATTTTGGCTCCGAGTGAATTTATCTTCAAAATGTATGGTTTTACTCAGGAATTCGTCTTTTTATGCTCGTTTAGGCCTTGTCGAACCTGAAAATGAAAACCAACAAAATGGGCGTATATAAACAAGAATCGTATCGGATATGTAACTCTAACTAAGAAATATATGCGAAAATGATACTAAAACCTAGCCTAAATTTGATACACTTTTTGTGTTATCAAACTCCCCCAGACCTGAACCTTTGTTTGTCCTCAAACAAAACTAAAGCCAAGTACAAGAAGAATCTAATAACGATGGATACTAGCACAAAAAGTTCGAAGAGTTAGTCATTCCGCAAATCAACGCGTCACATGAACAAAAGTCTAAGCGTACTGAGTATAGCCTTATATCTACCGAACGTGCTGAGCCATGAAATCCTACCAAAAATCTAAGTCTACTTCACAACCCTAGAAAACGTCCAAGCAATCTCCATACCAATTTCCCTAAGCTTTAGATATCATTTAACTCGCTTTTCTCGTTCTTATTCATATATATATATATATATATATATTTTCGACACTTAGATCCACGCTTTGTTCCTAGGACGTCGAAGTCGAAGAAGGATAGCTTTCTACTTAGACCTAGGCTGCCTATGGCACACTCATAAGGTCACGTGACCTTAGCGGAGTGAAGAGGTGCGTTATTGAAGATCTTATTTTTTTCGCTTTTTATTTTTTTCTTGATTTCAAATCACTCTAACCCTTAGGACGTAGAACAACGCCTCTACCCACCACTTAGACCCGAACCATCGATCATCGATGTATTCATATCAATCCTAACTCAGAATAGTCAAAAACTTATCCTAGATGACAACAGAGTATAAGCGTGTGGAATCTAATAACTCATGAACGGTAAATATATCAAATAAGCAAGGGCTAGACGGTATACACGGAGATATGACTACTTGGTACCGAAATCTAAGTGGTGAATTCAGCTATAGATCGAGGTTTCAAACACAACTACTCGACTAAACGGTATCTAAAAGGCTTCTAAGCAAACCTAGACTATTGTTCACGATTCGACAATATCGCAAAGATGACTAAAGCTCGAAAACATTTTACTAGGTATCCATCTTATTTCTAATCCTAACCCTAATCCTAATCCTAAGCGCAAATATGTCGCTCTAAATAAAAATTTGTATCACTCTAAACGAATAGTACCCCCAGACCTGAACGGAACACAGTCCCGATGTTCGAGACCTATGATACCCACATGCCAAAATTCGAGAAAATAAAAAAAGGATAACGAGTACACCTGATGTGTTATGCTTTCTCGAATTGTGATACATTTGGAGTTGTGACAATCTCTTGCTCTAGTGCAGGTGTTAGCGTGAAATACCTAAGATGAAAATCATGCAATGCAAAAGATAGAGCAAAGATCACTAAATCAATAAGTTCCAAAGAGCGTACACATGCGCTAAAACTAAAAAGAAAGAAAATAAGGAAAGTAGGCCTATAAAACAAGAAAAAGTAAAATAAAGAAAAAGGAAAAAGGGAGAGTGGTCTAATCCTCATCCTCTCCACCGCGGGTGGCCAGAGGTCTGCTGGCTCCGCGGATGCCCCTTCCCTAGGTGGGAAGTAGAAAGACTGAAGCTCGTATGAGATATGCGGGCGATACGGGATAGCGCCAGTATGGTAATCCTGCGGGATCGGCACGTACGGCTCCTGGTAGTGCTGCATACTGAGCTGTTGGAATCTACGGACGGACTCCGTGAGGTAGTATGTGTGCTGGATCGATTGCTCCTGGAACTGCTGCTGCTCCGCATACCTTGCAGCCTCGATGTCGTGTCTCTCCGCCTCCAAGTCGTACATCTACTCTGTCATAAAAGACTGATACCTGGTCTCCTCCGCTACATACCTGAGGACGTTGGAGACTCCTTCCATGTAAGGGAAGTCAGAACGAGAATGAGGATACTCTGGGTGGGCGCGAGAGTGTGTGGTGCGTCGGCTGCGCTGCCTGGACATATATGGTCCTGGTGCAGCGGCTGGAGGTGGATCTACCTCACCTAGCCTCGGGCCGATGTGTCTGATGGCTGGGTCAATTCTGAATCAGGAGCCCTCCTCGTCTAGACCCGGCATCTGAATCTCGTGTAGGTCGACTTCCAAGTTGCGACCGTGCTCGTCCTTGTAGCTCCAGATGATATTGTACCTCTCGATCGTAATCACCCTTTGGTTGCACAGGTTCTGAAGTTTCAGCTCGGGCTCCTCGTTGATTTTGTCCTCAGCCAGGTTCTGAAGGTTCAGCTCGGGCTCCTCGTTGATTTTATCAAAGATAAAGAAGGCTTTGGGTAGTAACACCTCAGTGCAACCACTGCCAAAAGACTTGTCGAAAGAGCTGGAACTTCGCTTGGAACCAGAAGAGATATGCGGGGATATGTACAATGCTGAAGGGCACTTGGAAGTTCTAATTAAATGGAAAAACACTCCAGACCATGATTCCACTTGGATGCTAGCTAGGACAGTGGCTGATCAAATTTCCACAGTTTCAGCTTTCGGACAAGCTACGAGTTAAAGGGGGCGGTATTGATAAGCCTTATTCGATTTATATGAGGAAGAAGAAGCACAAAGCAAGAGAAGAGGAAGAAAAGGAAGCGTGAAGGAAGAATGTAGTTTGAGACAAGAGAGAAAAGACATACTGCAGTTTCAAGAGATAAGATCAACATATAGTTTATTTATGTTAAGTCAGTTTGTATTTTTCAAGATTCTGTATTTTCAAGATTCTGTTCTAATTTTATTAGTTGGAACATTTGTTAAAGATTGTTTTTCAGCTCCTCGGAAGGTTTTTTTCCTTAAGACTGAATCTATAAAGCTGGATAGAGGGGGATTTGATTCTTTATGCAGAAAGTAAGCATCATACCTGGTGTAAAGGGGCGTGTGTAGGAGCGCACACGAGAATGAAAGGCTTCCACCTTGTTCTTCTTGTTTCCTATCAATAAAACTCGGTCAGTTCTTGCAGATTCTTGCAAAATTTATATCAGTAACTCAATAAAATTATATCAAAGCTACACCAACTTAACAACCATGCATAAGTGAACAATGAGTGTATAACCATGCAAGCATAAGCAGCAAACTTTATCTCATAAAAGAAAACTACATTGATGAAGCACTCTTGTCTTGATTACCCTTAACAACAGCTCTATCAACCGAACTAGATGTACTAGGTGAATCATCTTGATGTGTGCCTTTCTGTGATGCCTCATTTGAGCAATTCAAGTCATGTTGAGAAACCTGACCTCATCAAATGAAATCAAGACAAAGATCAGGGAGTTTCAGATGTTTCCATCAGAACAGAGGATAAAAAAGGATAGATATTCACCTTCTCCATTCCCCTGTTTACAACAGTCTGACCAAGAGACTTTGACTCTCCAAAATACATTCGGTTTCCTCCATAGACCTGCTGGAACGTTGGTGGTAAATTTGTAACTTTCTCTCTACAAGGTTCATCGCTGGAATCAACATCACCCATTGGATGATACTGAAATTTGCGTGGCATCGAGGGCCTGCGACCAACATGACCAGATTGCATTTGTCTCCCACCAGGCAATAAAGATGAACCACGTGCATTTACTTGCACATTTTCTCTGATACCACCAGCAGAAGTCTGTGGTGAGACATTACATCGAAAACCGTCACCTGAGTTCTCCACTGCAGAGGTCCCCATTCCATTTATTTCAGCCACTGTTTTGCTTGCATAGTCACTTGCAGATGACTCAAGAATCTGATTACTCTCTATATAATTCATTTGAAAGACAATCCTACCCACATAGTTCTTATTCAAATGCTGTTGACATTTCCCGAAACATCCCTCACAGTGCTAAAACCGTTTCCTGCACAAGATTCGCCGAAACCAGAAGAAAAATTTTGAGTTGGTAGATTTTGTATAAGAAAATTCTTATGTTCCATTGCACCACCAGAATTAGAATTAAGAGCAACCTTCCAAATACCAAGCCTATCTCCAAACCTTTCATCATCTCGAGCAGGACATGAACTATTCAGCCCATTAAAATCAGAACTTGAAGAACGAAACATATTTCCAACCACTTGACTAGGTTCAGCAATGGGCTTATGCGATCTATGGTTTGTTCCGTGCAAGTGATTCGGTTCGGATACTCGTGGATACCTTAATTGAATTTATTGATCGATTACCCGCATCTCAGAGATTCGAGTTCAAATAATAAAATGTTTATCAGTTTGGATTCAAGTTTAAATGTCCTAAAAAATTCGGATACCCGACCCATATCGAGCTGTGTCATATCTAATTTTCAATAACCAATAATGTTGCGTTTATTTTTGCTTTCATAATTCTAAATCTATATTAAATTGAAACAAAATACTTAATTTTTTAATATGATTGTTAATATTATATATAAAAAATTATAATTATATATATGAATCCATGCTAATTGTTCACCGTTTTAATGGAATAATATTTTTCACAATTTTCAAAATTTTAATACGATATATACGACACTATTAATTTATAATGAATCCACATTTTCTTGTTCAATCAAAATAATTATCATATTAATGACGAGATGAAAGACGATTTTTTTTATATGAGCAAACATTATTTTTGAACTTTTTACATGCGAATACATTTTCGAGGTTTTATCTCAAAGTAACCAAAATTTCTTAAAAGTGCTCAATTAGTTATTAAAAATACATATGATTGTGATAAAAAAATTTATACAATTATATGTTTTCCAAAATTTTCCTAGTATTGATATTTTATTAGTTTTCAATTTTATTATTCACACATAATTTTGTTATTAGTTGTACATTTTTGTGAAGTTTAGGGTTTTCAGAAGTAACCTAAAACATATTTTAAATTAAAATATAAATATAAATTTATGTATTTGTTATAATAACTGTAACCAAAACATAAAATTTAACTTAAAAAATAAATATTATATTTAAAACAAATTGATACAGATAATATCAAACCAAATCTTGTATAATTATTTGATTCATACTTTAATATGGAAATCGAATACATTTATTGTAATCAATATATTAACATATGTGCATTTTTATTATAACGATCTTAATGAAATATTACTAAAAATGAATTATCGTAATATTACAATGAAAAATATAACAAACAAGGAATATATTATTCCTTCTGAAATAAAAAACTAAGTTACTACAATAATTATATTTTAACCTAAACCCTAAAAATATATATTTCCCCCTCGCCTCCCTCACCTTCCCACTCGCCTCCCTCACCTTCACTGTTTCGTCTCGTTTCGTCGCCTCATTCGCCGTCGAGGGGAAACGTTCGTTCCTTTCAAATCCTTAGAGATCCTCCTAGCTTCGCTAAGGATCTCTATCTTCTCTTCTCAGATCTCCCTTTTCTCAGATTCATTTGTCAATTTCCACAACATTCGCTAGAAAATTTCAGGGATTTAACTTTCTCGAACGCCAAAAAAGGGTAAGGGCGTGCATCAGATTTGAACTTCTGCCTCGCTCATGTGTTTGTGTTAAAACCCTAGGTGTTTTCTTCCCCGTCTGCTCCCCCTCGCCGCATTCTTCGTCTTCGTCTCTGCGCAGGTAATTTTTGTCTCCTTTGATTGATTCACCATGGATGTATCTCGGTATGTATTGTATTGATTAGGTTTATTGTGTTGTCCTCTTAGGAGATTAAGGGTTGAAAATGAGAGGCTAGAACCCTTCTCCTCCAATAATAATCTTTATTATTATAATTAAATTTAATTTTTATTTATATATAACATTTAAAACGTTTGACATTTTTCATGAAATTATATTATTAATTAATTAATTAATTAATATTTTAAATGGTTTATTAAATCTGATATTTTTCCTCCCTCAAGTACGCTTCACATCATGTCGTCTGTTGATTATTCAATAAACTTCAATCGTTTTTTGTTTCGGAACATCAAACAAACTCGTTATGAAATAGAAAAACGATTACATTTATTGAATATTTAAGAGAAGATATGATTGCATTATCTTGCTTTTGATGCGTGCTTGTGGGAGGAAATATATAAGGTTTAGATCATTAAAAATATTAATTATAATAATATAATTTCATAAAAATTGCCAATAATATGTTTTAAATGGTATATATAAATACAAATTTAATTCACAATTCGTCTATGGTTTTCATCAATCCACTTGTGATTGTTGTTGGTTAATGTATATGTATATGTGGTCAAATCTGTAAAGTATTTGTGGCTCAGAAAAGCACAATAGTTTTATGTTTATGAATTCATGAATCGCTTGTGATCTTGGGTACTTAGTTCAGATGTTTGTGTAAACTGTGTACAAGTTTTTGTGGCTCTAATCTTACCATATTTGTTTTATGTTTTGAGTTCATGGATTTGGGTTTCTTTGGGTTTTCATGTGGTATATGCCCATTTAGTGTTTCCTGGTTTTCATTTATTATCATTGGTTGTCCCATTATGTCTCAGCAGGTACCATGTTTCTAACGAGGATTATCGGGAGGAGAGTTTTAGCGGCTACAAGATCGGAGTCGACTGCAGCAGCAGCAGCCTCTACCAGTCAGAGGGCAAAAAATCCTCTTGAGGAATTCTTTGAGTTGGACAGAAGCCAGGATGAAGACAAGCCCGTTGTATATGGTAAGTTTCGTGTGTTTATCATTTTTCTTTAACCTCAAAACCCGTTCCTTTTGGTTGGTTTATTCGTCCTGGTGTAAAGCCTCAGAGGCATTCTTAGAAGGTTTTGTGCGAAATGATTAAAGTTGAACAATCTGAAGACAATGCGAGATGTGATGGTTGCTCTCTGTTTTGCTTTCTCTTGGCTGTTATAAGTGATGCTTAGAATTAAATGGGATGAATCTTTTTGTCTCACTGGTGAATGCGAGTTTCGTTGATCAACATTTGGGGCTAAACAAATGGCTGTTGTCCAACTGAAAATAATTCTAATATTTGAAATCAAGAAAATGGTGGCCATGGAGTGCATACCGAGTAACAAGTTCTAAAAGGTTTTGTCCTTGGCGATTTGTCAAGAGCTTAGGATGTTGAGTGTTTTGTTCTTCCTCTTTTTATTTGTTGGTTTACTGATTGATGCCTTATGATTGATGAAAATCCTTATGTTCTACAGTTACTTGTGTCTATGATAATAACCATTTATAGGTAGAACTCATCCCAAAAGCTAGCTTATAGGAGAAGCTGCTAAGTTTCTTTATAAGCCCCTTATTTGACCCTATTGCGACCCATGTGGGACTCCCAATGAGCTTAGAAAATAAACACTAAGCCCCTTTAGATAGCAATGTCCACATCACTGACGGTTGGTACTTGAGCCTATTCTTTTTTTTCCCTTTTGCTTCTCTCCCACAACTGTACCATCGCATGCCCAAGGATTGGAACGGCTCTGATACCACTTAATAAAATCACCTAGTTCGAATTCATCCCAAAAGTTAGTTTGTAGGAGATGGTGCCTTAAGGGTCCTAAACTCTATTAGAGCCTATTTAAACCCATGTGAGACTCCAATTGGCTTGTGAACTATAACATGATAGTGCAACTTGGTGATTCTACATTTATATAAGTTGAAGTGACTAAATGTTTTGAGGTTTGGTTATTTCTTTTGTTAGGTTTGCATGAATATCTTATTAATTGTGTGTCAAAGATGGTTTTCCTTTGAAGTTGGCTTTGTTGTTTCACGTAAGTGATTTCTCCTTCTAAAAAAAGTTTTATGCATTCTTTTAGCTATCAGCACCAAATGGTGTAAAATATCACTTCAGGCGTTCAGTAATTGTCAATGCCTTTTGATACTACAGTAATACAAATAACCAGGTTTTCATTAGCTTGTCAATAGCTGCAAGACCAAGTTTACAGTTCCGTCGAGTCTCATAACCTTTGCTATGTTATTTTTATCAAGTGTGATATGGGTTGCTTTGCTTTCAGTCAGTCATATGTCAAAATAGCAATCTATGTTGTGAGCTCTCAGCCTTAGAATGAATCTGTTACTGTTTAGATTGTAGATAGGTTGTCATCCTGATATAATGGATCTTTTAAGATCATAATGTCAAATCATGAATACCCTTGTGTCAGGCCGAGGCTGGAAAGCTTCTGAACTGCGACTTAAGTCTTGGGATGATCTTCATAAGCTGTGGTATGTCCTTTTAAAGGAGAAAAACATGTTGATGACTCAGCGTCAAATGCTTCATGCCCAGAATCTGCGGTTTCCCAATCCCGAACGTCTGCCTAAGGTAATTTATCTGTCAATGCTTCTAAATTTCAAATCAAAATCTCTTACCAAATTGGTGGACTGAATAACACAAAATTTGCCCAACTATTTCTCGAAGGAGTGACCACGTTACTGTTCTCAGATATAATTCCTACAAAAAATGTATCTACTTAGTTCTTTTCTAGGGCAGATCATATCACTAGTTTAATATTTTACTCTGGTTGTTCAAAGAGTTGGGTAATTATATCTGAAAATTTTCTTGTAGCAGCTCTCTTGAGTCGTTTTTATGAACAGAGATTAATGACTCCAGAAATTTGCTTAGAATAGTTGTAGAAATATGTATTTAGCGCTGATAATAGATGTGTATGACAGATTGAGAAATTGATTATATACAAGTAGGTATCTAAGATATAGTTAAACACGAGTAACCCGTGGCTTCACCAAAGTAAGTTTATTCTGTTTAGTAAGGATTAGAGACTTGGGCCTTCAAGCCAACTGAATCTATCAGTCTCATTACAGGTTAGGAAATCCATGTGTCGCATAAAGCATGTACTGACGGAGAGAGCGCTGGCTGAGCCTGATCCCAGAAGATCAGCTGAAATGAAGAGGATGATAAACGCATTGTAGCTATTTCACTCTATTCTTCTGATGTTTGGAGTTTGATAGCGAGGCATTGTTGAACGTTTAACTGCTCGATTTCTGACTCTTCTGGCCAAGGATAAAACACTAAAACACACCTTGAGAGCTTTACAACGTATCATGTTTTGGGTTCGCTAACATGGACCTATTATTGAAGGTAGAATAAAATTTAGTCGTGCCTGTAAATAATGTTGTTTGTTAGCGAAATATCTTGTCTGTAACAACATTGAAAATGTAGAACAATGAATTATCAAAACATATGCATTCCTCTAATATACTCACGTCGACATGTCAACCATTACACGTTAATTGTGAATTTTAGGGGAAATTGTGTATGGAGAAGCTTGTTGAATTTCTTCATTGCAGAAGCGTTTTTATATTCTAAAACACATACAACTCTATTGGAATGATTGTAACACACATTTTATTTGAGATGTCTCGCGACCATAACTCAATTTGTGTAAAACTGTCTGACAAATAGTCATATTAACAAGAATAACACTAAAAATATGTTATGTAGTATGTGAAGATTGACTTCGGATTGAGTTGTCTTCTTTTGAAGCAACTTCTAAATATATGGGCCCGAATAGACACTTTACGCAGACCACTCCCACCTAAACTGTGTGTTCAGTTAATGTGAAAGAGTTCGATGGATCGAGTTATCGATATACCATATCTACCTACCACTCTACGACGTGCAACTGGTTCACCACCACCGCATAGTGTTCCCATGTCATTGATATGCTCAAAGGGTTCTTAATGAAGGAGTAATGGAATCTGTCATGAATCACGCTGAAATGTTTCTGGTCGCAAAGTTCAAAAGCGATGAAAGATCGTTGCCCTATAAACCCCACAATGTATCCTCTAAGATCATATATCCAAAATTATTGTTTTAACTCTCGTATAACCCTCGAAAAACTGGTCGGTGTGCACTTCACAAGAGCCACTTCTAAAATACCCCATGAACGTGTACAATGCGATATATATTCATGTGTTAATTTGAACGTAATCACTAGAATCCATGTATTATTTTACAAGTAACATTATAGTTTTGGGCAGTTGGAATATAAGTTAGGGTATTTGTATGAGATTTTCCATTGAAAAAATAGCCCTATCTTAACATTAATGGGCTTCTATTACTAAACGAGCGGGCCTTACAAAAAAACACCAAACGATAGAGAGGAATAGTGATCTTGTGAAGTGAAGACATCATTGCCACCATTGTCGTCATTGAAAGGAACTAAATCCCTATATAAATATACATTTACAACTCTAATAGGGCATAAATCGGTCTTGAGTTCTATTTAATATGAGAGATTACTCTCCATCTATAACACCCAAACCTGAAATCCTCCTTCGGTAATGTCCATCATCACTCTCCTAAAGGTAATCATGTATCACAAAATCATTAAATAAAAAAGAGTACTTTATTTAATAGAAATTCAAACCATGCAAAAATTCCAATACAACTTTAAAATAGAAACATCAATATTTGAGTATTACCTCTACAACTATTCCAAATGGATCGTCTCCAGTTGAAAGTAATAAAAACAAGAAAACAATAAAAAGAGGTCCATAAAAGATAAAAGAAAATACAACTCTAATAGGGCATAAATCGGTCTTGAGTTCTATTTAATATGAGAGATTACTCTCCATCTATAACACCCAAACCTGAAATCCTCCTTCGGTAATGTCCATCATCACTCTCCTAAAGGTAATCATGTATCACAAAATCATTAAATAAAAAAGAGTACTTTATTTAATAGAAATTCAAACCATGCAAAAATTCCAATACAACTTTAAAATAGAAACATCAATATTTGAGTATTACCTCTACAACTATTCCAAATGGATCGTCTCCAGTTGAAAGTAACCCTTGTAGTTCCTTAAACATATCTTCGAATCTGGCTACTAGAACCTCTATTTGCCCCTTGGTTCTCACTTCTTCTAGGGTGACAAGACATAACTCACATCTTTACTCCAATAATCGTTCCATACGGACTGTAGAGATAACCTGGATTTTTTTTTGCGTCCATAGTCCTTGATATTTCAGTTCTTTCCTATTATTTTCAAGACGAATACATTCACGTTAATAATCCATCACTACTTGGTATTTTGGCAACCAATCTATTCATAGGATTACATCGTATCCCACCATCAGAACAACAATGAGTTCTATAAATAATTCTTCCTATTGGATAATCCCGAGCATCTTCTATATAACTCCTTAGGACTCCATAATATGGCTTCTCGGTGTATGACCACAAACTTTGCTTCCCGATTTCGCTGGCTTTGTATCTAATCTTTTTTCAATCGAAGAACTCATAAAGCTATGAGTTGTTCTAGGATCAAACAATAAATGAGTAGGGATGCCTTCCATCATTACAGTTTTTATAAAATGTGAGTGCGCTTTTCAAAACTGGGGTCTTTATATTCACTTACGACTCTCACCACCCTATAGTTTATACTAAAGACAATAAGTAAACAAACTAAATGGCGAGTTCTTACCAGCAATTGGCTTTGTGTCATTTTCTTGGTCTTCGTAGTCGTTGAAGTAACCATCCAGGGCGTAAACCCTTGGTTGAATAACTCTTTGGTTTGGTGTCGAATCCCTAGTTCAAGCTTCAATTCGCAACTGCGGTCTAGCTGGTAGCGGTGGCGGTAACAGAATGGAAAGTTTTGCACCAAATGTTGGGTGCTTTTGCAATGGTAGCACACCATTGGTTAACTTTGCACCTCCATCATTCCACCTTCTGGTTGTTGACAATCCCAAATCCCATGCTCAAGGCTTCCACATCGAAAAAATCTCATCCTTTGATGTGGTTAATCCCAAGTAATAATTTACCTAGACTAACGCTTCCGCAAGAATACGAATCGTATAGTACGAGGGTCGAACACAAGGAATTGATGCAACTCTAAAGCTAGTAAACTAATGAATAAGACGTGTGAAATCTATGAATGATGGGAATGCGAAGGAAAGTAAATTAAACTAATTAACGGGATAAACTTAATGACTAAATACCACAGGTGTCGAGAGATGCACGATGGTGCAACGAAGTTCTAACAAGATCATGGTTATAGATATCGTTACGTATTCGGGGAATTCAAGTTCTTTTCTAGGGAATGACTCTCCCGATGCCTAAACCCACTATCTAGCATGCGTATACCAATCTTCCAATTGTGTATCTCACCTACTAGACGCATTAAGATCGCTATCCTAATTCCTAAGTTCAATCAACCGACCGGCCAAGGTTCTAAATCAATTGAGACTTCATATCATGGCTACGTTCCAAAATCCAATTCATCTCCCAATGCAATTAGATTTTTATAAACATTCATTCAAGTGGCTAACAAGAACAAAAGCATTACGAACAACCAATCAATCCGAAACGAACAAATATTATAACCAAGCATTAAGAACAAAACTTCATTACATATCGGCAAAGCTCTCTAACCCATGGCTATGGACCTACTAGGACATGAACTCAGCAAAAGAAACACAAAATATAACTATATTGAACATGGATAAAGAATGAGATTCCTCCCTATTCAATACCGACGTCTTCAATAGCTCTTCCACGCTCCGGCTTCCTCGCTTCGTTCTTCGCCCTTGTGTGTGCGTTTTGCTCTCCTTCTTCTTCTCTCTCGTGTGCTTTCTTCTCTAATTTTCTGTCTCCCTTCGTCCCTCAAGCTCTCTCCTCTTTAGTTACAGCAACCACCTCTCGTTGTTGCCTTTTCTTGAGTTTTCCAAATCTTCATTAAGTTGGCAATGTTTCTATTACTTCCTCCCGCGAAATATGACTCTATTCCTCTTCTCTAAGGGCATTTTCCTTATTGTATAAGTCCCCCACGAACTCCCCCTTGTTTTAAGTCAAATTAACTTATTTGAAGTTGCAGGTGATGACCGCGACCCGCTCGGGCAAGGAAAATGACCCGCTCGGGTACGACGCAGATAATCGCACAAAAACGCGATGAAAAAGGGGTGCCCGCTCGGACTGAGGTGGTGCCCGCTCGGGCTGGCATGCTGCCCGCTTGGGCATGGCTTGTGCCCGCTCGGGCTGAGGCCCCAATCGTTGTTTTTCTTGCCTGAATTGTGTACAAATTGCTGGGAAAAATCGCCGTAACTTTTGCCCGCTCGGGCTAGGGAAGTACCCGCGCGGGTAGTGGCTTTTCCATGCCGATTTTTGTCCCGTTTGTCCCGTGATGATCCTCGATATTTGCACTTTGTCTTGGCACGTCCCTTAGCTCCAAAATGACTGAAAAACGGGATGATCATGATGCTTAATGGTTGGTAAAATCAAATGAATGATGAAACTAACTATGAAAATAGATGAGAATACTAGAACAAAATAAACGTTATCATCCTTTCCTCAAACTGAAGACAAGACCCCTCATGCACTCTGAAGACATTGGTCTCCTCCGGCACGACAGAGATGGATATTTTGGAGAAAAGAGAGAAAACTAGTCAGGGTTTTCAGACAAAAATGAAACAAAGTCAGAAGATTTACAGTGTGAAGATCACACTTAAGTAGACTAGGCCGAGTTTGAAGAGGAAATGGATTGAGAAAGTGAGTTGGGCCGATAGGAAGTTTGTGGAAGCCTAGCAGCAGAAGTGAGAGCTCAGAACGTGAAGCCCACCAACAGAAGAAACCTAGATGTTTGTTTTTCAGCAAAATTCCAGAACGTGTTTCAGTTTTCAGAAAGTTTCAGCAACGGTCATATACGTCGTTCCCATGCCAAAAATAGAATCAAATTGGTTAAACAAAAGGCCAAAACTTGGACAAATATGGAATATATACATATATATAATATGTTTAAGGGGTGTATTTTGCATATAAATATGTAATCAAAATCCAAATGATAAGTGTGAGCATATTTTTCAGAAAACCATTCTCTACACAAAATTTTCATTCACACAAACATCAGCAAAACTTAGAGTAAACAGCAGAAAATCACATTTTAATTATTGTTTGCACAAATCTAAAAACTAATGGGGCCATGGTAAAGAACCTTATATTTGTTCTAGGCCATTAAAATCAATAAATGGTATCTGAGCGACAAGGTTCAGGGATGATCCTAGGAGCAGTAGCACAAACAACACAGTATTGAGTGAGCAGAAGCACAAGACGCACAAAACATAGTGAACGTCAAGCACATTACACACGAGGTAAGATACCAGAAGCAGAAACGAAATGAGCACAAAATACAGTTCAGGTAACATATATCTCACCCTAAAACAAACTATTAAACTGACCTAGATGGACAGGTCATAGAACTCCCCGTCTCTCCCTGTGTTTGAGGGTAAAAACTACACGTTATGGGTGATTAAAATCAAGCCAACCCTAAAGTCTAAGGGGTTATGGAAGGTAGTTACTGAAAGGTTACCTGAGATGTCTACAATGGGTGATATGACTAGTGAGGAACATAAGAAAAAGATTATGGCGGAATGGGAAGGGATGGAGGCTAAGGATCCAAGAGCACTTGAGCTGATCTATCACGCTGTGACTGAGGAGATTTTCAACGCCCATTTATCCACTTGTGAGACATCAAAAGCCGCACAAGATCTGTTAAAAGAGAGGTTCCAAGGGGATCCCAAAGCGACACGTATCAAACTGTAGAGGCTGAGGGCTTCGTTTTACAATATGAGGCAGACGGAGAAGGAAATCATAAAGGATTATGCAAACAAAGTTTATGAGCTTGGAAATGAAATAAAAGCCTATGGGGCAAGGATAGAGGAGGATGAACTGGTTTCTAAAATACTTTGTTCATTACAGATGAGGTCTAGTCCATACGTGGGGGTTATAAAGCAAACAAAAGATCTAGAAACCCTCATTGTGGGAGAACTTGTGATAGCATTACTATCGCAAAAATTTAGACTTGATGACAGGAATGGTACCGGTCTAGAGGGAGCCTTCAATACCAAATATCATGGCATGAAGTCAGGGTAGAGACCAGATTATGGAAAAAAATTTTCTGGTAACACAGATTGTAAACAAAAAGGCAAAAAATGGTGCATCATCTGTAAAAAGGACAATGACATAGAGGCGCAGTGTTATTTCAGAAACAAGTCGGAGAAATCAGAAGGAAATAAGGCGCCTAAAACTAAGAAGAAATGTTATAATTATGGAAAACCATGACACTTCTCTAGAGAGTATAGGTTAAAGAAATACACTCTAAATCAAGCTTATATGATCAGACAAGAAGATGAGAACAATTCACTCTTCACAGCAGCCCATGTGATGAGTGAATCATTAGGTAGTGATGTTTGGTTGATTGATAGTGGAGCAACCAACCATATAACCAAAAAAGAGGGATTTTTCATTACTTTGGACAAAAACTTCGACGTGCCTATCAGAGTAGGCAACTGTGCAACACTAATTACGGCTAGAAAAGGAAACATCGAAGTAATGACAAAGAAAGGAAAAAGAACAATACAAGATGTTATCTTAGTTTCTGGGTTGAGTAAGAACTTGCCGAGCGTACATCAAATGATAAGGAACAGATACAATATGGTATTCACGGAGGATAAGTGTGAAATTAAAGACAAAAATGGAGGCCGAGTGGCTGAAGTTCCTATGGTAAACAAGTCTTATCCGTTAAAGTGGAAATTGGTGAACGAGGGAGCTATGACTACTAAGGAAGACGTCTGTCAAATTTGTGGCACAAGAGATTCGACCATTCTGGTTTGCATAATTTACAGATTATGCAAAGTCAGGAGATGATAAAAGGACTGCCTAAATTCAGGGTGGTCAAGCAGGTTTGCGAGGCATGCATGAAAGGGAAGAAAAGTAGAGACAATTTCTCTAAGATTTCAGAAGCAAAATCCAAAGGGTTTCTGGATTTGGTTCACACAGATCTTTGTGGACCAATGCAAACTCCTTCCTTGGATGGAAGTGTGTATCAAAATACATACATCACCAAATATTTATGTATTTTTTTTTGGAAAATTTTATATTTTTTTGGACAAAACATGTGCACTTGTAGATTTTGATATTGATTTTTCTATAATACTCAAATTATATTACTTTTATAGGTAATCATACCATATTCGATTTAATCGATATCTTGATGGTTTGACTAATATCAAAGTATACATATATCATAAGAATTGTTTAGAAATATATCATTTATAAAAAGTTTATATTTTGTAAAAAATTATGTCTCACATCACACAAACCAAATATTTAATGTTAATATTGATTTGGCACATGTAGTTGGTGGACAAATTGATATCAATTTATGTGTTTCATTGAAATATTTGATCATATATATATATTGGGAAATTTTATATTATTTTAGACAAAACATATGCACTTATGATTGTCTTCTAATAAAACCAGTTGTTTTTATACTTTTTTTTCGGTTTTTTTTCTTTCGTCCATAACCCGAGCTCTGAGAAGAAAGGGATAAGATGGTCAACCGCTTCAGCTCTTCCCTTGGCTACCAAGACGAGTGTTGAAAAATCTATAATTGATCACTCTATAATTGTCTCATTCACACCAATTCATAAACATTATCAAATGTAATATTAAGAATCAGATAAAATACAACAAAATGCTATTAAATAAACTAAAAAAACTAGCAATTATTGATGTAAATGCAGTAATTCTACCGGTCAAGCCATTGTTTGTGTAAATATATAACATTGCCAATTTAGAGATGGAAATTTGACCGGTCTCACGGTGATCATTATTCGTACAAAAAATTATGGTTATGAAATGATTGACTAGAACTTTAGGCCCATTAGTCAGGTAGCCCGGAAAAAATGTAAGCCCTAAATTTAATGTATGTCCCTCATTCTCAATATTTTCACTCTAGCACGCTCGACTTCATCACTCTTCTTCCAATCTTCGACGACCCGGCCGCCGGAACGACGACGACCGTTTTCGCTCCTCTCGCCATAATTCCGCACCTCTATCTAATTTATCTTTGATCAGGTTCGATTCTTTTTCGCCTTATTCTCCTCTTGATTTCCCCGGAGGAGTCCGTCTTCTGTTTGAAGGTTTCTCCTATCTCTTACAGAATTATCTCGATGTTGATGACAAGATTTCGTAAGCGATTCGGTTAATGCAGTTGGTTTGTGTGATCGCTTTTCGATAACAGCCTCAGATTTTCGCTTGACCTCGTTAGCAATATTGGCTTGATCTGCCTTAGAGATGGGTTAAAATTGCATAGAACGAGAAAGCTAAATTTTTTTAGTTGTTTTGTGTATTCTTAAGGATGAAAAGAGGAAAGATGGAATAGTATATCTATTTAGGCGAATAATATCTAAGACACGCTGAATGATGTTAAATTTAATGTAAGAGTTTGGATTTTTGTGATGGGATTTGGTGCATGATAACACGTAGAGTGTATCACTTTTAGGCTAAGTATTCACATCATTTTCGCATATATTTCATAGCACGAGTTACAATTCCGATACGATTGTTCTTTATATACATCCTTTTTATTGGTTTTCAGGTTTTAAGGCAACAAGGCCTAAACGAGCGTTAAAAGGCAAATTCCTGAATCAAACCGCACACATTGAAGATACAAATCACTCAGAGCCAAATTCAAGCCACGAAACTTAATGGAACACCCGAGCATCGAGCGGAAAAGAGCAAAAGCATGAAATGAAGAGTGCCCGCTCGGGCACTGAGGCTACCCACTCGGGCAAACGCTACGGGGATAATTACAACAATCTACACGATCCGAGCACGAAGACAACATGATCGGGTGACCATACCCGCTCGTGCTGCAAGAAGGTACCCGCTCGGGCTGTAAATAAACATGAAAATCCTCGAGAGTTTACACGACTCGGGCTGGTAGACCACGCGGTCGGGTATTGATGCCCGATCGGGCTGGACGATGTACACGATCGGGCTGCCTTCAACACGACCGGGTAAAACGTGTACCCGAGCGGGCCGCCTTTCGCAACAACCTACTTTAGAGTTTGGATGAGCAAAATAGAAGGAGAGATCAGTTCCAGACACGAGAGGGCGACGAATAGGGCAAGGAAAGGCTTGGAAATCAACAGGAAAGGCTCATGAGACGCTGGAGAAGGAGAGAAGCATCAATCCGGACTTCAGTAACACAATAGGGAAGATCGAGGCATCGGATTTCCTAGGTTTTATCATGTTTAGGATTGTGTTATCTCCATTGACAGTAAGATCCATGAGTGAGTAGATTCCCAACTATTGGCTAGGGATATCGGTTTTGTAATGGATGTACAAGTTATGCGTTAATGCTTAGATCTATCATATTGTTCTTTTTATTCGGTTCTATAACCAACATCATAAACGCTTATACTAGTGATGTCCGCTCAGTAACTTAGGAATTCATATTTTGCTGGAAGGTTAAAGTATGAACCCAGAACTGTTGATTATAGGTTAAGTTCGATTAATGAGAATCTAACCAGTCGGTTAATCGGCTTAGGAATTAGGATTGTGCGCTTAACGCTGCCGTAGTCACGAGTTAATCGTTGCTGGAAGGTAGGATTGCACGTAATTATGGTTAGGAGGTTTAAGCTCGGCAGAATCACTCCTCACTTTAGAGCATGAATTTCCCGTTATCAAGATAGTTCGTTAGGTTTATGATATTTCGTTGTTACATCCTTGCGATTCCCGGTACCCCGAACCCGTAGTGTTCTTCATCGTCAAGTGTTCTGTATTCTTCCATCGCTGTCTTCATTTACTTTAGTGTTTTTTAGATACTTACACCACGTCATCATTTATTTCATCCCGTCTTAGTTTAGTTACTTTCTTAGAAAAGGCTGCATTAGTCCCTAGAGTTCGACCCTGGTACTACACGAACCGTATACTTGCGGTAGAGTGGTCTAGAAAATATTATTACTTGAATTTCGGCACATCAGTGCACATAAGCGAAACATCAATTTTATTATTTGGAGCACAATCAAAAGTTTAGGTGCAGGGATGATGTATATGAAAACGAGTATTGTAGAAAACACATGAGTCCTTTGTGTAAGCCTTTATCAATGTTAAGGCTAATAATAATCACTAAGACATGCTGAATTATGCTATGCTTAATGAAAAAGATCGGAATTTTGTGATGTGGTTTGGTGTAAACCTGCTTCTTAAAAAATAAAAAAAAATGTAAAGTGAAACATCAAATTCCTTATTTGGAGAAAAGTCTCACTAATTCAATTAGATCTGCTCTTCATGGACAAACTTGGGAGATCCCAGGTAAAGTGTTTGTACATGGATGCAAGTGACCTTTAATGTGTTTGGAAATGGTTTTTCTAGAATTAACATGAGTCATAAGAGTAAGTTTTTTATCAGAGGCTCTGGGGAAAGAGGAATCTTGCGGAGTTGATAAGGGTCATGTTTTATTCTTTCCATCAGGGGAAAAAAGGATTCTTATGACTTTTATATGCTTTGATCTTGTCCAGTTTCTATGTTTTTTCCGCCTCAGCATCAATCTAACGGTTGTTTTCTTTTATGTTAGATTTTACTTGTGTATGATATACTTAGTGTTGTGATATATGTTGAAGATACTTATATTGTGTCGTTAGTAACATGATCGATGGGTTGTGATTAGTGATGTCAAAATGGGTTGGGTTTAATGGGTTAACCCAACCCAACCCATTTAATATGAAAATGGGTTTTGAACAAATGGTCTTAAAATTAAATGGGTTTAATGGGGTTTAAACTCATTTATATTCATTTTAATGGGTTACAGCCATTTAACCCATAAGCCCATTTATGAGTTACTCTCATCCTCATTCTTGAAATTATCACTCTCTCATCTCTCACGTTTTAACTCTCCGGTGGTTCCCTTCCCTGGTTTAAGTCGCTGCTTCTCCGGTCAACTCTTTGTCCGGTGGTTGGCTCGCTCCAGTGGTAGGCTCGCTCCAGTGGTTGGCTCGCTCGCTCCGGTGGTTCGATCCGTCTTCTAGCTCCTTCTCTGGTCGTCGAACCCTTCGGTCTCTTCTCTCACGGTGAACCCTTCGTTCTCGTCTCTCACGATGAACCCTTCGGTCTGGTCGCTCGCTCCGGTGGTTTGCTCCGTCGTCGACCTCCCCTCTTCTCACTTTGGACCCGCGCCTCCTTCTCTGTATTCTGTTGTTGTCTTTCGTCGTTGCTGGTAAGTCCTCTTCTTCTTCCTCTATCTCATGAATCATAGTGTTCTGTATTGGTTGTGAAGAGAGAAATTCTGATTCTTTTTCAACTTATTTATCATTTTCGATGTCCAACAAAATTGGTGGTGTCTTGGCTTTTGTAATGGTTCCAGTGGTTTGGATCTAAGGTTGTTTGATAGTATGGACAATAATAGCTCCTCTGTTCTAGGGTTTCCTTTTCAAGTCGAATTTAGTACATCGAAGAAAGGTAGGCTTAGATGTATTGTACTTATAAGACCAAATCAACTAAAGTTGGAACCACCTTGAAAAGGTAATCGTAGTCGTCATCTGCTCTGTAACCCACCATTAACGCAGCTAAAAAAACCTTCACTTCGACTGACCCAGGTCAAGAAAAAACCCTAATTTCCCCTCTGATCCATGAAACGCAACAAAGAAAGAGGAACGAACCTTCAACGCTCGTTTCCAATTCACGGACCCAAAGCTCTCACTTCGGATTTGCCTTTTTAGATTTTTCAAGATTCTCCTTTTTTTACTAACAGAAGACGTAGTATAGATATAGGGCGAAAATATGGGAAAATATTAGAAGCAAAATAACCTAAAAGCCCTGTCTGAGAAACCCAATCACCGAACTTTTATTTGCTTGATTCGGGGGATAATTTCAACATTTTAAGTTACAAAGTGGTAGTAATCACGTTTTAAACTGGTAAAAGTAGAGGATTTAGTGAAAGACTAGTTCCTTCCTCCTGATCAAACATGTTCAGTTATTAATGATCATAACTTTTGTTTAACCCATTTAACTCGTATAACCCGTTTAACCCGACCTAAATAACTCGTTATTAAATGGTTCGGGTTAAACTCAACCCAATTATACCATATAACCGCTTAATTTTAATGGGTTGGGCCCAACCAACTCAAATTACCGTGCCTTCACCGTTTCCAAGAATAGTGGAAACGACATTCAGATTATCATATATCGCTTTCACACCATTACTAAATCTTTTAAAATTTCTCACTGATTAATTTTTTTTCAAATTAAAATAAGATGTCGAAGTGAATGATTCTATCAATCTGTTTTACGAGATCTAGAGTTATAATTCTTAACGGGCTGTAATAATTCAGTTGAATAAGGAAATAATGGTGCGATTGATTGTTATAATGTAATTATTTAGTATTTTAGATAATGGAATGATTATTAATTTTTATGTATGTTTCATTTTGGTCTTAGATCGAATGTATATGGTATCTAGATGTAATTGATATACTCATACATTAATAAGTCTGTGTAAATATATAAATTATATGCATATTAAAGTTATATAAATAAAAAGAATGACATATATTATTTGTGACTGGTTGCCGTCGCCTGCCCAGTCAGATATTCTCTCTCGCGGCCGTCCTTCGCCGTATATGTATCTTTGGCCGTGGCTTTACCATTAGTCATTGTCTCCCTGCCTCGTCACATTTATTTTTGTTCAGGCTTTTACATAAAGCCCCCTACCACTTAATTTTTAATTTCACCTTCAAATTCGTAAAAGTAAGAGAAATATCCTTAAAACTTTTGATTGACATGTTGAGGGGTTGGATCTTTTGAGCTATTTAACATGTGATTCAATTTGAGATATTCAGATGATTTGGACCACAGATCAATTCAAATAATTTGAAAAATATAAGTTATTTGGAATATAAGTTATGTTAAAAATTTATATCGATATAAATTAGGGTCGTCAAAATCAAGTCCGGTATGGGGCCCACTCTAAACCCGCTCGAAAATCAGTGGGCTCGGGTGTAAGAATATAGGGTCCGAATGTAATCGGACCTTTGGACTCGGGCTATATGATAGTCCGATATTTTTTCCAGCCTAGTCTGTCAGGTTTAAGGCCGAGCCACGGGTCGAAACCATTAAAAAAAACCTTAATCTGTGTACATCTTCCTTCCTTCAGTTCTCCTCCTTCTTTCGGTTCCTTCGATTCCCCTCCTTCCTTTAGTTCTCTTCGACTTCATCTTCTCTGCTTCGAGCTCGCCCCATTTGTGCCCTTGCCGAGCGTTCTCTGTTTTGGTCTTTGTATTCATCTTCTCTGCTTTGAGCTCGCCCCATTCGTGCCTTTGGTGAGTGTTCTCTGCTTCAATCTTCGTCTTCAATTCCAGTGCTCGTTCATGCCTTCCCTTCGGTCTTTGTTTTCGTTGAGTGCCCATTCGTGCGTTTGTCAAGAAGCATCAACATCCAGGAGATAATTTTCGTGCGTCTATCTGATGATTTTAATATGTAAAATTAGGATTAAATTAGTATTAGGATTTGATGATATTTCTATCAGATGATTTGAATCTGTAAAATTAGGATTATATTAGTATTAGGATTTAATGATATTTCTATTGTAGATTTCAAATGGACGATAATTTTCGTCATCCAACTAACGAAACGGTAGATGACCATGTTGAACAAACGGTAGATGATCATGGCGATGACAATCAACCTACTCTTCAAGTAAGTGGTTCCAACAAAAGAAAGGTCTGATGTTTGTGCACATTTCATTAGTATAAATGCTAATCAAGCCAAATGCAAATATTGCGATAAAGTGTTATCCAGTTTATCAAGTAGGGGTACATCTCACATAAAAAGTCATATGGAGAATTGCAAGTGCAAACCTAGGACCAACAATACATTGTAAATGTTGATTAATCATGATGGAAAGTTGAGGGTAAAAAAGGTAGACCAACTCATTTGGAGAGAAAGACTTACTAGGTTGATAATTGTTCATTATCTTCCATTCTCATTAGTTGAGTACTCGATGTTTAGAGATTTGGTTCATTATCTAGACTCGGATGCGAAATTCATATGTAGAAATACTCTGTTGGCTGATTGTTTGCAATATTATGAATAGGGGTGTCATTTGAGCCGGCCCGCTCTGAGCCCGTGTTGGTCCGGTGAAAACAGGCTCGAGCCCAACCCAACTTGATTTAAACGGGCCACAAATTCTCGGCCCGCGACTTCGACGTGCTTCGGGCGGGCTTTTGGGCAGCCACAGGCTAACATTAATATCGTCTCTAAAATGTCTTTTTATAAACTAAAGTATTCTGAATTATATAAGAAACGTTACCAAATCATTAAATTGTCAAACTAACATAAAAATAAAAGTATTACATAATCGAAAGAAACCTCAAACTCAAAACCGAAACTTAACATTCAAACATATTCACTTGTATATCTTTCTCCGTTGTAGCTATGGTAGTGACAACACTAGAACCGGTCACATTAGTAGTAACTATAATTATTTAACAAAACAATTAATAAACGATATGTAAATCAAATGATAAACGCTATAAAAATCAAATAATAGGTAGATACTTACCAACTTCGGAATAACCAAATAACCACGATCGAATACAAATTAACGTTTGAACATTAGAACCAACAAACGATTTTGATATTTGTTGAGAACCCGAGAACGAACACTAATAAAAACTCAAAAGCCACTGTGGTAATAGGAATGCTTAAAATATCGAACTCCATTAACGATAATTTTTTACCATAAAGCTCGAACTTCTAAAAATGCAACACATCCAAATTCGAGTTTTGTTGCACGTGTATCTTAAGATCTCTTAGATATCTATCCAAACCTGATTCTAATCCATCATCTGAAAAAGGTATGTTATCGTTGAAGTTGCCAACATCCTATAAATACAAATAATAATAAAAATTATATAAAGAAACCAAATATTAAATGATAAATATAAAAGAAATAATTTACATCAAAATAATTCGAATTATGGTTTTTGGTCGTTTTCTTGTTGTTGTCATGAGAGGAAGCCGAAGATTTAGAAACTCCAAATTTGGTTTTATATTCCTCATAAAGTGAAAGCATCTTGTTTCGAACTTCATCATTTTCATCTGACTTGTCTTCTCATCAAGGGCGTCGTAGCAATATTTCAGTATTTCATTTTTTATTCTCGGATCGAGAACAACTGCTATTGAGAGAATAGAACTATAAATGTCCCAATATTTATTAAATTTGGTTTGCATATTTTCAGCTATCTTCTGTAAGATTTCATCTTCATTCTCCCTATACTTTTTTAGAAGCATTTCAATTTTCCAAATCTTCATAAAGTACATGATGACAGTTGGATATGTTGATCCCGAAATAAGAGTAGTAATGTCCATAAACAGTTCTAAAAAATCTCGTACTTTCTCCCTCTATTTCATTTTTCATTCTTTGGACGTCACTTATAATGTTTATCAATCAATGCAAGACTAGCAAAAAAATATTCTGTTACTTCAGAGCACTATCAAACATAACACGAGTTGAATTCCAACGAGTGCCAATATCCATAGATAAAGAAATCCCAATTTTAATTCCATGTGTTCTACACATTCCTCAAACATCATCCACCTCGACTCTGATCGTCTTAAATATTTCACACTTTCTCTAATCTTTTCCAATGCACCTTCAATCACTTTTAATCCACTTTGTACAATAAGATTTAGTATATGTGCACTACATCTTACATAAATTATTTTCCTTTGCACATCAACAAATTTTGTGGTTGCATACAATGTTTTAAGATGGGCCTCAAACTATCATTCATTGTAGCATTATCTACGGTAATAGAAAAAACCTTATCCCTTTTCCCCAATTCTTCAAACAAACGATTATTTTGTTCTATATTTCTAGTGCAATATGTGGAGGATGTAGAGTCGTGAAAGATAATATCTTGCTAACCTAATTCCATTTTTTATCTACATAATGTGATGTCACACATATGTTTCCCTCATGGCAAATTGTGGTCCAAAGATTCGTAGTTAAACAAATTCTACTACGAACCATTCCTAATTTAATCTTCAGTAACTCTTTCTCACGCTCATAACATTGCAAACAATGAGCCAACAAATTATTTCTACATATGAATTTTGTATCCGAGTTTAGATAATGAACCAAATTTCTAAACATCGGGTACTAAACTAATGAGAATGAAAGCTCATGAGTAATTATCAACCTAGCAAGTTTTTCTCTCCAAATGAGTTGATCTACTTTCTTTGTCCTCAACTTTCCATCATGATCAATCAACATTTCCAATGGATTGTTGGTCTTAGGTTTGCATTTGCAATTCTTCACATGACGTTTTAAATGAGATGTACCTCTACTTGATAATGCGGATAACACTTTGAGCGTAAGAAAGAGTTGCTGAAGACTGAATTAGGAATGGTTTGTAGTAGAATTTGTTTAACTACGGATCTTTGGACCACAATTAGCCATGATGGATACATATGTGTAACATCACATTATGTTGATAAAAAATGGAATTTGGCTAGCAAGACATTGTCTTTCACGACTCTGCTTCCTCCGCATACTGGATTAGAAATATCGAACAAGGTAATCGCTTGTTTGAAGGATCGCTTATACGGTGTAGTGCACATATATTGAATCTTATTGTACAAAGTGGATTAAAAGTAATTGAAGGTGCATTTGAAAAGATTAGAGAATGTGAAATATTTAAGAGGATTAGAGTCGAGGTGGAGGATGTTTGAGGAATGTGCAGAACATGGAATTAAAATTGGGGTTTCTTTATCTATGGATGTTAGCACTCGTTGCAATTCATCTCATGTTATGCTTGATAGTGCTCTGAAATATCAGAATGTTTTTGCTAGTCTTGCGTTTATTGATAAACATTATAAGTGGTGCCCAACGAATGAAATAGGGGGAGAAAGTACAAGATTTTTTAAAACCGTTTATGGACATTACTACTCTGATTTCGTTATCAACGTATCCAACTGCAACCATGTACTTTATAAAGATTTGAAAAATTGAAATGCTTCTAAAAAAGTACAGGGAGAATGAAGATGAAAATTTACAGAAGATGGTTGAAAATATGCAAGCCAAATTTAATAAATATTAGAACAGTTATAGTTCTATTCTCTCAATGGTAACTGTTCTCGATTCGAGAATGAAAATGCAATTACTGAAATATTGCTACGACGCCCTTGATGAGAAGATAGGTCAGATGAAAATCGATGAAATTCGAAACAAGATGTTTTCACTTTATGAGGAATACAAAACCAAATTTGGAGTTTCTAAATCTTCGATTTTCTCTCAAGAAAACAACCAAAAGGCATAATTCGAGTTATTTTAGTGTTAGTTGTTTCTTTTATATTTATCATGAAATATTTGGTTTCTTTATATAATTTCTTTATTATGTCTATTTATAGGATATTTCCGACTTCGACGATAAAGTACCTTCTTCAGATTATGGATTAGGATCAGGTTTGGATAGATATCTAAGAAATACATGTGCAATGAAACTCGGATTTGGATGTGTTGCATTTTTGTAAGTCTGAGCTTTATGGTAAAGAATTATCGTTAATGGCATTCGGTATTTTAAGCATTCCTATTACCACAGTGGCTTCTGAGTTTTTATTTAGTGTTCGTTCTTGGGGGCTCAACAAATATCGAAGCCGCTTGTTGGTTTCTAATGTTCAGACGTTAATTTGTACCCGATCATGGTTATTCCGAAGTTGGTAAGTATCTACCTATTATTTGATTTTCATATCGTTTATTAATTGTTTTGTTAAATAATTATAAGTGCTACTAACTTGACTGGTTCTAGCGTTGTCATGACAATAACTGCGACGAAGCAAGATATGCAAGTGAATATGTTTGAATGTTGAAGTTTCGGTTTGAGTTTTGAGGTTTCTTTTGATTGTGTAATGTTTTTATTTTTATGTTAATTTAACAATTCAATGATTTCGTGATGTTTTTTTTATGTAATTCAGAATATTTTAGTTTATAAAAAAGATGTTTTAGAGACGATATTAACGTTAACTTGTGGATTGTCTAGTTAATTTGTGGATTGCCCACTGAACCAGATTACGGGGCGAGAATTTGCTACTGTTTAAATCGGATTGAACTGAATCCGAACCTGTTTTCATCGAACCAACACGGACTCGGACCGATCCAAATAATCCCTTAATATAAATCTAAAAACTCGTTAAATAAAATATTAAAATTTTCTCTTGGTCTCAGGTCGATAGAATAACCAAATTAAATATAATATTCCAAGAATCTATAATTTGAATTAATTTGTATATAATTTAAAAAATATTAAAATATGATATAATTTATTTGGATTCATTTTGTTTTACCCGAAACAATGTTAAATTGCTGGTCTAATTTTTATAAATCGAAAAATCTGAATAAAATGCGAATGAAAATCTAAATTGATTACCTGGTTTAATTCTCTAGGTTTTTTTATCATTTTTTTCTTATTTGAAATATAGCTAATTATTTTAGTTAGTAAAAAGAAAGTTAATTAGAAAATTTATTTCATCGCAGGCCTGACCAAGATAGATAGACGGCGTCGCCGGTGTGTAACTCTGCCGTTTGAACGTCATGCAGAAAGGGGAAAGGATCTCAAAGTACAAGCTTTGGATCCCTAAGCACAAAATTTTTTGATTTGTTTTGACTTTTCCGAGTCAGATGAGCCTTTCGCAGTTTCCTCCGCCTTCTTCACCGTCGCCGGCGACTTCGTCAGCTGCGATGAGACTATGGAGGCCGGCTGCTCAGCGGAATCTTAGGAACCAGTGGTCAAAGCTGTCAAATTTCCGACAACAATGGGTCGAGGCTTCTTCTAGCGGGAGATCACACGCTACTGCGCTCGTCAACTCCTACTTGTCCATAAAGTAAAAGACATTTTCTTTTGTACCCTTACAGTCTGCTTAGAACTTCCTGTAGATATTGTTTGTTTCTGGCAGGCAATAGTTTGGGATTAGTTTCATGATGGTTGATATGTATTCTCCATGAACCTATGCAAAAGCTGAATACTTGGTTAGATGTTGTTATCTGTATTGATCTCATATGCGTCAAATGTGTTCATAAGAGTTATTATGCTATTGCTCTGATGTTTGGTTAGTCTGTTAGATGGGCAGAAATTATGGGTATTTCCTCAAAATGCAGGAATGGCAATATGATTTATGACTTCTAGTCTCTTGGGTTTTCTCCTTCTTGTGTATGCTTTGCTTCGGCTCCTTGGCGATTCTCGATTGGCCTTTTATCATTGTGATTTGATCAGCAGGTAAAATGCTCTGTTCTTACTTTGTTGTTCATTGCCATAGGTATATACCCCATAGGGAACTTGGTGTGCTGAACAACATGCCGAATATCAGGAAGAAAGCCTTGGACAAGTTGTGTAGGCAACAAGTGAGCTTGCATTGACATCTTATCTTCGTTCAATATTATCTATGCAGAGATTGTAGTTAAGCTGATCCATTTACCGTATTTTCTCTCCAGAATTCCGATCGAAGCAAAGTTCTATCATCTTATAAGCAAATGGTAGATCTACTTGCCTCAATTTTTTTCTTATGCAATCTGGTAAACTAGGAAGATTAGTACTACACTTGCAGAGAAATTCTTTAGGTGTGAATGGAAATATTTAAATAATTTGTATAAATACAGGTGGGTATTGTAGTTGAGATGGTGAATGCAAGTAGATCCATGAGATGTTATCTCAAGACTAGCAGCAGTCCACTACTACAATTTTCCAGCATTTCAGAAGATGCTAATGATGCTGGTGATGGTGGTGGCAACCCTGTGTATATTTTCTTGACTGTCTCTATATTTGGTATGAATATGAACCAAATATTTACTACTGTTAGATGATCATTGTGATGATTGATTCTGCTAAGCCTTAGAACATTTAGATGATGATTATCGTGTTTCTTGAAATATCTCAGAGCAGATGGCTGAGGAGCTTGTGGATATGTTCAGACGTGAAGTGACTCAGAAGGTATTCCTTGGCTTTCTCACTCTTCCTTTCATAGGGATGTATTTAACATTCTGCATTTACGCCACTATGAACAGAGATTCCTTGTACTGGAACTCATGTCCTTGAGCTCTGAGGTTTCACGACCGAACAAGTTAAGCTGGATGACTGAGCTTTACCCTGGAGAATTCAAGGATCTGACCAAATGCTGTCTGTTTTCCATGGAAACATCTGAGCCAATTCCCCCACGACTTAGAGACGCCAAATCAGTCATTCCATCGCTGTCAAATGTAGTTCAGCCAACAGAGCAAACCTTGCAGGTATTTGGTTGAATAACATAAGCAAATCTATTTATGCATGTACCCTTTTATCACCATCTTCTTAGAAGATTTCATTGTTGTCGTTTCACAGAGTTACATCACAACTTGGTTTGCTGAAGTGAACATTGATACACACAGGTTTTCTGAAGCTTGCCATCATATACCCTTTTTCCTCGAGATTTTGACTCGTGACTCTGACTGGAGCTGTGTTCTGTGATCGTTTTGCAGGGCCGACGAGATATTTTCATTAGCTGGAGAAGAAATGCGAGTCACCCTTTGAGAAATATTCAGTGGACGGCCCACTATTATATCTTGATAAATTCACTAATTGTAAGGACCTTTACTTCTTTTTTTTTTTGAGAAATAACAAACGGAATTGCAATCATATATAGGTGCTCACGGTTTGTTGTTCCTCTCTGATGAGCCTTATTTTCCCTTTACTATAAGAGAAAATGCTAGAGACTGGCCTCAGGCCCCTAATCCTTACGACAAGAGAAAGATTTGTTGGGGAAATGAATTTGACAGATTAGGCCAAAAAGGTGAATAAATGGACTCATAAAGAAAGAATCAAAGAGAGAGACATGGTACCATGTCTGGAACATTCCGAGGCATGGGACCTACTGTAACATATCGCTGTGGGTATAATCTAAGAGAACTTGCGGTCCGATCTGTAGATGATGATGATGAGTTCTCGGTTCCATCATGCGGTCCCCTTACGTGGAACTTTGCAAATCGATTTATAACTGAGATCTTCTCTAGATCCTGGACATCCACTCTCAAATCTGGAATTGTAATTCCTTTTTCTAGTCTGCAAAACCAACATGTTCTAGTTCTTGAGACAATCCGCTCAAAAAAAAAAAAAAAAAAATTCTCGTTTAAGATCGGATCCAAGTGAACAATAGAGAGAGAGAGAGAGAGAGGGATGACATTTACCTAGCGAACTTGCTGTCTAGCTTTTGGGCTATGATGTTTAAGTCTTCTGCAGCCTTTGAAATGTATTGATCACCGACTTTCTCTGTTGCCTTCATCTGCTCAGGCGACCTACACATCAACAGATTTGTTCTTGTAAATATGGGGCAAAAACATCATTGTCAGGCTGAGAAACAAAATGTGTAAAACAGCAATTTTAGACATCAAGTAGGATAATAGGATCCTTACATGTTTATACCTCCGGGAGGTTTTAAGGTCTCACTTCCGGAGGTAGAAATCGCACTGCAAGTGTCTCCAAGTGCTGCTCTTGATGCAGTGTACACAACAGTCTCATAATTTGAATTTGCAACCAAAGACATTATGATTGCAGGAGGGGGAGGAAATAGTTCCTGGGTGAGCTGTGTTGTAAGCATAAGCCTTCTCTTTGATCTATGGACTGGTGAAACTTCTTCAAGGAACTCGTTTTCAACTTCCAACTGTCAGAACAGAAGCCAACAAGACATTCAATTTCTTAAGATGAAAAAGACTGTACAAAAGGAACACATTTCCATCACACCAGCGCAAAACATTAAAAATGCAACCTCACCTTTTCAGCAAATCTATTAGTCGCTCTGGCCCAATCAACACCTGCCTCTCTGCAAAGAAATGAAAATGATAATAGTGGGTATCAGAAGTTATTAGCGACTCGGTGATTATCACTCGATTAAGGCCACTTAAGTTAAGCACCTGGGAGTCTGAAGCCTCTGGGAAACTTGCATGACTTCTTTACTGAACGACACAAGTCCTAACATGGCAGTTTTACGCTTCTTTTGTCTATCAACAGACAGAAGTTGCCCAGTGGCACCATGAGGCAATGACTCGGATGAGAGAGTTTCTGCTCCAGACACTGTGGCCACCCTCTGCTGCATTTTAACAACCTGACCAGGATACACAGTATCTAAGTCCTTTGAAGCTTGACCAGAAAGCCAACCATCAGCAAATCTCCCAACGATATCAGATTGTTCTGCCATCTCTGAATGGGTAGATCTGCATGCATCATTCGGGGGCTGCACCAGTCCATTCTTGAAAGTCCCATATTGACTGAACCAGGATGAATCCAACTGCCGACTGATTTTTGGATGATCAGGCCCAGCAGAAGCTACCAAATTCTTATCCAAGTAACTTTTAGAAGCAGTTTGGCCAAACAGATGCACAGACTCCATACAGTGCAATGGTCCATCTCTAACCAACCCATCAGATACCTGGAGCAATTGATGTTCCCCACTATGCGCTAATTTTTTAGGATCCATAATACTATCTTCGCCTCTGTTCACAGCCCTATTGGTTGCAGTTTCATCCCCGTTTGCAACCATAGGCTTCAGATGAAGTGGGTTCTTTTCCTTTGAAAGATTGTGCTGCATAAACGACCGACCAAGTGTTTGAAGATTGGTCTGGGCCATTTTGGACAACACAGAAGCAGCATCAGATGCATGTTCTGCAGCAATATCTTTACCCCGTAACTCAAGCACATCCATCATGTTTCCCCCAGTTGATGGCCCCATTCCTCCAGGTTGGGCTGTTTGATTTGTCTTCTCTTGACAAATCTCTTGTCGGGAGAATCTCGCTTCTAGATTGTTGCTTGACAACAAATCAGATTTTAAAATATTTGGATGAGGCTTAGAAGACTGATTCCATGACTGATGTTGCCCCATTGAGATATTGTCTTGTGAACCACACATCATATCAGAAGATAGACCTTGCTCAGATGAGCTGGATGCAACAAGAGACTGAGAAGCTGGCATCGCTTCCAGCATAAGATATCCTTCAGCTGAATCCCTTATATTTTTGTGGGCAGTGGGATTGAGTTGGTACGGTGTTTGTGCCGATGGTCTAGGTTGAGGCATTTCACCACATTCATCTCTTGTTTTCATTTGAGATGTAGACATCTCAAAGGGCGAACTGACGGATGATCCAGCAGCATGCTGGTTTTGTTGATACGCTCTGAAAAATGGAAAACCAGAGGTACGGTTCATTTGTTCAGATGTACCAGAAAATGCTCCTTTGTGGGTCTCTTGATGGTGTAAAGACCGATTAGATGACCATGGAGCCAAACTTGATTGACTCGTTCCTCCTTTTTCAGAGACATTATGTCCCGAATGTGAAGTAACAGCCTGCAAAGAGCTTTGAGAAAATAGAACATTATCGGGCGACATAACAGGTTGAGATGGGGGCGCCAATTGTAAACTGAAACCCTGCGAAGCAGATGACTGATTATGCTGAAGTTGACTACCAGTCTCCCCAGAAGTTTTTGCTTCAAGTAACCCAGAAACACTTGTTCCCACGCCATGCCCTTGCGACTGATCCACCTTATGAAGAAGCTCAAGCATAGTCTGTCTGCAGTGCATAAAAGTCAGTAGCATAATCATACACCCATTCAAGTTATAGCACAACATAGAAATAATCCGTAAACCAGCACTAGATAGTAACCAATTCTAACCAATGAGTTGCAGAATATCAATAGGTAGCATGGTTTGGCAACTCTACCTAGCTACTCAATAAAATTATATCAAAGCTACACCAACTTAACAACCATGCATAAGTGAACAATGAGTGTATAGCCATGCAAGCATAAACAACAAACTTTATCTCATAAAAGAAAACTACCTTGATGAAGCACTCTTGTCTTGATTACCCTTACCAACAGTTCTGTCAACCGAACCAGATGTACTAGGTGAATCATCTTGATGTGTGCCTTTCTGTGATGCCTCATTTGAGCAATTCAAGTCATGTTGAGAAACCTGACCTCATCAAATGAAATCAAGACAAAGATCAGGGAGTTTCAGATGTTTCCATCAGAACAGAGGATAAAAAAGGATAGATATTCACCTTCTCCATTCCCCTGTTTACAACAGTCTGACCAAGAGACTTTGACTCTCCAAAATACATTCGGTTTCCTCCATAGACCTGCTGGAACGTTGGTGGTAAATTTGTAACTTTCTCTCTACAAGGTTCATCGCTGGAATCAACATCACCCATTGGATGATACTGAAATTTGCGTGGCATCGAGGGCCTGCGACCAACATGACCAGATTGCATTTGTCTCCCACCAGGCAATAAAGATGAACCACGTGCATTTACCTGCACATTTTCTCTGATACCACCGGCAGAAGTCTGTGGTGAGACATTACATCGAAAACCGTCACCTGAGTTCTCCACTGCAGAGTTCCCCGATCCATTAATTTCAGCCATTGTTTTGCTTGCATAGTCACTTGCAGACGACTCAAGAATCTGATTGCTCTCTATATAATTCATTTGAGAGACAACCCTACCCACAGAGTTCTTATTCAAATGCTGTTGGACATTTCCCGGAACATCCCTCACAGTGCTAAAACCGTTTCCTGCACAAGATTCGCCGAAACCAGAAGAAAAACTTTGAGTTGGTAGATTTTGTATAAGAAAATTCTTATGTTCCATTGCAACAGCAGAATTAGAATTAGGAGCAGCCTTCCAAATACCAAGCCTATCTCCAAACCCTTCATCCTCTCGAGCAGGACATGAACTACTCAGCCCATTAAAATCAGAACTTGAAGAACGGAACATATTTCCAGCCACTTGACTAGGTTCAGCAATGGGCTTCTCCGATAGGCCATGATTAAAAAAATTGCTTCCTTTATCTTGAAAATATTTAACAGTTGTTCGCGTGGCATCACGCTGCACTACCTCGTTTTGTGCAATTGAAGCCTTTAAACCTGAATGCTGAGCACTTATGCTATTTTGAGAATTGCTTCGTGTGTCAGTGTTGTTATCGGCCCGTACAGGTTGCCGTGTACTGCCACATTCATGAGCCCCTGCATTCTCATTGGATGTTTCAGCTACAGCGGATTGCATGAGAGCACTCCAACTCCCACTCTGCAGAGACGGCAATGAGCCAAAAAGCTCAGAACCACTTGCCAAATTATTTCCTACTGAGCTCATATCAGTACTGTTTCCAAACACATCCCACAGATTGTCATTTGAACCAAACAGAATCTTTTCTTCCGTTGGATCTAATGTTGCCACTTTCTGTTTTGCAGTCATGTTTTCAGCCATTTTCATACAAGATCTTTCTGATGGATCAGTAGACTCCTGTTTCTCAACAAATTTCTTCTGCACCAAATTGTTCCCCTCATGGGAATCATCTTGCTGCAAATTTTCAAAATTGAGTTTATTGTTTGAGCCTTGAACCGACGTGTGGGAGAACAACAGTTTCTCTTGATATGAAGGTCTAGGAACCGTATTACTTTCATGGATATCATCTTGACTTGAAAATACAGTATGCTGATTGACCAGAGCTGAATTACTGCTGGCTGAAACATGCCCATGAGCTAGCCTATTCATTTCCATAGCAGAGAAAGCATTTTGCGATGATCTTGCACCAGTAACTGGCACACCATACAACGAAAATTCAGATTGTTGCGGAGCGGAACCCGTCAAGTCCGTCTGTCCTTGCCCAGGGGTAAGCATGAGCCCACTAGATAAACCTTGAACAACTGGTGAGATGCCACATTGCAGCCAGTTTGTGTTTGCCGTCATAAGCTCAGGTTGCCAAGAATTATTTGACATATCGTGAAGAGGAATACCATTAATCAGAGGATGGGAGTGATTGTCACTTGAATGATTTCCGTTGACAGCAACCTGATTAAAGGAATTCAGCTGCCTGGCTTCCAATTGTTGCCTTTGAAGCTGTTGTTGCATTTGGGATTCATGCATTCGCTTAATCATTACTTGCTGCTGTAATAGTTGCATATCGTTGAAACCCATCTGCTGTCTCGGCAAAGGCTGTAGCATGCCAGGGAACTGGCTGTTCACTTGTTGCTGGCCACCAAAAAAATCATAATTAACGGGAGATTCCCCCATCTCTAACCTCATCGGAATTTTGTGAAGGTCTGGAGGAACTCCTTTCGATATTAATCTATGCCCACCGGATTCGGGATCCATTCCCAAAAAATTTGCCTCGCTTTGCATTGTCTGAAACACTTGGTTCCCATGCATGTAACCATTTACAGGTTGTTGATGATTATGCAAATGATTTCTGGAGAACTCAGACCTTATTGGATGCTGAGTAAAGCTCAGACCATGCTGTGCATTTGATGATTGACCTCCCTCAGGATCAACTGGAGAAAACAGAGAAATTACATTTTAATAATAAAGTCATAACTAGCCACTAAACTAACATTCAACGAATGCTAGCCAGAGGTCTTATTAAAAATTATAAAGAGCCCCATTGGCGAAATTTTGTGTTATGAAACTGTAGCATTTTGAGAATAAAGCCAAAAGAAAAAGCAAAAAAAAAAAAAGCAACTAGCAGGTCTTACCAATTTGTTGTGCATTATAATTCTTCAAATTGGAAATTCGAGATGAATCTATTTGTCTCTGACTGTCCGCTACAAGACTGTTACTAAAACCGGGCCAGCTTCCCTCAACAACCTGGGACTGATGCTGGCCTTGAGGTAGGCCCTCCTGTCCAAAGAAATTGTGGATCCTCTCTCGAACTTCGTTTCCAGGCATAGGTTCGGCTGCTATAAACTATAGAGTCAGAAACCCAGGCCTAGAAAAGACAGTGAATAATTCAAGATTCTTTCTTTCATCACTGCATGTAGAAATCAACCACAAAGAGATTAATCCGCCACCTTTTTCTCGAAAATCATGAGATAATCCCAATTGTTATGCTCCGTTGACTCTAAAATGATTTCCTGTTTATCGTACATAACAAGCTTACATTGAGCGCTCTACAGGAAATGAAAGGCAGCAACAAAGACACAGAAAGTCAATACTGTCTATTCACAAAATAATATTGCAAATGGAAACTGTCATATGAGACCCCAAGCAAGGTCATCAGTTTGATTCAGCTAATCAGATGAAAGAAATCAGCGAATATGAATCCACAAACCAGGATGCAAGACTCTCCAACAAGACCTTTGGCACAAGCCGATTTGTAATACACTACGCTCAGTGTAAATTTAAAAGCAACCCAAAACCAGCATGTTTTCCGCAAATGGAAAGCTGAAACTAATTACTAGCGATTCGAAGGAACGATCAATTATGCTTTGAACCTGTAAACAACTCGATAGACGGCAAATCCAGTAAACTCAAGAATTCGTTTGCAGTTAATGACATCGAAATTTTACAAGAAAATAAAAAGAACTCCTATTTCACCGCTGTAACCTTCTACCTTGACGGAAAGAATAAAACAGCCCTCTGGAACCCATACGAGATCGAAACCGTCGCAGCGTAATTTCAGCCAAAATCGAAGCTCCAGCTATCGAAAATAAAGAATTCGGCCTCGGTGGAAAGCGGCCAAACTTTAATCCGACCGAAACACACCACTGAGACGGTATCCATCGTCTATTCTTACTACATCCGAGAAAAAATTAGGGTTTTGAGAAAGATAGAGAAAGAGAAGCTATGAACTTACACTTCCCTCAAGCTGACTCGCACAACAACTGAAAGCTCGAAATGGATTCTTCTGCAACAACCCCAATATTTGCTAATGCGATAGGGTTTCCGATTAAAAAAATTAACGAAAACGGCAAACGAGAAGAGAGAGAGAGAGAGAGGGAGAGAGATAAAGTGATCGAAGCAGTACGAAAATTTTCAACAAACGCAGGAGGAAGACCCGAGGTTCGAGTCCGAGCGTCAGGTTTGGTTTCCGGAGCTTAGATTCGAATCCGAAGCTGATTGTTAAGCAACGGAATCCGCTTTGTGAGGCAGAGGTTTAGAAAATATTATTTTACTGTTGGGCCAGATTTTTTCTAACCACTTATAAGTCGACACGTAACCGTGTTGGTGAAGCATTTGATTACATCATAACCGTTGATTTTAAATGTTCAGATATCCGTCTTTTCTATTTTTGTAAACGTGTTTTTTTCATTTTTAGTATTAAAAATTGTTTCCGAATAATTTGGAGCCAAAATTTAAAAAATATATAAAAATTAGAAGGCAAAAGTGGTCGTAGAATTGGTAATCAATTTAGAATGAGATTTAAATTAAATAATGAATAAAAGCGCAATAAAATTATAAGAACGTGAAATACCAATATTTGGGCTTAGAACCGATTGGGCCTAAGAAGTTGGACATTCATTGTGATGAGTAGTAAAAAAGTTTTATTAATTTGCTTATTTTACTCGTCTTTAAGATTATTTTTGTTACTGTTGCTCCAGCTCAATACCATCAGCGTTTCCTCTCCATCAAGCTCTGAACACGAACACCGTTACGACAGGTCGGGGGAGATGGGGGAAGAGAAGAGACACCAGATGATGCAGAATTTGTTTGGAGATCAGTCTGAGGAAGAAGAAGAGATCGATTCTGAGCATGAATCCAACCCTCAGCCAAACTACGTATCTGTAACTCTCTCTCTCTAGGGTTTCTGGATATCATGGCGATGAAGTGTTTATATCCTGTAATTATGTGATTCGTATGTGTTTCATGCTCTAACTGCTTGGCATGAGCCGGAATTACTTCAGGCGATAAACTAGGAAAGTGGTACTGACGGTTGCAGAGGAAGTGCTAAATTGTTAGGCCTAATTCACCTTAATTAGGGATTTGATGTTCTCCTTGCTATGTGTGTGTTTATAACCTATAAGTTGTATCCATTCTTGTATTTTGTGTGGACACTTTGGAATTCTGTGCTCAATTTTTTTTTAATTTCTACGTGCATCTATAGGATGAGGCTGAGGGGGGGTTGGAGCCCGAAGGAGAAGGTGAAGTTGATGTGGAAGGTCATGCGGAAGTGGAACAGGAGGAGTCTGATGGGGAACTGGGCGGTGTAGAACCTGATCCCGGAGAAAGTGAAGGCGAGAGGGAGCAAAGTTCGCAGGATGTTGATGTTCGTGAACAACGGGAGGAAAGCGAAGCAAGAGATACCGATAGTGAAAATAAAGAAGAATATTTGGAAAGAGTAACTACAAGTAGGAGACAAAATGTTGTGGAGAGTGGATCAGAGAGGTCTGATGAGAAGCATTATGAGTATGATGATGAAGAGGTTGATCAGACTAGGAGTCCAAGGTACTCCCACATTTTTTTATGGCATTGCTTCTTTTGAATTTGAGCAGTCCTCAGCGGATTAGTTAAATACCACTTGCTATTGCTATGAGGCTATCGTGGATTCCAATGTGCAATTATTTATACAGCTGATTTTGCTGGCTGTAACTGAAAAATGCCTTTACAGGTCAACTAGTGAAGAGAAGGATGAGGCTCATGTTTCACAGTCGGCAGCTGAGATTCGTCATGTATTTGGTGACTCAGAGGATGAAGATGCTGAAGAATATGTTCGGAATGACATCGAGCAGGATGAACATGTTAGTATTACATTTCATAGTATTACTATTTCTATCCCAGTTAAAGGCAATATACATCCTGAGATTTGATTTGTCAGAGGTCCCCCATCGAAGATGACGAGGGTTTTGAGAAGGATTTGGGACCTGAAGATATGGTGCCTGAAGAGGATGCTCCTTATGAGTCAGAGGGTGAACATGTTGAAGCTAGGTATAGGGAGAAGCCAGTTGGCCCCCCTTTGGAAATAGAGGTTCCTTTTCGCTCTCCTCCAGGTGATCCAGAAAAGGTACATGTGTTTGATGTTTTTAAAGATTCTGTGCCTAGATGATTTAGGATCGGTAATTTATTTACTATTGGATTTTTCCTTTCTAATACTTTATCTGGGAGTTTTTACATATGTACTAAATTGTTGATGTTTTAAAAGAGTAAATCCTAATGTTCGTCTATGTGGAGAATTGATTAAATTGAAATGTGCAGAAACTGATTTGCTTCTGAGTTTTATGTAGTCTGGGTTTTCATTTGTTGTACGGAGAAATAATATATGGTCCTTTATTTCACAAGTCATTCTCTGGTAGTCAAGATGGGTTGTAGCAAACAGCATTTCCTTGTTGTAGTAGTAAATAAGGTTAACTTTTTTGCTTACCTCTTCTTCAAAATTTTCAGTTGAACATGATAAAAGTTTCAAATATCATGGGTATTGATCCAAAGCCCTTTGATCCCAAGACATTTGTGGAAGAAGATACATTTGTGACAGATGAATCTGGAACAAAGAAGCGCATTCGCTTGGAGAACAATATTGTCCGCTGTAGGGCTGTTAAGAATCGAGATGGCAAAACTTATGTAAGTGGATACACATTTTTTTCTAACCTCTTTCGCCCCTTAAGATTTCGATTAAACTTTTCATTTCTAAATCTAATGAATTAGACTTCTTCTGCGTAAAGAATTTTTTTTAGGTCAATATACACTCTATCACTTTATGCTTTCTGATCACTTTACATCAGCTTCCCCTTTTTCAAAGAACCTATTTTCAATTAAATTTATGTAGCTCCATTTGGGTTTTACATAATAATGTAATTCAGTAAGGATATGCATTCATATGAGTTGAGTGGGTTAGAGATGACTCTGTCTGTGATCTGTAATCTCTAAAAGAGAAGATGTGTCTGGGTTTCTTTTTTTGGTTTTGCTGACTATTTTTAATGTATTGTCCATATATTTAAGTAATAGTTGTGTTGGATTGATATCGTTTTCTTCTACTTTTTCCTTCACATTTTCTGCAGTCAAGTAATGTTTCCCTCTGCTTGTGTGCAGTATGAAAGTAATGCTCGGTTTGTGAGATGGTCAGATGGAAGCTTACAGCTGTTATTAGGGAATGAAGTTCTTGACATTTCTGTACAGGATGCTCAGCCGGACCAGAATCATCTTTTTATTAAACATGGAAAGGTGATTTTATAATTTCTTACCTGTTTGCATAATCAGTTTAATCGCTTCTCCCTTCTAGGACTTATTCTCAAAAGACTACATGCTTAGATAAACTAGACACCAAAGCTTGGAATGCAATAACATAGATTCTTTCAACCATCTCTCCTGGTTTCTTCATCACACACACATTATTTTACATTTTCCCAAAGTTCTCCTGGTTTTGAGAACAAAAGTTGCTCTATTATTTCTCAAGTATATTCTAATTATATTTCAGGGTATTCTGCAATCGCAAGGAAGAATTTTGAAGAAAATGAGGTTTATCCCATCTTCTCTATCATCAAATTCCCACAGGCTTTTGACTGCCCTTGTAGACTCGAGGCACAAGAAGATCTACAAAGTTAAGAACTGTGTCACTGACATTGACCCTGAGAGGGAAAAGGAAAAGAGAGAAAAGGTAACTTGTTACTTGAGCTTCAAATATCGAGTAATCATCATTACCTGTAATTGTGTTGTAGAGCCTATACGTTTCTAATTAGATATCTCATTTTCAAGGCGGAAAGCCAAAATATCAAGGCTAGTATGAAGCTGAGTCAAGCAAGGGAGAAAATCAAGCGCAAGTATCCACCACCTATTGAAAGGAGGCAGCTTTCCACCGGTTACTTGGAGGGTGCTCTTGACGAGGTATTTTTTGTGTCCTCTTCGTGTTCAGTTTATTCTGAAGCAATGTTCTGCTCGTCTATGTTTGTAACCCATTGGAAAACCCGAGTAATTTCGATGATGAACATTTTATGAATTCTAATCACGTGTGTAATGTAATAACACCCACGACTTGCTCATTGTGTATATTCCACTGTAGAAATATGAAAAAGTATTAATTGTTGCAGTGAGTATGAGCATGTGGTGGTAACATTGACTTTATATATTTTTCTTTAACCAGGATGAAGAGACAGACCACTATGGTTCTCACCGCTCTAACCGTAGGTTTGAGGAGGATCTTGAAGCTGAAGCACTGAGAGAACAACGCATTATGAACGCTAAGAAGGTAGCAACTGCTTGTCTTATAACAAAAGTTTCTTGTCCGATAATTAGATCTCGTGCTTGACTTGATCCTCTTCATTTTATTCCTACTAGTACCAGAGCCATAGAGATATTCCACGGAGGCTATCTTCTGCCAAACCTTCCAGGCGGCCGGTGGAATTCTCAGAGAGTGAGAGAGAGGAATCGGAGTACGAGACGGAAGGAGAGGATGAAGAAAGGTCTCCACCACGCAAAAGGGTTGAGGAACCTGAAGACGAGTACGAGGAAGAAGCGGAAGAAGATGAAGAGGAAGAACAAGAAGAAGATGCGAAGGCTAACAGATATTCAGAGGACGAAGAACCTGAGGTACAAAAAGTAGAAATAGAAGAGGTAAATTACGGAGACTTAACTAAATTTTGCATCAAGATTGCGATTCCAGTGGTACAATTTATTATTATTAGCTAAAATTTTTCCTGATTCGCAATTTTGTGCAAAATTTATTAAGTTTTCCGTAATTTCCTTAGAGAAAAACAGCAAAGTTTTTTTTCCTTATGGGTTCGCTTAGTTTTACGTTTGGGCTGAACACAAACGCAGGAAGCTAAGCGGGGGAAGGACCGTGGAAGTGGCCGGAAACGCAAGGGAATTGAGTCAGATGAGGACTCTCCTCCTAGAAAGGCTCCAACACATCGTCGCATGGCAATTGTTTACGACAGCGATGAAGATTAAAGCTCTTGCAGTTCCATAAGCATAAAAGTAAAACATACTTGCCACTCTCAGCCTTTTCTAGTTTCGTTCTCGTTCATACATATTATCTCTGGTTCGTAAAAGAAAGAATCAAATCTGTGCTTTTGAAACGCATTACTCATGATTCGATTCTTAGACTCGTAAAGTTTGAACCCGAACTGGAACCTTGTCCGCATACTATGAATACTTTGTTTAAAAGAATCAAATCATCCTATTCATTCTTATCGACCTCTTGGTAACGTACTAACCAGCTGGTAACCTAAACTAACCAGAAGAAAGCATTCCCTGTCTGGGAAACATGCAAATGGGCAATCGACATTACAGTAGGAGCAACAGTAAAAAGGATATCGATCCAACAAAGTGAGTTTTCTCGTACCTAACACTCAACTAAGACAAAAAAATATTTCAATGTCTACGGGGACTTGTTCCAGTCGTTGCAATAAATGAAGGTGGTACGGAAGATACCATTCGGTGTGTGTGTGTCTCTCCACCCTTCACGCCAAACCTACCCTTCAATTCTCTTACCCAACCTTCCTACTCTTGAGGTGCCGCACCGACAAACCCGGCTCGTCCCTACGTTGATTAGAGAGGTGAGTTGGGACTTCTTGGTACGCTCTTCTCCTACCACTTGCACTACTTAACACCTTTCATTATAATACATGCCTTTTTATATGCATTTCATATGTGGTACTTGTGGGCCCAATATGGTACATCTTACATTATTGTCCTCTATGTATGAGTATGAAGTTTTACCATTTATTTACTACACTCATACAACAAGAGCGTACGAACTTTTCATACTTTTCCTCCTTTAATTGACTGGTTATTTACATCTTTATATATTGTTTTTGAAGTGTTAAACAAACAAATGAAATAGAGAATTTCAATTGCGATGACTATATTATGAGTAAACGTTTGATCAACGAATTAGTCAAATGAATGAGTTAAACATGTTACTGAGTTGTAATAAGCTTTTATTTAATGCTAACTAAACCCTTTTGAGCTTCCGTCCTCCACATTCCGCTGTTGTCGTTATCCTACTTTTGCCTACTTATTTCCATGCATATACTCGATCACGTGTATAATTTTCATGTATTGATTTACATGTATATTAATGCATGTATGTGTGTATATAATACTTTACGTTTAAATCTATAGATATATCTATGTATATGTATGAAACATACTCGCATATATACTCATGTATCCTAGCTAAGATTTTCCACTAACCAAATAGATACCACACTATGACCACTCTCCTCCTCTCCTTCCTCATTGCTATCGTCCTTCTCCTCCTCCTCTGCCTCCTCCTCCGTGGGGACAGCCACCGCCGTCGCCTTCCTCCAGGTCCGAGGCCATGGCCGGTGGTCGGAAACCTCCCACACATGGGGCCCAAGCCCCACCGGACACTAGCTGCAATGGTGGGAACCTACGGCCCTCTCCTCCACCTCCGGCTTGGGTTCTTGGATGTCGTCGTGGCCTCGTCCAAGGCAGTGGCCGAGCAGTTCCTAAGGGTCCACGACGCAAAGTTTGCAAGCCGGCCGCCGAATTCAGGGGCAAAACACATAGCTTATAACTACCAAGACTTAGTCTTTGCACCCTATGGACAACGTTGGCGAATGTTGCGGAAGATCAGTTCTGTTCATCTTTTCTCAACTAAAGCCCTTGATGATTTCAGACATGTCCGCCAGGTCACACATATATATACATATATTGAAAAGTTTATACTTACTATACATTATCATTACACGCTATAATTGTATTCTGTAGTCCCTAAAGAGAAAAAGAGAAGAAAATACGGACGTCGATTAATACGAAAATGGCCCTACGATACGCGTGTACAGGAAGAGGTGGGAGCGCTCACGCGCGAGCTAGCGGGTGCAGGCACGAAGCCAGTGAACCTGGGTCATCTCGTGAACGTGTGCGTGGTAAACGCGCTGGGGCGCGTGATGATCGGACGGCGGTTATTCGGCGTCGGAGCGGATCCAAGGGCCGAGGAGTTCAAGTCGATGGTGACGGAGATGATGACTCTGGCCGGAGTTTTCAACATCGGCGACTTTGTGCCGGCGTTGGATTGGCTAGACCTACAGGGGGTTGCAGCTAAGATGAAACGACTGCACAAAAGGTTCGACGGTTTTCTGTCATCGATCTTGGAGGAGCATCAAACCAACGGTCGTGGTGAGACGCACTGTGACATGCTTAGTACCTTGATCTCTCTCAAGGGGAAGGACTTTGACGGTGACGGAAGCAGCCTCACTGACACCGAAATCAAAGCCCTACTTTTGGTACGTCAACATAATGGAAGCTAATATTTTCAAATAAATATAAACTATTATGATTTTATATTAGAATAAAAATTCATAATATATTTTTAAATAATATTATACTTTGTTTTTTAAATCTTAACATTTAAGTGAATTTTTCATAATATATGAAAATATGAAATGGGAAGAGACGGCTTGCGAACTTTCACTTTCTATGGGCGGGGTTGGAAAACATTATAGAATTTATAGACCAATCAAATATCAAAATTTAGATATTATTAATATATTTATATTTGTATGAATTTGTTTACAATATTATACAAACTTTAATTTTTCACCGATGAGTTTGTTTTGTTGAAATGGTAGAATATGTTTAGTGCTGGGACTGACACGTCATCGAGCACAGTGGAATGGGTCGTGGCAGAGTTGATCCGTCACCCTAAGATAATGGCTCGGGCCCAACTAGAGCTTATATTAAATTGGGTGAAATCGGGTTGGAATTATATTACTTTGGATGAAATTTGGGTAAATCATCCCTTATCTCCAGGTATTGCTTAACCGAACCGGATATTTGATTGATTGGCCGGTTTCCTCATCTTATTTCTATCCAAGCCTCTATTCATTTAATGCCTTCTGTTAGTGTCTCTAATAAGAGAATCAAAGAAAAGAGAATCCTCTATTTAAATGGATTATGAACCGGTTTGAGAGTTTCGATGGTCTGAACCGGTTTTAGTTTGAAGAACCAACAATTAAGAATTGCTAAATATGTATCAAAGTTCTATCAGTGCCAACGATGTATTGGATATTTTGATATCGATTACGGTTAGGCATACGTATTTATAATCCAAAAGAATCTTGGTTCATTTTTGTTCCGGTTTAACCCGGTTAAACCGGTTTGTTTTTGCAGGCAGTGATTAAAGAGAATTTCAGGCTTCACCCACCAACACCACTCTCACTGCCACACATAGCATCAGAGAGCTGCGAGATCAACGACTATTATATCCCCAAAGGCTCAACTCTCCTCACTAACATATGGGCCATAGCCCGAGACCCGGACCAATGGTCCGACCCGTTGGAATTTCAGCCAGAGAGGTTCCTCCCCGGCGGTGAAAAACCCGATGTCGATGTAAAAGGCAGCGACTTTGAGCTCATACCATTCGGAGCTGGTCGAAGAATTTGCGCTGGACTGAGTCTAGGGTTGCGAATGATTCAGCTTCTGACGGCAACAGTTGTCCATGCCTTTGACTGGGAATTAGTCGATGGAGTTACGCAATTGGATCTGAACATGGATGAGGCTTATGGGATTACTCTGCAAAGGGCTGTTCCTTTAGTGGTTCACCCCAAGCCGAGGCTTTCTCCGAGTGTGTACGAAACAAGGTCGGGATAACTTGCGGGTGAAGGAACCATGACGCTTGCTTAGGGCTTGCGAGTAGAGAAATGGTTAAAAAAATGTAAAATTATGCTTTTATTTGGTTTGTTCACTCTATTAATCTGGCTTTAATGCAAAATTGGAATAAAGTTCAATTGTTTGCGACCAAAGGGGGGAAAATTCCACCATATGAGCAGGCATTCGACATCATTCCTCGGACATGACTCAATGGTCATGACCAATAAACATGTTCCATTTCTTTGTCAGTTTCATTTGTTCTCCGTGCTTATGGTCGAATGCCAACATGGTAATCAAGTGTTAGTTTCCCTGTTTATTGATTCAAATAATTGTTTTGTTCAGTTTACTCATCATATATTTTGTTCAATGCCGTAGAAGTTATCACCCTTTATTTCACTATTAACGCAAACGTCATAATTGTATGTGCTTCTATATTTTCTATGTTCGTAAGTGTGGAACGTGTAGCCGCGAGTAAACAAAATTGACCAAAACACATAACATTTCATGCAAGACCATTAGCCAAATCTTTTAACCACGTTGGAAGTCTTTCATCAGAACATTTCACATGTATAACATAAAAACGAATGAATACTATATAATAAATGCAATTAATTTTAATAGTCGTGTACACGAGTACTTATATAATCTCTCAACCATGAGCCATAATGTTGAACTTTCATGTATGTAAATTCATTTGCGTTTAGATGATGATATGTACCAATTACTTAATTCATCAAATATCATGTATAATGAAAATAAGTTAATATTGTATATATTTACATATATATTTAAAATATTGAATAATATTGTTTTGTACCTTTCGAACGGTAATAACTCTTGACAATTGAGTAATATATATGTGTGGACGTGATTATACTCCTCTGGTGTTAACCAATATTCCTCGGATTTACCTCTTGTACGTCCAATCGGTGTTAACATCTCAGGAATTGTGCCAAACTACGGATTATATTGATACATATAGTTTGTGTGATCATCCGCTGCACGTCGTTCTTTCGTCTGAATATGCGACTCGAAATAAAATGTGCTGAAATATGTGATTTCTTCCAGTATTTTTGACAATAGATCCTTTAGTCGTGCTTTGTTTTTTGCTTTTTTTTCTTTAAATGAAAGAAAAACCTTTTGAAAGGATAAATCCATCTTAATTGAACTGGCCCACCGAGTATTGTCTGATCTGGTAAATGTATTGACAAATGTTCCATGACATCGAAGAATGAAGGCAAAAAAAACTTTTTCCAATGAACATAATACTTTAGAGATATTGTTTTTCATTAATTCCAAGTCATCCCTTTTTAAATTTCTTGAACATATATATCTGAAAATTCTGTTAATTCCGCATAGCACATCGTGAACATTTCATTGTAAGATCTCAGCAAATGCAATTGGAATGAGTCGCTGCATGAAAATGTGAAAATCGTGACTTTTCAACCCAATCAGCCTCGAACCAACAATATCCACACACCGAGTAATGTTCGATGCATATCCATCTGGAAACTTAACGTCTTCTTTTAACCACTTTAATAATGCTTTTTCGTCGGACCTGATAATCTGAATATTGGGACAGATCACCTTCTATCTCTTAATTCCAACTCAGGTCGTCGACATATTGTCTTCAAATCTTTTCTTGATTGTATATTATCCTTAGTTTTACCCGCCATATTCAAAACAATATTGATGATTTTATAAAAAAAAGTTCTTTTTGATATGCATAACATCTAAATTATGACGTAATATCAATAATTTTCAATATAGTAGTTCCCAAACGAAACTACGTTTATACCAGTTATGCCATTCACCTTGGCCTTTTGGTTTACGATGCCCACGATCTCCACTGTATTCTACCGATTCTTGTAAATCGCCTATTGTGTTCAATATTTCGTAAAGTATTTGTGATCCGGTTTTCATGCACGGTGCTTCTTCTTTTTGTACCACGTTCTTTCGAAAATTCTTTTATCTTTCCAGAAAGCATGTCCACGAGGAAGAAATCTTCTATGACAATCAAAATAACATGGTTTCTTACCATGTACTAGTCAAAATGAATATGTATCCTCCATAAAATATGGACATGCTAATCTCCCGTGCGTGCTACATCCAGATAACATTCCATAGGCAGGAAAGTCGCTAATTGTCCACAACAAGATCGACCTTAAATGTAAAATTTTGCTTCGTACTAACGCTATAAACAAGAATTCTTTCGTTCCACAAATATCTTAATTCATGAATTAAGGGCTGTAAAAAGACATCAAAACTTTTCTTCGGATGTTCTGGTTCTGGAATCAGCAACGTCAGAAATATTACCTCTCTTTTCAAACACATATCGTGAGATAAATTATACGGAGAAAAAATCACGGTCACAGAGAATATTGACTTCTTGATTGTCCATGTGAACTAAAACCATCGGTGCATAGGCAAAGATAAACATTTCTCGTTTCATACGCGAACTCAGGAAATATTTCTTTGAAATCTTTCCAAACCTTATCATCCGATGCATGTTGCATTATACCTTCTCCCGTCGAGTGTTGCGTGCCACTTCATTGCCGCAACGGTTTTTTCGATTCAAATAACCTTCTCAACCTCTTTGCTACATACATATAGAACCTTTTTTTGTATGGTACATATTTATGTGAAGATGGTTTTTTGGCCGAAATCTGCTTGCACAACAAAACTTGCATTCCAATAAGTCTTTATCATTTTCTCAAAACAACATGCAACTGTTTCTACAAACATCAATTTTCTCATGTGGCATTCCCTAATCTTTTAAAACATTCTTTGTTTCGTAGTATGTCTCGGGAGCTTGATTATTTTACGGTAAATATTCACGCATGGTTTTGCAAAATGATCCATGCAATTTTCAGCAACATTATAGTCTGTTTTTATATTCATCAATCTTGAAGATAAAGATAAGCGTGACTGACCTTCACGAAAACCTTCATATATAGGTTGTTTCGCTGAATCCAATAGGTTGAAGAATCGGCGTGCATCGATGTTCGACATCTCTTCATGCGTTTGTTTATGAACAACTCCATGAAAAGCATCTGACACCATTTCCACATATGGATTGGCCGTTGATGCTTCATAAATAACTTCTTTATTTTTTTCTACTTGGGCTTCTTGCACAATATTTGTAACGTCGCAATTTACACCGTGAAATAACCAAATTTCGTAATTCTCAACGAAAATCACCTTTTAAAGATGTTTGCAAACAATATTTTGACTTCGATACTTCACGTTTTTGCATCTTTTGCATGGACATAACCTTGTCCCGCGTTATTGACACAATGCATCGATGCAAAACTCATGAATTGCTCCAATCAGTGTAAGAATTCTCGCGTAATCTCTTCGGTTATAGGATCGTTTCTTCTATACATCCACTATCTCGATCTATATATATCTCTATTTGAAGAAGACGATATTTTGTTGAAAATATATTTTTTGTTGATTGTTTGATACTAAAACCTTGATAGTTATAATTAAATAGTGTTATTTGCAATGGACATTCGTTAGCAATGTGAATGGATGCCTATTACAAGTTCACGTGAAATTATTCCATCGGTAATCCTCGAGATTAACAATTTCAACGAGCATCCATTACACTTTCCAACGGACATCTGTTACAGTTAGCAATGGATGTCCGTTGGACGATTTTTTTGTGGTTTTCTAATGGGGTTTAACGGATATTGGTATTGGAATCAATCCGTAGACCGTCCGTTGAAATTTGCGACGGATTGCAACGAACGAGAGCAACAATAGCGATCCATTGACCGCCCGTTGTAAGTTGTGACGGATTGCAACCGATGACGGATCGTTGGAAGTTCTTGTGTATCCGTTGCAATCCGTTTGCATTTGTCATCAACAGACGGATCCATTGCTTCGTCCGTTGCAAATGCCATATTTTTGTTTTGTAGTGAAATAATAACATTTGGACTCGATATGTGTATTTTCTTTCTATCGTAGAATAACAACTTTTATGCATTATTTGTTGGTTACTAATTCTCAAACTGAATTTTGATTGATATGCATGTTATGAAACATGAGGTATGCTATTGTTAGTAAAGGATCCACCCAAGACAAAATTTCCTTGTATGCTTGATTCTCATCTTTCGTAACCAATACAAAAATGATTTGGTCATTTCTTTTCTATTGTGAGGGAATAGTCCTTTTTGTTTGTTTCGTTAGTAAAGTTATCTAAAAAATTTTGTTTCTTCAAATTGAGATTTAACAAGAGCCATTCCATCTTCAATCTCTTTGAGCTTCTCACAAGTATATTGTAACTGTAAACATATTACCGCTTTTTTTTTTTAAAAAATCTCGATTTTGAGTTTGCTAATCTTGAAGTACTTCCCACATTTCTTTTTTTAATGGTGAGATCATCATCATCTTCTTCTTCATTGGCATTCCCACCTTATTCATCGAGGTCAATGATTCCAAGAATCTTACATAATTTGACATTTCATATTCTCACTTTCCTTTTTAGAATCTAAATTTGTTTATTCTTGTGTGAAGAATGATTTTTGCAGATCTTCTTTGAGTGTTTCTGAAATATTTTGCACTTAGTGTCATATAGATTCTCATTTTTAATCACTCGGACATTCATTTTTCATATCCGTATACCATTTGCATTCATGGTGTTGAATTCATGTTTTTTTTTTCAAATTTGTTTAACATAATTGAGGTATACCCCAAGCTTGTTCATAAACTTGTTAAACCTATTCTCCAATAGAGATATATTCTATTACATCGTCGATCTTAGATAAATTTCCAATAACTTGTAAAGCTATTACTTTATTGGTTTATTTGTTGGTGGAATATGCGAGAAGAATGAATTGATTACACGAGATGATATGTATATGGTATACCGTGAGATATATATGTGGTACACAAGCAGACAAGAATGTGGTACACGAGTAGATTGTCTTTGTCAAGGAACCCTAGGAGTTGAGACATGTAAACTTCCTCGGAGGGGTGGCCTTGTAAGAATTAATTATCGACATCGAGATGTCAGAGAGGCCAACCGTTGGAGACAACAAGACTTAAGACAATACGAATGGTTCGTTGGCTTTGCGACAAGACTGAAGGTTTCATGATAATCAACATCGAGATGTTGATGAAAACCTTTTGCCACTAACCATTCTTTGTACATGTAAATCGTTCCATCAGCTTTTTTGTTTGATACGATAGACCCAACGACACCCAACGATGTTGCTTGCTTTGGACGAAGGGACAAGCTGTCATGTATTGTTGTTTTGTAGTGCTTGAAACTCCTTAGTCATATTTGCCGGTTCTTGCTCGAATTGAGCAAAAAAACTCACTTTCGCCTTGGTTCTGACAATGTTATTCTTCAAACGAGTCACCATGAGATGTATATTGTGAGTGATAGGTGCATCTTAAGGAGGTAAATCTGTGGCGACCAATGACATGGGCTGAGAGAAAGCAACTGACAGGGTGATGAGGATATCACAAAGAAAGCAAGCCTCAAACGGACGGACGGAACGAATGGGTCGAAGGGGAAAGACAACACGTGGACGCAGGGACGCTGACGAGGATGTGTGGAATGCTGATGAGGACGCACGTGAAACTTACGAGGATGCGGATATGCGGACCGTTGACGAGACTTGCGGACTAACGGTCACGTCCGATATTCGCGGGCCGGCTAACTCGGAGAAGAGACTTTGTACGAAAACACCTAAATGGAAGCCTTCCTGAAGTCCAAATTCGATGAGACAAAGAGCATTGGAATCAGCACTTAAAGAGCTTTCAGATGAGTACCGGATCACTACCGGAAAGTCACTTTTCCGGCGATATTCCGGCGATGTTTCCGACGAGGCCTCTAGTGCACACTTAGAGCCAAATTCCGAGGTTTCAAACATGTTGAAGGGGCCTTGGACTAGATCTAAGGCCAGGAGGCTACAAGAGAAGATTCAAGATATCTTAGAAGCCTAAGAGATTGAACAACAACATCATTTGAAGGGTTTAAAGCCTCACAAGCCCATGGACCATACAAAGATCCATCAAGAGGAAGTGTCTTGGATTTGTGTCATTCTAATTCAAATTTGAATTCAAATTGTACCAAGAACACCTATAATTTAGGGCTTATTTCGTGTATTGTCAGTAGGAATAAAATCTAGGAAGATTAGTGGTCAATAAGAGTCTTAGACTTTTGAATAGGAGTGTAATGTGGGAAGTTTGTTTTGGCCTTCTTTCGTCCTAAGAGTTCTAGAGGTGCATATGCTCAATGGTTTTGTACGGTCTCACTGAGATTTGGGCCAACGTTCTTCAACACATATCCGTCTACGGGTTCAAAGGCATCCATCCGCACAACCGAGTGAAACGCACGATCCAGTCGCGTATCACAGGGGATGTGGCAAAGGATCTGAGCGCAGGGGCTATGACAACACTGGAGCAAGGAGTTGCGGAAGGAATATACTCTGTTTTGGGATGGAGAGGCCTCAAACGGAACAAAAAAGGGAAGGTGAAGAAACTTGGACGGAACAAGAGAAGGAAGGTGAAGATAAAGACAATTAGGAATGACTATGTTTTGTTATCAGGAGGTATATTAGTTTACCAACAAGGCATTTGTATTGTACTATATCATAAAATGATTCCTCCTCACGCAAGTCTTTTAATTTTTCTTCGATGGGGGTCTTGGCCGACTTAGATTCGAGTTTACATGTTTCATTCAAATATCTAAAGCATATTTTCGTTGAGAAATGAAATAGATTATCATTAGATCTAGTTACTTCAATTCAAAGAAAGTACTTAAGTTCACCTAGATCCTTTATATCAAAAGTTTCTTTTAGAAAAAGTTTAACACTTTCTATTCCTTATTATCAACACCTGTTGTGATTATATCATCAACATATACTAAGAGAACGATGATACCAGATTCGTTTCGAATGATGAACATGAAATGATCAACCTCATTCCTCTTTAAACCATACTTTTGAACATCATCATAGAGCCTAGTGTACCAAGCTCGTGGGGATTGTTTAAGTCCATAGAGAGCTCCTTTTAGTTTGCATACAATTCCTTTTTTGGTTTGAAGGCCCTGAGGAGGTTTCATATAGATCTCTTCCTTTATTTCCCCTTGAAGGAAAGCATTTTTAACATTCATCTGCCATAAACTCCAATTAAGGTTAATAGCAACAGAAAAGATAATGCAAACAAAATGAAATTTAGCAACAGAGGCAAAAGTCTCAGTACAATCTTCCCCATACTTCTAATTATACCCTTGCACTACAAGGTGAGCCTTGTAACGTTCTACCTCACCATTACTCTTATATTTGATTTTGTATACCCATTTTCTTCCTATGAGCTTCTTTTCTTTAGGAAGAGGGACAAGGTCCATGTTTTATTCTTTCCTAAGGCTACTAGCTCCTCGGCCATGGCTTCCTCCCATCTTGGCTTCCCTTCTGCTACTTTATAGGTTTGTGGCTTGATATCCCTGTCAATTTTACTAAGAAAAGCTTTGTAATCAATAGAGATAAATGCTAAATAGTAAAGTTTTGAATAGAGTGTTTGGTTGCCACACCATTAAAATAGTGTGTTTGGTTGCCACACCATTAAATAGGATTATGAATCCAATCCGAGATTGGTCGCCTTATTCTAGTACTTCTCGGAATCACTATCTCATTTAGAATCCTTCCTTCGAATTCATCGACGCCATGATCCTCATTTTGGTTTTGATCATTGCTTTGTTCTTCGTTCTCATGATTTGAGGCCCAAGTTATCCTCATGATTTTTAAGAAGGTATGATCTCATCATGGCTTTCTTGTTCTTCATTTTCTAAGATTTATGGATCATTTC
>CM071860.1:7828348-7845630 GCA_036759665.1 Gynandropsis gynandra
GGGGACCTGTTTCATTGTTAGTTCCCGAAATTGAATTTACTAAGTTTTTAAGGGACAAACCTATATCATTTGGTTCTGAGATTTCTTTAATATCTTCCAAGGTGATTTTATCATAAAAGAGCTTATCTTCGAGGAACATAACATCTCGAGACACCATTACATGTTGAGATTTTGGATCGAAACACTTGTAGCCTTTTTTATTTACCGAGTACCCGATGAACATGGCTTTAGTGCTTCTTGGTTCCAACTTGTTTCGCTGAGAGTCAGGAACAAGAACAAAATACACACAACCGAAAGTAAATACTCAAGATTAGGTTTTTTAGAGTTTAATGCCTCATAAGGTGATTTGTCCTTTAGAATCTCTGTTGGAATTATATTAATGGTGTGACATGCGGTCATGACCGCATCAGACCAAAACCTTTCAGGAACATCTCGATCGAACATGATAGTTCTCCAGACATCCATTAGGTGCCTGTTCTTCCTCTCGGCCACTCCGTTTTAATTGCGGAGTATAGGGACACGAGTTTGGTGTGTAATGCCTTGTTCTTCAAGGTACCTGCGAAACTGAAGACTAGTATACTCTCCTCCATTGTCACTCCTTAGACATTTTATTTTAGCATCATATTGAGTTAAAACATGCTTACGAAAACTTCACAAACACATCACAAACACAACTCCTAGACGAGAGAGTATAAAACCATGTAAACTTTGATTTTTCATCGATGAAGGTTACAAAATATTTCTTTTGATCACGAGATACATATGGAGCTGCCCAAACATCTGAATGGATCATCTCAAAATAATTTTTATAAACCAAAACATAGTTTGGTAAAGCTTATTTTACGTGCTTTCCTAAGATGAAAGCTTCACAAACTTCATGTTTATCTTTAAGATCAGAAAAATGATACTTAGAACTTTGCTACGAGGGTGTCCAAGTCTTGCATGCCACATAGAAACTTTATTAATATTTTAATTTTATAGAAACACGGACTCAAGATCACAATTCATAGACTCAAGAACATAAAGATTATAAAGGAGCTTTCCTTTGTCGATTATTAGTTTGCTTTCAATATCCTGCATCCAAAATGATTTAGCATCGAGACAAACATAGCAATTAAAGTCTTTTGCAAGCTTCTGGACAGAGATAAGATTATTAGAAAACTTTAGAACGGAAAGAGCCCTTGTATCATGACGAGAAGCTTAAGCTTCCATGATCCTTTAATTGGATTACTCTTCCCATTCGCAACAGAAATAGAGCCATTATGATGTTTTATAGCTTTAAACAAGTCATGATTTCTGATCATATGATTTGTAGCTCTAGAATTTATTATAATATGGTTTCAAAAATTAGAGAAAGCAGAGATAACATTAAATCCCTCTTCATCAGCTTTGTTTGTTTGATTTCTTGCCAAAAATATTTGGAAAAAACCCCTTAGGTCTGCCTTGGAGTCAAACTCTGACACAGAGGCCATATTAGCCTTACCTTGGCCGTCACGACTTCTATTCTTCCACTACAAAAATATGTCATTTTCAACGAACAAATCTATCGGGAATGAAAATTTTTCCGTTGAAATAAGCCATTTCCAGCGGATTTCAACGAATTCTTGGCTGTTGGTAATCGATCGTTGAAAACATGCATCCATTGTAATTTTCAACGGAGTTTCAATGTCCAAAATCTGTTGAAAATTTTCCGACGGATATTTCTAACGGGCATCCGTTGGAAATTTTAATGGATGTCCGTTGAATATTTCAAAGAATACATGCTGGAACATTGAAAGATTTAGCGAAAAAATTGAAAATTGTCAACGGATGCCCGTTGGTAATTTTGAGCATAAATTTTAAATATATCAATGGATGCCCATTGATATTATGATTGTATAATCAAAGGACATCCGATGATTTTATGAAAAATTTGAAAATAATAAATTTTTAATAAATATTAAATTTAATATTTTAATTCAAAATCTATCAAAAAAATTAATTTAATATTTAAAACAAACATTACAAATAAAATACTATATCATATAAATCATCTAAAACTTTTTATCTTCTTCTTTTATCCCAAATTATGAAAATAAATGATGGCGGAATTTCATCAAAACTAGGCAACTATCTTTATAACCGGATGATGACGGAGTTCCATCAAAACTAGAATTTTTTTTTTAAATCGGTGACTCATTCAATCATCATAGTGTATTGTGTTTAATTTTTTTGGAGAGGTTTTGATAGGATTTGAGAGATTTTTTTGAATATGTTAAAATGAGTTGTTTTAACATCTTAAATACCCGAAATTTCAACAGATATCTGTTGGTAATTTCAACGGATACCCATTGAAATAGATGTCTAATCAAATAATGTCAAATCGAAATCTTTCGGTTATTTCAAGGGGCATCCGTTGAAATTTCCAATAGATGGCTGTTGAAAACATGAAGACGGATCCATCCGTTGAAATGTTTGTAGTTATGATTTTTTTCAACGGGCATCTGTTGGAAATTTCAACGGATGCCCATTGAAAAAAATAAGATGGTTAGGTGCAAAATTTTGTAATTATGATTTTTTTCAAGGGGCATCCATTGGAATTTTCATGGGGCATCCGTTGGAATTTTTCAAGGGATGCCCGTTGAAAATTTCTACGGATGTCTGTTGGAAATTTGGAAAAATTACAACGGGCATCCGTTCACTACAAAAAAACACGCCATTTCCAACGGATGGGGCAACGAATCCGTCCGGTGATAAGAAATGGCAACGGTTTGTAATAGATTTACGAGAACTTTCAACGGGCATACATCCATTGCAATCTGTTACAAATGTCTACGAACATTTAACGAATAAATTATGTTGCCTCGTCCATTGCAATCCATCACAATTTTAACGGAATGTTAACGGATATCTTCCGTTGGTGCCGTCCGTTGGAAGCCCGTTAGAACACTGTGAAAAATATATCAACGGGCATCCGTTGCTAATTTTAACGGATGCCCGTTATAAATTGCAACGGATGCCCATTGAAATTGTTAATTTCGAGGTTTACCGGTGAAAATAAATTCACGTGAACTTGCGACGGCCATCCGTTGGGGTTTCCAACGGATGTCCGTTGAAAATTGCAGTATTTAAATCAAAACCAAAGATTGCATCAAACCATCAATAACAAATATATTTTCAACAAAATGTCGTCTTCTTCAAATAGAGATATATATAGATCGAGAGAGTGGATGTATAGAAGAAAAGATCCTATAACCGAAGATATTACACAAGAATTCTTACCCGGGTTGGAGCAAATTCATGAGTTTTGCATCGATGCAACCTATGTGTCAAGATACAAAAACATAAAGTATCGAAGTCAATAAATTGTTTGCAAACATCTTGACAAGGTGGGTTTCGTTGAGAATTACAAAATTTGGTTTTTTTCACGGCGAAAATTGTGGTGTTAGATATATTGTGCAAGATGCACAAGTATAAAGAAATGAAGAAGTTATTTATGAAGCATCAACAACCAATCCATATGTGGAAATGGTGTCAGATGCTTTTCCTGGAGTTGTTAATAAACAAACGCATGCGGAGATGTCGAACATCGATGCACGTCGATTCTTCAACCTATTAGATTCGGCGAAACAACCTATATATGAAGGTTGTCGTGAAGGTCAATCTCGTTTATCTTTATCTTCAAGGTTGATGAGTATAAAAACAGACTACAAGCTCCCGAGACATACTACGAAAAAAAGAATGTGTTATAAGATTTGGGAATGCCACATGAGAAAATTGATGTTTGTAGAAACAGTTGCATATTGTTTTGGGCAAATGATAAAGACTTGTTGGAATGCAAGTTTTGCGGTGCAAGCAGATTTCGGCCAAGAAACCATCTTCACCTAAATATGTACTATACAAGAAAATGTTCTATATGCCTGTAGCAAATAGGTTGAGAAGGTTATTTGAATCGAAAAAAACCGCCACGACAATGAGATGGCACACAGAACACTCGATGACCGAAGGTATAATGCAACATCCATCGAATGGTAAGGCTTGGAAAGATTTCAATGAAATATTTCCCGAGTTCGCGTATGAAACGAAAAATGTTTATCTTTGCCTGTGCCCGGATGGTTTAGTCCATATGGACAATCTGGAAGTCAATATTCTCTGTGGCCGTTGATTTTGTTTCCGTATAATTTGCCTCCCGAGATGTGTTTGAAAAGAGAGATAATGTTTCTGACGTTGCTGATTCTAGGACCAGAACATCCGAAGAAAAGTTTCAATGTCTTTTTGCAGCCCTTAATTCATGAATTAAGACATTTGTTGAACGAAAGAATTCTTGCTTATGACATCAGTACGAAGCAAAATTTCACATTGAAAGTAATCTTGTTATGGAAAATTAGCGACTTTCCTGACTATGAAATGTTATCTGGATGGAGCAGGCACGGAAGATTGGCATGTCCATATTCTATGGAAGATATAGATTCCATTCAACTAGTACTTGGTAAGAAACCGTGTTGGTTTGATTGTCATAGAAGATTTCTTCCTCGTGGGCATGCTTTCCGAAAAAAATAAAAAACATTTTCGAAATAACGTGGTACAAAAAGAAGAGGCACCATGCATGCAAACCGGAACACAAATCCTTTACGAAAGATTGAACACAATAGGAGATTTACAAGAACCAGTAGAATGCGGTGGAGATCGTGAGCATCGTAAACCAAAAGGCCAAGGTGAATGACATAACTGGTATAAACGTAGTATCTTTTGGGAACTACTATACTCGAAATCATTGATATTATATCATAATTTAGATGTTATGAATATCGAAAAGAACTTTTTCGATAACATCATCAATACTGTTTTGAATATAGCAGGCAAAACTAAGTATAATATACAATCAAAAAAAGATTTGAAGACAATATGTCGACGACCTAAGTTGGAAGGTCACCTGTCCCAATATTCAAATTGTCTGGTTTGTCGAAAATGACATTATTAAAGTGGTTAAAAGAAGACGTTAAGTTTTCCAAATGAATATGCATCGAACATTTCTTGGTTTTTGGATATTGTTGGTTCGAGGCTGATGGGGTTGAAAAGTCACGATTGTCACGTTTTTATGCAGCGACTCATTCCAATGGCATTTGTTGAGCTATTACAAGGGAATGTTCATGATGTGCTATGCGGAATCAACATATTTTTCAGAGATATATGTTCAAGGAATTTAAAAAGGGATGACTTGGAATTAATCAAAAACAATATCTCTGAAGTATTATGTGCATTGGAAAAAGTTTTTCTTTCATTTAAAGAAAAAAAGCAAAAAACAAAGTAATGGTTGAATGATCTATTGCGAAACAATACTTGCTTGAAAAAATCACATATTTCTGCACATTTTATTTCGTTTCGCATATTCAGACGAAAGAACGACGTGCAACGGATGATCACACAAACTATCTGTATCAATATAATCCATAGTTTGGCACAATCCCTAAAATGTTTACACTGATTGGACGTACAAGAGGTAAATCCGAGGAATATTGGTTAACACCAAAGGAGTATAATCACGTCCACACATATATACTACGAAATTGTCAAGAGTTATTACCGTTCGAAAGGTACAAAACAATGTTATTCAATCTTTTAAATATATACGTATATATATATATATATATACAATATTAACATATTTTCATTATACAGGATATTTGATGAAGAAGTACTTGGTACATATCCTCATGTAAACGCAAATGAGAGACTACGTAAGTAGTCGTGTATATATCTATTAAAATTACATGAATTTATTATAAAGTATTCATTCGTTTTTATTATACTTACATGTGAAATGTTCTGATGAAAGATTCCTACGTGGTTAAAAGATTTGGCTAATGGTCTTGCACGAAATGTTATGTGTTGGCCAATCTTGTTTACTCGCGGCTACACGTTCCACACGTACGAGTACGGAAAACATAGAAGCACATACAATTATGGTGTTTGCGTTAATAGTGAAATAGAGGGTGATAACTTTATGACATTTTGCACCAAATCCTACAAGTGGAATATCTCGGTGTCGTTGGGTTGAAGGTGATGCTTTTTAAATGTCAGTGGTTCGAACCAATAGTAGGACATGGAATACGAAAAAACCAATGGGGAGGAATTGACATCAATCTGGCACGACAATATGGTAAGTATGATCCATTCATCACAATAGATCAAGTAGATCAAGTATGTTACGTGCAATATCCAACAATATTGAAACGTCGGAGAGAGGAGTGGCGGGCCGTAGTAAAGATCAAGCCACGAGGGATCATAAGCTCAGATGATAAAGAAGATCCGTTGCAACCCCATCATCTGCAGCCAATTCTTTTAATTGATACAGATTGTGAGGAGATTCTCGCAAGAAGATGAAAAAATCATACGCGATTATGAAGACGTTGAACCGAAAGATGCTGAAGATGAAAACGACGATGAATTCAATGAACAACGAAAGAAGACTCGCCAATCGATGAATCTATTGAAGAAGAAATGTAAATACAATAATGTGTAATGTTGTGTAATAATGTAGATGATGTTTAATGTAAATGATGTGTAATAATGTAGATGATGTGTAATCAAACAATCGAAATGTTAATACAATCGAAGAATATATAAACATTTTTTAATGTTTTTAGAACTTCATATGATCTAATACCAACGGGCATCCGTTGGAAATATTAACAGATGCCCGTTGGAACACGAAATCGCCTTCGACACTTAGACATAATTTCTATGTTTTCCATAATTCTAACGGGCATCCGTTAGAAAATTGTAACAGACATCCGTTACAACGATACTAATGGGTCCGTTGAAAATATTTACGGATGCCCGTTGGAACACGATATCGCCTTCGACACTTTAAAAAATTTCTAAGTTTTTCATAATTCTAACGGGCATCCGTTGCAAAATTGTAACGGACATCCGTTACAAATATACTAATGGACATCAGTTGGAAATATTAACGGATACCCGATGCAAAGTGTAATGATGCCTACCCTAGTCTGCAGAAATTTTTTATGGGCATCCATTGGAAATTGTAACGGATGCCCGTTGCAACGGGGAGACGAGCCACCACTTCGTCGTCTGTTGCCTCGGGAGCACGCATTTCCAACGGCCCGTTAGGAAGATAGAATGTCGTGTCAATTATCTGCGTCCGTTGAGATGACGTAATTTCCAACGGGCATCCGTTATGCACTTTGGAAATGTCAACATATAAACCATTGAACAGTTTCATTTTCAACACAAATCAAAGTTTCAAAATCCTCTCAAACACTCCCTTTCACATACAGAATCACATTTACAAATACTAAACACGAAAATGAAGGCTAGATGATTCATAAATTTGGGAGGTATGTTGGCTGGTTCAGCGGAAGCTCCTCCCCCACCTCAACCACCACCATATCGCCCTCCTTCACCAATATCGACACCACCGATATTTGATGAAGAGGGCGATATGGTGGATATCGATTCTTTAATCGATAGTTTTGATGGACATCCCACCCTTCAAATTATCGATCCCGATCATCCTACCGGGACACTATGGTAAAAAAATTATTATTTGCATTTATTGTTGTAATTTATAAATATTATCTAAATTTTTAATTTTAATTTGCAGGTTTGACGTGGATGATGTACTAATATATAAAAACAACGGGATCATCCAAGGGTCCTTACAAGAACAACTATATTATCCTGGCAAGTTGCGACAGAAGTGATACGCCACCGATGGTGGTGCACTTTTATTGTAAGTTTTCAAATTCAATTTTATTTAAAATGATTAGTTATATATGTTATTAAATAACGCATTATAAATTATTTTTCAGCACACATACAGATGGTGGAGGAAGGATACGACGCACATCTACACAGTATGGGTGCGCGACATGCATGCTCGGATGCGCTTGATGATGAACAACACAAAGCGCAACTACTACACCAAAAATTGCAAAATGACATGGGTAACGGACGAGGTTTTCAATCAATTGATTCAACATTGGAGTCTGAAGAGTTCAAGGCCAACAACGAGAAGGCAAAAAAATGTCGGTACGATGAGAAGGTTTCCAGAGATTGTCCGCTTCGTTATATTTCGGGATCAAAATCATTTCCAAAAAGGAAACAAGAATTGATAAATTTATTATTATTTAAATTTTTGGGTTTTTAAAATATTTATCTAATTAAGTTTATTTTATATGATAGATGCAACGGATAAGAAGAGAACCGACTCTTCTTGAACTGGTATCGGAAACCCACGCCAAGAAGAACCCGGTCGTCGGGGAAGAGATCAACGAACCCGAACTCGTCAATCCTCGAGTGGAAAAAACCATGAAATCTGTGACGGAAAAGATCACATAGCAATCACAAGCTTGCGGTTCAACTCCCGACGAGCTTAGTCCTTTACAAAAGGACAAAACTTATTTAGAGGTAAAAACTTATTCTTTTATCTTTCGATTATTAATAAAATATTTTGTAAAAATATAACTCTAATTTTGTTTGTCTTGTATTCAGTTAGACCGTATAAGGGGCATCTATACGGTCTCTGGGCACTTCAAAAAGATATCGTCGAGGACGCCACGACGGTATCTCTTGTGGTCCAATAGAGCTACACGCAACAACGACGTATCAAGGATCTCGAAGCACAACTTCGAGAAACTCAAGCCTAAGTGGCGCAACAAAACTCCCAAATACAACAGTTGGAGAGCGTCATAGAGTTGCTATCCGGCCAGGTGAGGGGATCAACGCCGCGACAAGAAGCGGGTCTCGATTCGGATGCAACGCCATCTAGAAGTGCTGGTGATCGGGAAGATGATATCGGCCCAACCGAATTTAAATGAAATGTAATAGAATTAGTTTTAAGGTTTTTGTAAACAATTTAATTATTTTAATTAAAAACTTTGTTATTTTGTAAATTATTTTTATTTTTTTAGTTTTTAAACAATTTTCCAACAGATGCCCGTTGCAATTTCTAACGGGCATCCATTCGACATGATTTTCCCGCCAAATGGTAACGGACGCCCGTTGCTATTTTCCGCCAATTCGTAGCGGACGCCCGTTGTCCTTCCCCGCCAGTTTCCAATGGATGCCCGTTGAAAATTTTAAAATCTCGCTTTTTTCCCACCTGGATAGCAATGGATGTCCGCTAAAACTTTGTAACGGACATCCGTTACAATATTTTAACGGCCGTCCGTTGCAATTGTGTAACGGGAATCTGTTACAAATTGTTTCATTGGGTGTCCATTATAAAATGCCAACAGCGTCATCCGTTGGTCGTCCGTTACAAATTTGCATCGGATATTATTTGTTGCAACTTCGTTGGGAATCGCAATGGATCTCGATTTGTAACGCATGATTCTTAACGGTCGCGGATCCGTTGCCATCCATTGGGAAACGCTCTTTCCAACAGATTTCAGGCGTTTTCCAAGAGATTTGTCCGTTGAAAAACGCGTGTTTTTTTAGTGAAAAGTTTAACCAACCACAAAAAAATCTCTTCCCAAAAAACTCCACATTAATTTCATTGAATTTTAATTGAAAAAATAAATGAATTCTTAGTTGTTAAAATAAATTCCAATTTGTGATTAGGATTTTTCTTTTTAAGATACAAATTTGGTTTATGGTGAAAGTACCTCAACAAAATTTTTTTATCTTATTTTAGTTTAAATTATTTATATTAGATTTTAAGAAATAAAAAAATTAAATGATTTTTTAAATATTTTTAGAAAATAATTTTAAGTTATTAAAAGTTTAACCAACCACAATAAATCTCTTCACAAAAACTCTGCTTAAATTTCATTAAATTTTAATTTAAAGATAAATGATTTCTTTTGGTGAAGCCACATGAGTAAGGATTATTAAATGTTTTAGAAATTAACTTTTAGTTATTAAAAGTTTTACCAACCACAAAAAATAAATCTCTTAAAAAACATTTCATCTAACCCATCTAAATTTCATTAAATTTGAATAAAGAAAAAAATTGAATGACTGTTTAAATATTTTTAAAAATATAATATTTAGTTATTAAAAGTAGGACTGGACAAAATATTCAAAGTATTTGTATCCAATTCGTATTCGAATCGAAAATTCGAATATCCATTGACACAAATACAAATACAAATATTAGAATCAGATATTCGCCAAATACAAATACGAATACAACTACAAATAGTAGACTCAATTATCCGAACTATTCATATCCGTAAATACTAACTAGAAAATGTAGTTAATATACAGATACATATATAAAAAATTGATATTAATGATCAAATTGGAAATAAAAACATTACTAATCTTATTTAGATCAATATGCAATATATTTATGATTGGAGTACTAAAATATCAAATATTTTAAATTAACTAATATTGTTGACGATTTAATTTACACTCAAGAATGGTTCTAATCCAAATGAGTTAGATAATGTTATAGAGACATTACAATATATGAAAAAATAGAACTCACTAAATATATAATTTTTTTACGAGTTTTATTTTAGTTTATAATCTAACAATTTGTTTCATTGTTGTAGGTTAATTGACGATATTTGAAGAATCATCAACAAAACTAAATTTAAATGACTGATGTGGAGATGATTGTGAAGATTTAGTACTTTGTTTTATCTATATTATGTTTCTTTGCATCTTTGTGCGATTTGAATTTTAGCTTTAGATTATAGTTGATGATTATTGGTTTTTTTATTAAAATTCTTTTATATATATTTTTTACGTTAAAAAAATTTAGGTTCGCATACGAATATCCGTATATCCGAAAAATATCCGTATTTACAAATATCCGAATTTAGAAATACAAATACAAATAATAAATTTGGATATTCACCGAATATAAATATAAATACAAATACTCAGATATTCGCAAATATCCGTTATTTGCCCATCCCTAATTAAAAGTTTAACCAACCACAAAAAAATATCTTCACAAAAAACCCCACTTAAATTTCAATTGAATTTTAATTAAAAAGTAAATGATTTCTTAAATGTAAAAAAATATCGATTTGTGATTAGGATTTTGCAAGTATTATTAAATGTTTTGAAAAATTAATTTTTAGCAATAATAGTTTTATCTACCACAAAAAATAAATCTTTCAAAAACATTTCATCCAACCCATTTAAATTTCAATAAATTTTAATAAAGGAAAAATTAAATGAACTTTTAAATAGTTTAAAAATAATTTTTAGTTATTTAAAGTTTAACCAACCACAAAAAAATCTCTTCGAAAAAAAAAAAAAAACTCCACATAAATTTCATTGAATATTAACTAAAAAATAAATGATTTCTTAAATGTTAAATAAATTTGTTGCGAATTGCAACGACTTCATCCGTTGGCCGTCCCGTTACAAATTTGCAACGGATAATATCCGTTGCAACTCCGTTGCGAATTGCAACAGATCCCGATTTCAAACGAGCGATTCCAACGGCCTCGGATCCGTTGCCGTCCGTTGGGAAACGCTCTTTCCAATGAATTTAAGGCGTTTTCCAACGGATTTGTCTGTTGGAAAATGCTTATTTTTTTGTAGTGGTTGATAAATTTATGGATTTGCAACGGTTCACCATGGAATCCGTTGGTAAATATTTTCAACGGATAGATCTGCTGGTAAATAGTTCAACAAAATTATCCGTTAGAATCCATTGGTACAAAATTCAACGGACAGATCCGTTGGGATCTATTGGTAAATCTTTCAACGGATAGATCCGTTGATCTATCAATTGATATTTACATATTTTTTAGTAGTGTTCCAATGGGGGTGAAGGATCCAACAACGATCTTTTGTATGACCTTTATTTTTGCAATACTCACTAGAGAACTTCTTTTTGAAAGGCTTGATCGTAGTGGCTTGCCCAGAGGTGCTTTTGGAGACATTAGCTTCCTCGGTCATTCTTTTAAAGAGACAGTTTCCCCTTTTCTCCCTTTTAATCATCATACAAACTTCGTTAAACGAAGGAAAGTCATTTTCGCAAAGTATGTGATTAATTAGGTCATTGTATTTGTCGGCGAGGGAGAATAAAAGGCAAAAGACCTGATCCTGGTTTGCTATATGAGCAATTTTCATAGGATACGCAGTATGAGGCCTTATAGCATCGAGTTCTGATCATAATTCCTTAAAATCACCTAAAGTCTGGTTAAAAGGCTTTCTCTCTTGCCTTAGATTATTAGGGTTTTCTTTACTTCATACACACGGTTAAGATTGGATTTATTGTCAAAAACTTGTTTCAGCTCGTCCCAAAGCTCATTAGGAGACTCTATGTACCCATATGTACGAAGTATATGAGATTTGAGGGATTTTTGTAAAACAACCAAGGTAGTGAGCTTATTTTGTTCCCATTTTTCTAATCCGACACTTGAAGTCGACCGGTTTCACATCCGATCCTGTCACGAAACCCCAAAGACCTCGCATACTGAGATTAGCCTTAGCAATCTTCATCCAAATTGAATAATTGTTTCCATTGAACGAGATTGAGATGCTTTTGATCGAGTCCATGATGAAAGATCCAAGAAACCACAGGGAAACAAAAAAAAAAGAAAGATTAAAAAGGTTTGACCGAAAATAACTTTTAAATAGATTAGATTAAAAAAAACAAAATCGATCAAAAATTTTTCGAGATTCGATCACTGCTCTAATATCATGTAGATTTTGTAAACAAAAGATAATTGAGCAGAATCAAGATCAGAAAGATTGAGAAAAGATCGAGAGATTGAGAGAGATTGAGAGCAAGTGAAAGATCGAGAAAAGATCTAGAGATTGAGAGAGATTGAGAGCAAGCGAAAGATCGAGATAATTTAGAGAGAATAAGATTAATTATTCTCTTGTGTATTACTTTATATACAAAAGTACATATTTGTACAACAATCTTAACAACTAAAAAATAGAAAAACGAGAAAAATACAAGTACAAATGCAAAGCACAAGTTTAGATGTAACATACATGAGTTGAAGCGATCAACTAGGCATAGGAGTGCGTGGCGCTCATAAATTGGGTTTGACCGTACGATTTGAGCGAAAAGCATGACGCAGAAAATGAGACATGGGACGCGGGATACGGAGAGCGGAACACAGCGGGACGCGGGACACGACCAAACGTGAAGAGAACACGTCCTAACACGGAGAGCGAGACGGGGGATGCAACCGGACGTAAAGAAAAAGAAAACACAGATTTTCTTCATATACTTAACAAGTATAACCAGTGTTACCCTCTCATGATGAAATTTTGAAAAAGAAGGCTTCAAAATGCAACAACATTATGTTCCTTTGAATGTGTCTTTCCACATGAGAAATATTTCACATACTCCTCTCTGTATTGAATATGAAACTCAAGAAAAACACCACCTGTATGAATGAGATATAATTATTCTCATTATAATCCTAAATTGATGAATATTAGTCCTTCGAATCATTTATCCTACAAATGTCCAAACTTTTATTGTTTAAGCCTTGTCTTAATTATTTTAAACATTCATAAAAATCTTCGCTCACTCTCCTTTATTCTTTTTGAGTTTGTTTTCCACGAAATTATTGACGGATATAATCCGTGTGATTGATATGAGAATATTCTCTGAGATCATACGGATTATTCTGATGATATTCTACGAGATATTCTGGATATTTTCTGATATCTTATTTAATACCGAAATATTTTCGAAGATTGTATAATATTTTGCGATATTATATTTCCTTCTTCGACCGCGTTTCGACTCTGTTTTTAAAACAGAGTATGTTATCTTATTTTTCTTTTTTTTTTGTTCTCCAACATGATCCAAGAACCGAGCTTTCGTTCTAATTTCGACCAAAACCTCGAACCAAAACCCAAACAAAAACATGCATCGACAAACTCCTTCGATTGACCCATCTACTGCGTATCGAATCCGATGCCCTATGGCGTACCGAACCCATGCCTTATGGTGTATTGAACCCGACGTCCTATGGCGTACCAAACCCGACGCCCTATGGCGTACCGAACCCGATGCCCTATGGCATACCGAACCCGATGCCCTATGGCGTACCGAACCCGACGTCTTATGGCGTACCGAACCCGACGCCCTATGGCGTACCGAATCCGATGCCCTATGGCGTACCGTACCCGACGCCCTATGGCGTACGGAACCCGACGCCCTATGGCGTACCGAACCCGACACCCTTTGGCGTACCGAACCCGACGCCTTCCGGTGTATCAACCCATGAGCGTTTTTCTTCCAAGTTGGGCATCCACGATTTGCACGCTCCAACTTGAGGGAGGGTATTAACAGATATAATTCGTGTGATTGATATGAGAATATTCTCCGAGATCACACAGATTATTCTGATGATATTCTACGAGATATTCTGGATATTTTCTGATATCTTATTTAATAGCAAAATATTTTCGAAGATTGTATAATATTTTGCGATATTATATTTCCTTTTCCGTATGGTATTGTATACTATATAAGAATGTATTCCGTGATTAATAGAACCAACAGAGTAATTGATTCGAATTCTTTCAAAATGTAGTCGTATATTTATCAGAAATTATCATAGAATTTAGTTTTATTGTTCAGTCAACTTTTCTGTTTAAGCTCTTCTCCAAAAGTGTTTGATGTTCTTGTTCATTCATTTCCAAAATGGCCACTGATTTATCTTTTATACATTTGCTAAGTCAACCTGTTTTTTTTTTTCAAATATGTTCTCAAATACACATTCATGTATAAACAATTTGGAAATTTTAATAATAATAACGAATATCCATAATGTGAAATATGCCAGGTTTGGCACGGGTCGGGTACCCGAATTTTTGAGGGTATCTGAACCCGAACCCGGACCGTAGGTATATTGCTATCTGAACCCGAATCCGAGGGGTTCGGGTACCCGAGGTTCGGGTACTCGCCAAATGTATCGGATACCCGCGGGTACCCGAACCCGTGCCGATAGCCATGGTTTTCCTGCAGGGACATGCCCAAGTATTGGAGTCGGTGGTCATTTCAGTGGTGGAGGGTATGGTTCCATGATGAGAAAACATGGGTTGGTTGCAGATAACATAATAGACGTGTATATAATGGACGCAAATGGTAGAGTTTTTGAAAGGAGAGAAATGGGCGAAGACTTGTTCTGGGCGGTCAGAGGCAGTGGAGCTGCGAGTTTTGGTGTTGTCCTTTCTTGGAAGATCAAGCTCGTTAGGGTCTATCGAAAGAGATGAGAGAGACGACGACAGAGATAGGTGAAAAAGATGAGATAGAGGAGAGAAAGTGATGAGAGAGAAGAGTGAAAGAGATGAAAGAGAAGTAAAAGAGATGAGAGGTGGTGAGACAGAGGAGAGAGGAGTGAAAGTAAAATGTGAAATAAATCTAGTGGTATTTCTGTAAATATAATGATATATATATGTCTATTATAATATATATATCTTCGGGTACCCGCGGGTATCCGACGTAGAGATAAAAATACCCGAACCCGCGGATAATGAGATTTCATTATCCGAACTCGGACCCTAACCCACGGATTTCAAGTAATTTTTCGCGGGTTCGGAACGGATTTCGAATCGAGACGGATTCTTCGGATAATTTGTCCACCCCTAAATTATGCAACACTATACTTATCCCAATATAATTAAAATATCACGTTACCATAAAGTAATAATAATAATAATAATACTAATAATAATAATAATAATAATAATAATAATAACTATATATTATCGCAATATAATTAAATTATCACAAATAACAAATATCAAACGCACTGAAAAATTCCATTTACCATATTTGTAGTTAGGTCCTTGTACATGTAAGTAACTTGGCAAAAGGAATAAGACAAAACAAGTGTTTGTGTCGTATGGTGTGTATATTGGTTTATCGTAAAGTATATATATACCTATGTATATGTATGGAACGTACACGTATATATACTCATGTATCCAAGCTGGGGTATTATCAAAAATACCCCTATAGGGGTAAAAGACTTCAAAAATACCCTTCCCGAAAAAAAAAATTTGCTTCAAATATACCCTTACAAATGCCAAAATGTCCAAAATACCCCCTGCGACCCTTCTACCCAGTTTGATCCAGTTTGATCCTGCGACCCAGTGACCCAGTACGACCCTGTGACCCTGCGACCCAGCGACCCAGTTCGACCCACCGACCCAGTCCGACGCTGGAAATCACTGAAAATGACTGAAACATTGTTCGAAATCACTCGAAAATTGCTGCAAACCGCTCAAAATAGAAGGAAATCACTCAAAAATTGAAGGAAATCGTTCGAAAATAGAAGGGAAACACTCGAAAATGAAAGGAAATAGCTCTCTACTTTGTTTCCCTCCTCTCAATTTTCGTTTTCCCTCTTCTCATATTTGCCTTTCCCTCCTTTGTATGTGTTTTTCATTAAGGGCACATATGTCTTTTCGCCAATTTTTTTTTTTCATCAGATTTAGGAGGGTAGTTTTGAAGTGTTTTAGCCCTAAGAGGGCATTCTTGATATTCTCCCATCCAAGCTAACATTTTGCAATAACCCAATAGATACAACGCAACACAATGACCATTCTCCTCCTCAAATAGAAACAAGGTAATAAAAATGTTCTTACATATTATCCGAATCTTTATAAAAAATTAAAAGTTTACATCACACCATTTATTTTTTTTTAATTTGTAATTGTAAATAATACAAATCATAATCATAATAACCCGCATATCACGCAAGAATTTTTCTAATAATAATAATAATAATAATAATAATAATAATAATAATAATAATAACTATAGATTATCCAAAACATCACATAATAACAAATATCACACGCATTAACAATTTGTTTTACCATATTAGTTAGGTTCCTTGGACATATACGTAATTTCAAAAAAGAATAAAACAAAAGAAGTATTTGTCTTATGGTGTGTAAATTGGTTTATCATAAGACTATAGATATACCTATGGATATACATGGAACGTACTGGTATATATGGCACAATATCAGAAATGCCCTCTTAGGGCTAAAACACTTCAACACTACCCTCCAAAATCTGATGAAAAAAAAATTGGAGAAAAGACATATGTACCCTTAATGAAAAACACATACAAAAGAGGGAAAGGCAAATATAAGAAGAGGGAAAACGAAAATTGAGAGGAGGGAAACAAAGTAGAGAACTATTTCCTTTCATTTTCGAGTGTTTCTCTTCTATTTTCGAACTATTTCCTTCAATTTTTGAGTGATTTCTTTCCATTTTCGAGTGATTTCCTTCTATTTTGAGTGGTTTGCAGCAATTTTCGAGCGATTTCCAACAACGTTTCAGTCATTTTCAGTGATTTCCAGCGTTTTTAGCGATT
>CM071860.1:7845722-7873374 GCA_036759665.1 Gynandropsis gynandra
AGGGTCGCAGGGTCGCAGGGTCGTAGGGTCGGCTGGGTCGGACAGGGTCGAACAGGGTCGCAGGGTCGCAGGGTCGGACTGGGTCGGTGGGTCGGACTGGGTCGCAGGGTCACAGGGTCGTACTGGGTCACTGGGTCGCAGGGTCAAACTGGGTAGAAGGGTCGCAGGGGGTATTTTGGAAATTTTAGCATTTATAAGGGTATTTTTGAAGCGGAAATTTTTTTTTCGGGAAGGGTATTTTTGAAGTCTTTTAGCCCTACAGGGGTATTTTTGATAATCCCCCGTATATATACTCATGTATCCAAGCTAACATTTTCCAATAACCAAATAGATACAACACAACACAATGACCATTTTCTTCCTCAAATACAAACAAGGTAATAAAAATGTTGTTACCATGCATTATATATTTTTTTTGTAGATGTTAGGTTGACCGTTTTCGAACATATTAAAAAATTCTATGAGATGGACAATCATTTTGACAATATATTCAAATCTTGTGAGAAAAACATCATATGTAAATATTTTTTTAATCGGATAGCTATTTGTTCAATTGAATAGATTGTGTGTACCCGAAAGTTCAATCAAGGATTTATTGTTTTGTGAGACACATGGGAGATGACTAATGGAACACTTTAGACCAATTTATGCATCACATCGTTGATCACTCAACCCGAGCGACAAAGTGCTTGACTTTAACAAACCTATAAACAAATGGAAAATTTAGAGGATTAGATCACTCCGTCTGAACATTACATAGTCCGACTGAGCAATGGAAGTCTTGATCGAGCATAGGAGATACTTGGCCAAACACACTTCAAATTTTGCAGATTTTAGGTTAAGATTTATACAGCGCTCGACCGATTGAGTTTACCAATTTTTGTTATTTTATTATATTTAGTTTTTCGTTATTGTTTGTCTTATGACATCTTAATCAAGTTTTCATTAATAAATATTGTCTTCCTTGTTCTAATTCTTAAGATTTAGCTGTTGAACTCTTGGAAAGATTGTGAATTTTCACCGACTTATTAAACCTTTTTTCCAAGAGCGGCGCATCTTCTCCTATGTCGTCGATCCTAGATCAATTTCCAACTATTTTTAGAGCTATTATTTTTTGTTTCTTTGTTTATAGATTATTGTTTCAATTGTAGCTCCATGTCAATATCGAAATAATTATAACTATATCCTTGAAGCTTTTTGTATCATTGATTAGAGCCATATTCAATGTAATCTTTTTAGCTTCAAATCTTTGAGGGAGACATCTAAATAGTTTCTTTACCAATCTTTTATCTTCATAAGATTAGTTACACACATGTGTCTCATTTACAAGAGCATAGTTTTCTCATAAATTCATTGACATTCTCGTTTTCTCTCATTTTGAACTTCTCAAATTGAAGCTAAAAATGTGTAATATTGTTTTCTTAAAACGTGAAGTTCCTTCATGGATTATCTTGAACGCTCCCAGACCTCCTTAGCAGATTTATATATATGTATTTGAATACATACATGTCAACCGAAATAAATATGACAACTAATACTTTTGCATTGTAGGTAAAGAGTCTCGACCAACATCTATTGTTCAAGTGATTTCTATATTTCCTTGTTCATTGATCATAATGTTTCCAACTATATTTGTAGCTCATCATGCATCTTCATCGAATCTATGAATTGGCCTTTAATTTTGACTTTACAATATTCATAATTTGATGTATTTAACATTACAAATTTACCATATGAGTAGATACTTTGTATTGTGTCCATCTATTATTTGGACCTCTCACATATGTGTGAGGTAAACTCCACTGAACAAGATTTGATATCAATTGAATGGTTATTGAATGTATATATCGAATTGTTGTGGTGTTCATGCAATACCACACTAAAAACTGTTTCAAACAATCACCATATGTATACCTCGATTTTTTTAGAATACTAAGACTACACAACTCAAACATTACCCATAAATTAAAAAACCAGCTCGAATTTTAAATTCAAGCAATGTACCGTATACTTTCGTATATGATCCGTCTATACTATTCTCATTATGATTCTATAATTCTAAATAATTCTTCTTTAAATGACTCACCTACAAAACTTCTTTTATTGTTTAAACTTATGTTTACAAATATTTCTTTCAAACATAAGTTTATTGGAGAGCTTAGTGTGGTCATCCAACCACCTCTTCCCTCCGTTCCTTTTTATATTAAAATTAAACGTTTATTATTTTTTTCTTTTTTATAAATGCTTGATTTTCATTAATATTTTTTTATGTATGTTATCAAATATAAATAAATATATCACGCAATTTGGAATTTTAATAATGATAGCAAAAATCCATGTCAATGCATAACCATCTCATTACCACAATATAATTAAAATATATAGAAAATTATATATGAAATAATCTTTGTAAGGTTACGTCTAATGAAACCGCTCAACAAAGATTATTAAATATTTTAAAATTTAATTTTTAGTTATTAAAAGTTTTAACTACCATAAAAAATAAATCTCGTAAAAAAAATATTTCATCTAACCCATTTCATTAAATTTTAATAATAAAAAAAATAAAATGATTTTTTAAATATTTTTTAAAAACTAATATTTAGTTATTAAAAGTTTAACAAACCACAAAAAAATCTATTCACAGAAAACCCACTTAAATTTCACTTGAATTTTATTTAAAAAATAAATGATTTCTTAAATGTTAAAAAAATCCCAATTTGTGATTAGGGTTTTGCAAGTATTATAAATGTTTTAAAAATTAATTTTTAGTTATTAAAAGTTTTACCTAACACAAAAAATAAATCTCTTAAAAAAATTTCACCTAACCCATTTAAATTTTGTTAAATTTTAATAAATAAAAAATTAAATGATTTTTAAATATTTAAAAAATAATATTTAGTTATTAAACACTACAAAAAAACACGTCATTTCCAACAGACGGGGCAACAGATCCATCCGTTGATGAGAAATGACAACGAATTGTGACGGATTTACGAGAACTTTCAACGGGCACACATATGTTGCGATCCATCACAAATTTCAGCGGACGTTTAACAGATACCGTCGTTGCCCCGTTCGTTGCAATCCGTCGCAATTTTTAACGGAATGTTAACAGATATCTTCCATTGGCACCGTCCATTGGAAGCCCCTTAGAACACCGAGAAAAATAGTGTAACGGGCATCCGTTGCAAATTTTAACGGATGCCCGTTACAATTTGCAACGGATGCCCATTGAAATTGTTAATTTCGAGGTTTACCAGTGGAAATAAATTCACGTGAACTTGCAACAGCCATCTGTTGGGGTCTCCAACAGATGTCCGTTGAAAATAACACTATTTAAATCAAAACCAAAGATTGCATCAAACCATCAACAACAAACATATTTTTAACAAAATGTCGTCTTCTTCAAATAGAGATATATATATATAGATCGAGAGAGTGGATGTATAGAAGAAAAGATCCTATAACCGAAGAGATTACACAATAATTCTTATACAGATTGGAGAAATTCATGAGTTTTGCATCGATGCAACCTTTGTGTTAAGAACACGGGACAATGTTTTATCCATGCAAAAGATGCAAAATAATGAAGTATCGAAATTAAGAAATTGTTTGCAAACATCTTTACAAGGTGGGTTTCGTTGATAATTACGAAATTTGGTTTTTTCACGGTAAAAATTACGGTGTTAGAGATATTGTGCAAGATGCACAAATAGAAAGAAATGAAGAAGTTATTTATAAAGCATCAACAACCAATCCATATGTGGAAATGGTGTCAGATGCTTTTCCTGGAGTTGCCTATGCACCGATGGTTTTAGTCCATATAGACAATCTGGAAGTCAATATTCTCTGTGGCTGGTGATTTTGTCTCTGTATAATTTGTCTCCCGAGATGTGTTTTAAAATAGAGGTAATGTTTCTGACTTTGCTGATTCCAGGACCAGAACATCCGAAGAAAAAGTTTCGATGTCTTTTTGCAGCCCTTAATTCATGAATTAAGACATTTGTGGAATGAAGGAATTCTTGCCTATGACGTCAGTACGAAGCAAAATTTCACATTGAAAGCGATCTTGTTGTAGACAATTAGCGACTTTCCTGCCTATGGAATGTTATCTGGATGGAGCACGCACGGAAGATTGGCATGTCCATATTGTATGGAAGATACAGATTCATTTCAACTAGTACATGGTAAGAAACCATGTTGGTTTGATTGCCATAGAAGATTTCTTCCTCGTGGACATGCTTTCCAAAAAGATAAAAAAATTTCGAAAGAACGTGGTAAAAAAAGAAGAGGCACCGTGCATGCAAACTGAGACATAAAGCCTTTACGAAAGATTAAACACAATGGACGATTTACAAGAATCGATAGAATGTGGTGGAGATCGTGGGCATCATAAACCAAAAGGTCAAGGTGAATGGCATAACCGGTATAAACGTAGTATCTTTTAGGAACTACCATATTGGAAATTATTGATATTAGGTCATAATTTAGATGTTATGCATATCGAGAAAAACTTTTTCGATAACATTATCAATATTGTTTTGAATGTGGCGGGTAAAAATAAGGATAATATACAATCAAGAAAATATTTGAAGACAATATCCCGACGACCTGAGTTGGAATTAAGAGATGGAATATCACCTGTCCTAGTATTCAGATTGTCTGGTCCGGCGAAAATGACATTATTAAAGTGGTTAAAAGAAGACGTTAAGTTTACAGATGGACATGCATCGAACATTGCTCGGTGTGTGGATATTGTTGGTTCGAGGCTGATGGGGTTGAAAAGTCATGATTGTCACGTTTTCATGCATCGACCCATTCCAATTGCATTTGTTGAGCTCTTACCATGAAATGTTCACGATGTGCTATGCGGAATCAACATATTTTTTAGAGATATATGTTCAAGGAATTTAAAAAAGGATGACTTGGAATTAATGAAAAACAATATCTCTGAAGTATTATGTGCATTGAAAAAAGTTTTTCTGCCTTCATTCTTCGATGTCATGGAGCATTTACCAATACATTTACTAGATGAGGCAATACTCAGTGGGCCAGTTCAATTCAGATGGATGTATCCTTTCGAAAGGTATTTCTTTCATTTAGAAAAAAAAGCAAAAAACAAAGCAGCAGTCGAAGGATCTATTGTCAAATAATACTTGCTCGAAGAAATCACATATTTCAGCAAATTTTATTTTGAGTCGCATATTCAGACAAAAGAACGACGTGCAACGGATGATCACACAAACTATTTGTATCAATATAGTCCGCAGTTTGGCATAATTCCTGAAATGTTTACACCGATTGGACATACAGGTGGTAAATCCGAGGAATATTGGTTAATACCGGAGGATTATAATCACGTCCACACATATATTACTAAATTGTCAAGAGTTATTGCCATTCGAAAGGTACAAAACAATATTATTCAGTCTTTTAAATATATATGTATATATATAATATATTAACGTATGTTCATTATACAGGATATTTGATGAAGAAGTAGTTGGTACATATCCTCATCTAAACGCAGATGAACTCACAGACATGAAAGTTCAATATTATGGCTCGTGGTTGAGAGATTACATAAGTACTCGTGTACACATCTATTAAAATTAATTGCATTTATTATAAGGTATTCATTCGTTTTTATGTTACGTACATGTGAAATGTTCTAATGAAAGACTTTCGACATGGTTAAAAGATTTGACTAATGGTCATGCACGAAATGTTATGTGTTGGCCAATTTTGTTTATTCGCGACTACACGTTCCACACGTATGAACACGGAAAACATAGAAACATATAAAGTTATAGCGTTTGCGTTAATAGTGAAATAGAGGGTAGTGATGCCTATCCTAGTCTGTAGAAATTTCCAACGGGCATCCGTTGCAAAGTGTGACGGATGCCCGTTACACTGGGAACGAGCCGTCGTTTCGCCGTCCATTGCCTCGGAAACATGCATTTCCAACGCGCATCCATTGAAAATTCTAACGGATGCCCGTTGGGAAGACAAAATGTTGTGTCACTTAATTGCATCCGTTGAGTTGACGACATTTCCAACGGGCATCCATGGGAAATTCTAACGGATGCTGCTTATAAACCTTTGAACAGTTTCATTTTTAACACAAATCAAAACTTCAAAATCCTCTCAAACACTCCCTTTCGCACATAAAATCATATTTACAAACACTAAACACGAAAATGAGGGCTAGACGATTCATAGGTTCAAGAGGTATGTTGGCTTGTTCAGTGGGAGCTCCTCCCCCGCCTCCACCGCCACCATATCGCCCTCCTTCACCAATATCGGCACCACCAGTATTTGATCAAGAGGACGATATGGTGGATATTGATTCCTTAATCGATAATTTTGATGGGCGTCCCACCTTTCAAATTATCGATCCCGATTTTCTTGCCGGGATGCTTTGGTAAATTTTTTTATTATTTGCATTTATATTGTTGTAATTTATAAATATTATCTAACTTTTTAATTTTAATGTGCAGGTTTGACGTGGATGATGTTCTAAAACATACAAACAACAATATCATCCAAGGATCCTTATAGGACCAACTCTATTATTCCTGACAAGTTACGCCAGAAGTCATACGCTGCCGATGGTGGTACACTTTTATCGTAAATGTATTTCAAATTACATTTTTATTTAAAATGATTATTTATATATGTTATAAACTAACTCATTATAAATTATTTTGTAGTGCGCATACAGATTGCAGAGGAAGGATACGACGCGCATCTACACGGCATGGATGCACGACATGCAGGCTCGGATGCGCTTGATGATGAACAACGACAAGCACCACTACTACACCAAGAATTGCAAACCGACATGGGAAATAGACGAGGTCTCAATCAACTTATTCAACATTGGGAGTCTGAAGACTTCAAGGCCAAGAGCGAGAAGGCCAAAAAATGTCGGTACGGCGAGAAGGTTCCCGGAGATGGTCCGCATCGCCATACTTCGGGATCAAAATCATTCCCGAAGAGGAAACAAGAATTGGTAAATTTATTATTATTTAAAATTTTTGGTTTTTACAATATTTATCTAATTAAGTTTATTTTATATCACAGATGCAACGGATAGGAAGAGAACCGACTCTTCTTCAGCTGGTATCGGAAACCCACGCTAAGAAGAAGTCGGTCGTCGGAGAAGAGATCGACGAACCTGAACTCGTCGAACCTCGAGCGGAAAGAACTGTGAAAACTGTGACGGAGAAGATCACAGAACAATCACAAGCTTGCGGTTCAACTCCCGACGAGCTCAGTCCTTTACAAAAGAACAAAATTTATTTAGAGGTAAAAATTTATTATTTTATCTTTTGATTATTAATAAAATATTTTGTAAAAATATAACTCTAATTTTGTTTATCTTGTAGTCGGTTAGACTATATAATGGGCGTCTATACGGTCTCAGGAAACTTCAAAAAGATATGGTCGAGGACGCCACGATGGTACCTCCCCCGTCTAAGAGAGCTACATGCAACAACTTCGAGAAACTCGAGCCCAAATGCAAATACAGAACTCCCAAATAAAATACTTGGAGAGCGTCATAGAGTTGCTATCCAGCCAGATGAGGGAATCAACGCTGCGACAAGAAGCGGGTATCGATTCGAATGCAATGTCTTCTAGAGGTGCTGGTGACCGAGGCGATGATAACGATCCAACCGATTTAAATGAAATGTAATAGAATTAGGTTTAATGTTTTTGTAAACAATTTTATTATTTCAATTAAAAAAATTTATTTTGTAAATTATTTTTAATTTTTTAGTTTTTTTTAACAATTTTCCGACGGATGCCCGTTGCAATTTCTAACGGGCCTCCGATGGACACGATTTTCCCGTCAAATGGTAACGGAGACGCCCGTTGTCCTTTTCCGCCAGTTTCCAACGGATGCCAGTTGAAAATTTTAAAATCCCGCTCTTTTTTCCGCCTGGATGGCAAAGGACGTCCGTTAAAACTTTGTAACGGACATCCGTTACAATATTTTAACAGTCGTCCATTGTAATTGTGTAACGGGAATCCGTTACAAATTATTTCAAAGGGCGTCTGTTACAAAATGTCAATGACGTCATCCGTTGGCCATCCGTTACAAATTTGCAATGGATATTATGCGTTACCACTCCGTTGGGAATCGCAACGGATCCCGATTTGTAACAAGCGATTCCCAACGACCGCGGATCTGTTGTCGTCCGTTGGAAAACGCTATTATCAACGGATTTTAGGCGTTTTCCAACAGATTTGTCCGTCGGAAAACACATGTTTTTTTGTAGTGAAAAGTTTAACCAACCACAAAAAAATTCTCTTCCCAAAAAACTCCACATAAATTTCATTGAATTTTAATTAAAAAAAATGAATTCTTAAATGTTAAAATAAATTTCAATGATTAAGATTTTTCTTTTACAAAGTACGCTTATGGTGAAACCACCTCAACAAAAACATTTTATCTTATTTTAGTTTAAATTATTTATATTATACTAGAAATAGTTCCGCGTGATGCGCGGGATGATAAATTTTTGTGTAAAGATAAAAAAAAAATTAGTTAAAATTCGTTGTCGATATTTTTTGTAAAAGTAACATTATATAGCAATGTTTAGATTTTTTTAACGTAAATCATGATAAGAAGACATGTTTTATGTAATACATTGTTACATGGAATATATCATGTGATATAAATTTATAACGAAACTTATTAGAGAATATTTTTAGATCATATTCATTAATGTATAGTTTATTTAGCCAAATTAATAACAACGTTTTCATTATCATCTATATTAGTATATATTGATGCATGGATAATAATATGATTTAGTAATCATCGTCGACGTAGACGAAAAAAAGTAAAAAAGAAGAAAAAGATTGACAAATAAACGAACCTATTTGAGAATAAAACATTATATATTTCGCATAATAAACATTAAGAGAATAAAGACAAACGTGAATATAATTGATATTTTAAAACTTTAACGTTAACGTTAGAAGCTTCAAAAACAACCGTGACACAAATCCTCTCCGCAAGCTGCCAGCTTGTGAGAAATGTTGGAAAGCAAGAAGAAATGATAGCTCCTTCTTGCTTTCCTCTCCCAGTATGTGTAAGTCTCAGGATCGCGTACCAATGGCTGTGACAAGTGGAGACATCCCATCAAATAGGTTCACAGTTTCTCGCAGATTGAGACAGAGAAGATGCATATAATAGTGAGTTTATATATATGTATATATATATATACACATACAAAAAATACTTAGAAGAGTGGAATACTTCTCATGCCACTTAGAGCCTCAAACATGGCATCTTCTTATTTCCTTTTCTTTTGCAACACATGTAGACTTTTAAACCATTTTATTATTCCAAACATTTATTGCCTAATGTACATTTCTTAATTTTAGGATTATATTATATCACTTATAATCGATGAAATGACTTTCTCCTCTTCCTCTCCTCCTTGCTTTTGAGAACTAAATCGACGATACATTGTAACGTCTCTTTAGGTGGATCTACTGAATCAGAAGAAACAACCTGTTTGAGAACAGACATGACTCCAACACCGTCGTGTTTGAGTCTGAGAATCGATGAAATGACTTTCTCCTCTTCCTCTTCTCCAATAAGAACTAATTCCTCAGGACCATAATCATGTCAGCAAGAATCAATACAAGGATTAGTTGAGATTACCTTAAGAACACGAAGTACACGACTTACACTCTGTTTCATCAGCCGCTGCTTCATATCCTTACAATACATCAGTCCTACAGTCTCAACGTAAATCTCTATATTCTCACAGCTCTCAATCTCAAGACACAAAAAGCCTGAATCTTTCTCAGAGAGCTTATTTGCAAAGAGACTGCTATGATCCACTAACACTTTCTTATGAACACTCAACTTTACACAAAACCTTTGCTTTCCCAGCAAAATCACCTTCATGTCACTGGTTCCAGGTTCACCAAATTCGATCGCCATTTTTCTCGGTGAAGTCTCCACCTTTTGCTCCAACGACCTTTCTGCATTACCATCTTCACATTTACAACCTTCACCGTGAGAGTATGGCCATTAAGACAAGTGCAGGGCTTTTTCTTGTAGAAGAAAAAGCACAAGCCGAAAAAATAGATGTAGCATCGAAAAAATACAACAAAAAAGGATGTAATTAATTTTCCAGAAGTATCTCCCTGCCCATGAAGGAATCAACACTCACAAGAAGGCAGAGAAGTCCCCAAGAGTGCAAAGTGATTCATTCGAGTACAAAATCTAATAGATATTACATATATATATATATATATATAAATATAAACCAAATATTACCAGTTCTGTTTTTATGAGAGAACACCCAATTCTAGTATCAAAAGGAGCCATGTATTCTCTTATCTGACAAAAAACTGTTGGATACAAGCCTACCATAAAAGTGGGTTGTCCCCAAAATTTCATATGAAAACCGGATACAACTTCATCAGAGACTAAAGGCAACGTGATTGCTATAGAGTGGCAGCCTCAGCAAGAACAAAAACATAAAACTTCACTTCGGAAACTGGCAATAAGCTAGATAAGATGATGCAATTAAACACATAATCAGACAATGGTATTTAGCATGTTTGCAAACCCCAAGACTATCAATACCAAAATTCATGGACTGTGTGACCAACAAAGTATGCAGCTAGAATTGAAAAAGAAACACCATATAATAAGCAATTTACCTTCAGAATCTTATCGTCTCCTGGTCTACCAATGCTATCGGGGAGTCCTTAATCCACATTGCACTAACTGGTCATCAAACAAAATCAAAAGAATAAAATGATAGCATCTACATCAATATCAATCACACAACAAATCAACATGGCTTTTTTCGAATAAAGTACCCAAATTTCCCATTCTCAAGAACAAATAGAGTGAACTCGGAAAAAACTGGGAAATCGCTTGAAATCTCACTTGAGACGGAAAAAAAAGAACAACAAAAAGCACAACTTCAATGGAAGTTACCTGGAGACAGATAACCTAAGCCCGATCATGGAGTAACCAATACAGATCCAAATGAGCCTTCACTGCTCTGTCTGGCTTCAATCGAAGATAAATCCACAGGTTTAGAAGGAGGATTAACATGACCCACTTATTCACGCTTTAGAACTTTACTAATATCAATACAAATTAATTAGCTATGATCTTTCTTCTGAGTTAAACATGATAAGAGAAGCGTTAGTCCTGAATTCATGATGTTCTCAACCCAATAGTAACACAAAACAATATCATCTCATCTCAATGCAAAATTGCTATCCAAATTCCATTCAGGAGAATGTATCAACTATGGCTAATTCTAACATATACAAACAAAAGCATGTTCGAGAGCTCTTAGATACCTCTGTAACTCGACGGCAAAGGAGGCGGCGACAAAGGGGTTCGCCGAAAAGGAAGAGAGAAGAAGAAATCGGCGACGCAGAGAAGGAGACGAGGCGCACGCGAAGACACGGAGGTGAAGGCCAACTCGAAGGGGCTGAAGTTCGACGCAGAGAAGACTGTCGAAGAACGTGCATGTCTGGTAACTAAAGCGGAAGAACGACCGCAGAGCATCGTCGATAGCCAAGAGATAGACCCTGAAAATGGGGTGGTCATATGAGAACGGGCAGAGAATGGAACCGAAGAGGATTATCAATCTATACCTGACGAAACGTCGTTCTTCCATGGTGGTGGGTTCTTCTGCCATCAGATGTCCTGGTAGCCAAGCAATTTCCCAAGCATCGTTCCACACCTCTTCACAATTTCTAGGTTTCGTCGACAAAGAATGGAAACGGGTTGGCGGCAAAACCAATTGGGTCCTCAAAACCCTAGAAAAAGAAACTTTTGATTTTGGGAGAGGAAGAGGTCGAGAGGAAGAGGGGGTTCAGAGAAGGATTTATGGGAGTTGTAGAGCGTTTTTTCACCTTCAATGCGAGAGATCGTGGGAGAACAAAAAAAAAGGAAGACTTTTAATAAATTGAGGTTGACGTGGAGCTTTGAGAGTTGAGAAGTTCTGAGAGCTCACCAAAATTATGCATTTTTAATATATAGATTTTAATAAAGAAAAAAATAAATGATTTTTAAATATTTTTAGAAAATAATTTTTAGTTATTAAAAGTTTAACCAACCACAATAAATCTTTTCTCAAAAACACCACTTAAATTTTATTGAATTTTAATTTAAAGATAAATGATTTCTTCTCGTGAAGTCACCTGAGCAAGAATTATTAAATTTTTTAAAAATTAACTTTTAGTTATTAAAAGTTTTACCAACCACAAAAAATGAATCTCTTAAAAAAACCTTTCGTCTAACCCATTTAAATTTCATTAAATTTGAATAAAGAAAAATATTAAATGATTGTTTAAATATTTTTAAAAAAATAATATTTAGTTATGAAAAATTTAACCAACCACAAAAAAAAATCTTCACAAAAAAACCCCACTTAAATTTCAATTGAATTTTAATTAAAAAATAAATGATTTCTTAAATGTTCAAAAAATCTCGACTTGTGAATAGAATTTTGTAGCTATTATTAAATGTTTTAAAAATTAAACTTTTAGTTATTAAAACTTTTATCTACCACAAAATTTAATAAATTTCATTAAAATTTAATAAAAAAATATTAAATGAACTTTTAAATATTTTACAAAATAATTTTTAATTATTAAAAGTTTAACCAACCACAAAAAAATTTCTTTGCAAAAAAACTCCACATAAATTTCATTGAATTTTGACTAAAAAAATAAATGATTTCTTAAATGTTAAAAAAATCTCAATTTGTGATCAGAGTTTTGCAAGGATGATTAAATGTTTTAAAAAATCATTTTTAGGTATTAAATGTTTTACCTACCACAAAAAATAAATCTCTTAAAAAACTTTTCATTAACTCATTTAAATTTTATTAAATTTAAATAAATAAAAACATTTATTAATTTTTAAATATTTTATAAAATATATTACTTATTAAAAGTTTAACCAACCACGAAAAAATCTCTTCGCAAAAAACTCCACTTAAATTTCATTTAATTTTAATTAAAAAATAAATGATTTCTTAAATGTTAAAATAAGTCTCAATTTGTGATTAGGGTTTTTCATTTTATCTTATTTTAATTTAAATTTTTTATATTAGATATAACTAAATTATTTAATTTTTTACTGTCCCTTTCATTATCTCATTTATACATGAATATCCACTAATCCAAAAATTTAATAATAAATTAATAAATTTCATTTATAGGAAATCGAATCGCTCTACATACCTCATGTCTAATCGTTTTCTAAATACCTCGCAATCATTAACCAACGTCCCTCCCGCATCTTATTGAAGATTTTCGTATGACTTCGGTTGCCAATTTATATAGTCGACATCGACAAGGCCTATCTTTCATCCATTTACCTCCCGACTCGGTGTCATCCCGTTGTTTCCTCACTCGCCTTCTCCACCTATGGTGAATACTTGTGTGCCAATACCAAGCTACAACAACAATGCATGTGGTGTATTCCCCGATAATATCATCACTCGAATCTCTCTCCTGTCTCAGTTCGCCATTGTCTTCATTTTTCGGCGAAAGTTTGCTTTCTGCCTAATGTGAGCGTCAACGATAAGCCTGATTTTTCTTAATTAGACCCTCTCAAATATCAACCGAAAACCCATGCACCATTTTGGAGATGTCAATTTACAAGTAGCGGAATCGACATTCGTCAATGAGAAGGCGATGAAGAGTCTTGCGACGGTGACATTATTCAGAGCCTATTTCAGCAGGGAGGGCGTGGCGAGTACGATCCCGGGATGGAAGGTAAAAGCCAAACTATATGCCTTCATCACGCAACTAAATCTCATGTGCATTGAGTGAATTACTTCTTCTATTCTTTTTTTTTTCTTTTTTTCCTTTTTCGTTTTTTATTACAATTTTATTTTTGTTTGTTAAATGGAAAAAAAGTGAATGAAGCAGTTGGAGAAAAAAACGGATTTAAGGATTTAAGGTGAAAGAAAGAGAAAATGAGGCGAGGAAAATAAGTATAATAAGTATAATAAGTATAAAACATGTTAGGTGGAGAACCTAAGTTGAAGAGAGGCATAAAGGAATTGGTTCGATCGATTATGCTTTTATAATACCATGTCAAGACAAGCCAGAGGCACATGGGTTTGAGTACGAGAGATGCTATTGATGGTCGAAGGACATGGACTCCATGATGGTGAACAGAACCTCTGAGTCGGTGGGATGAGATAATTTGACTGTTGTTGTGTGTTTACATGGCGAAAAATGAGGGAGCGAAGGAGGAACAAGAAAATATGTGAAAGAATGGATGAAGAAAGCATTGTGTTGAATTTTTGGGTGAGACCGAAATAGAGGGTGTGTGTTTCTATATTTCCTTGAGATTATTCTAATGGGTAAATGGTAAAATTGGTGGATTATCAATCAAGATGGTCAATTAGTTTATATATTCTATAATTTTTTTGAGAAATTTAAAGTTTTTTGCTCGATTAAACATACTTAAAGGGGCTTTAATGGCGGCTTGGACAAAACACAAACAAAGCAAATAATAGAAATCTAACATGTATGGAGATATAGAGAAAATGATAAAAAAGAAATTATGTAACTCAAAAAGACATGTGGGATCGTTTATAAAGAAGAAAAAACGTATAAGAGATCATCTTAATGAAGACATTTGAAACATCATATTTAGAATACAAATATGATATGGATGGTTGATTATTATTTTTATATCGGATTACTTTTGCTTAAAAAATCAAAATTGGATCCGAATCCAAGTTCTAATGGTTTATGAACAAATTCTGAAATGTATTTTTATTATTTAATTTTTAAAATTTTAAATTTAATGGACATGAAACATATGAATATGAATCTATCTGAACATAAAATTTAATCTCATGAGTTATATGATACTATTGATACCTTACCACTTTTATTTTAGATTGAATGTGAGAATATTTATTAATATTATATAATATTGACTTATACAATCTGATGTACATGACACTTTTTTAAATTTCTAGGTAATATTTTGTTGTAATATTTATCTCGCATAAATTTCACATACCGAATGTGATCTGGTTCAAGAGAGTTCGGTTTTTCCATGAAAAAGCAAAAAAAACTTACAATTCACTAAACTTTGTCAATATAATGTTTGAGGAAATGTTACACACATGGATGCATTTGATGCATAACACTATAATTTGGATAATCACAAAACAATACAATAACATGCTTCTTTTACCGTTTTGTATTATACACAAAAAATTTTCATTTTTTATAATCCCTTATTTTTATTGCATTTTTTTTTCTATTCTTTAATCATCATACCTTATATATTAAATATATTTCTTTAAATCTACACTTCAAAAAATCTTACATCTTGTTCGAATCTTTGTAAAAAAAATTATATCATACCGTCTATTTTTTCTTAAATCTATATTTCTAAATAATACAATATAAAATCATAACCCGTGCATCACGTGCGAGAAATTTTTCTAATCTCAATAATAATAATAACTATACATTATCCAAAACATCACATAATAACAAATATCACACGCATTAACAATTTGTTTTACCATATTAGTTAGGTCCTTGGACATATACGTAACTTCAGAAAAGAATAAAACAAAAGAAGTATTTGTCTTATGGTGTGTATATTGGTTTATCATAAGACTATAGATATACCTATGGATATATACGGAACGTACTCGTATATATACTCATGTATCCAAGTTAACATTTTCCAATAACCAAATAGATACAACAAGATGACCATTCTCCTCCTCTCCTTCCTCATCGCCACCGTCCTCCTCCTCCTCCGCCTCCTCTTCTGTGGGGGAGACCACCGCCTTCGCCTTCCTCCAGGTCCGAGGCCATGGCCAGTGTTCGGAAACCTCCCACACATGGGGGCCAAGCCCCACCAGACACTAGCCGCAATGGTGGGAGCCTACGGCCCTCTCCTCTACCTCCGGCTCGGGTTCGTGGATGTCGTCGTGGCCTCGTCCAAGGCCGTAGCGGAGCAGTTCCTAAGGGTCCACGACGCAAAGTTTGCGAGTCGTCCGCCGAATTCAGGGGCAAAACACATGGCTTATAACTACCAAGACTTGGCCTTTGCACCCTATGGACAACGTTGGCGAATGTTGCGGAAGATCAGCTCTGTTCATCTATTCTCATCTAAAGCCCTTGACGATTTCAGACATGTTCGCCAGGTCATTTATGTGTATATATATATTATTGAATATTTTATTTTTTAAATATACATATCATTTGATTAGACAATATACTTGTATTGTAGTACGTGAAACAGACATCGATTAATACGAAAATGTCCGTACGATACGTATGTACAGGAAGAGGTAGGAGCGTTCACGCGCGAGCTAGCGCGTGCAGGCACGGAACCGGTGAACCTGGGCCATCTCGTGAACGTGTGCGTGGTAAACGCGCTGGGGCGCGTGATGATCGGACGGCGGTTATTCGGCGTCGGAGCGGATCCAAGGGCCGAGGAGTTCAAGTCCATGGTGACGGAGATGATGACTCTGGCCGGAGTTTTCAACATCGGCGACTTTGTGCCGGCATTGGATTGGCTAGACTTACAGGGGGTTGCAGCTAAGATGAAACGACTGCACAAGAGGTTTGATGGTTTTCTGTCGTCGATCTTGGAGGAGCATCAAATCAACGGACGTGATGAGACGCACTGTGACATGCTTAGTACCTTGATCTCTCTCAAGGGGAAGGACTTTGACGGTGATGGAAGCAGCCTCACTGACACCGAAATCAAAGCCCTGCTTTTGGTAGGTAAACAGTAGGTGTGAGCAAATTATCCGAAAAACCCATCCCGACCCGAAACCCGTACTGAATCCGCAGAAAATTATTCGAACCCGTGGGTTCGGGTTCAGATAATGAAATCTCATTACCCGCGGGTTCGGATTCGGATTCGGATTTTCTATTCATAGAAACGGGTACCCGCGGGTACCCGAGGTTACATGTACAAATACCAAAATAACCATGTATTTTTATACAAATTACAAAAATGCCACTGATTTTAGGTTAACCTAAAATCAGTAGCCCCTTCACCTCTCAGCAGCCCCTTCTTCCCTCTCCTCTCATTCTCAAATTTCTCTCTCTCTACAAAAACTAACACATATTAACTCCTCCTATCCTAGAAACCTTACTACCTTTGACCCAAATATACGACCAAACTTCTTGTACCGACCAAGTTCGTCCCCTTCCATTCTTCGGCATCCACATTTTCAGATGTGCTACTGATTTTCAGCTCTAGGCGGAAGACAACGCGGTATGAAAGCTTCTTGTACTGACCAAGCTGCTCATTCCTGATATCTCTTCCCTTCCTTTGTCATTCACCGGCTTTTCCTTCCGTCGCCGTCCATGTGTTCATCGTCCTTGTCGTTGTCCTTGTGTCTGCCGTCCTTGACGTTGTCCATATCATTTTCCCTCTGTCCGTTGGCTTTTCTTTCCGGAGTTAGAGGAGGTTTCGGTGGAGGAGCTGGAGTCAGTACTGATTATGGCGACTTTAACGTCTTTTGTGGTTCGGGTTCGGGTACTCGCGGGTACCCGGCTCATCCTTCGGGTACACGAGCCCCGGGTACCCGCATCCCTCGGGTTCGAGTTCGGATAGCAAATTACCTACCCGTTCGGATTCGGATACCTTCAAAAATCCGGGTACCCGATCCGTGCTCACCCCTAGTCAACACAATATCTAGCTAATTTTCAAATAAATATAAATTTATAAAATATTTTTAAATAAGATATTATACTTTGTTTTTTAATATCTTAACATTTAAAATTTGTGATTTTTTCATAATATATGAAAATATGAAATGAGAAAAGACGGCTTGGGAATTTTATTCCTCTATGGGAGAGTTTGGAAACATTATATAAGTTGTAGACCAACCATATATCAAATTTTGGATATTATTTATATATTTATATTTGTATGAATTTGTTTACAATATTATACAAATTTTAATTTATGAGTTTGTTTTGTTGGATTGCTAGAATATGTTTAGTGCTGGGACTGACACGTCATCGAGCACAGTGGAGTGGATCGTGGCAGAGTTGATCCGGCATCCTAAGATAATGACTCGGGCCCAACAAGAGCTTGACTCTGTTGTGGGTCGAAGTCGATTGGTTTCCGAATCTGACCTCCCCAATCTCCCTTATCTCCAGGTATTGCTTAACCGAACCGGATATTTGATTGATTGGCCGGTTTCCTCATCTTATTTCTACCCAGACAACCAATTCATTTCATGCCTTTTGTTGGTGTCACTATGAAGAGAATCAAAGAAGGGAGAATCCTCCGTTTTAATGGATTATGATTTTGGTTCGAGGTTTAGATAACCGGTGTTCTGAACCGGTTTTAGTTTGAAGAACTGACAATTAGGCATTTCTTGAATCAAAGTTCTATCTGTGCTAACGATGCATTGGATATTTTGTTATCGATTAGGTTAGGTGTACACACTTATGATCCAAAAGAATCTTAGTTCATTTTCGTTCCGATTAAACCGATTTGGTTTTGCAGGCAGTGATAAAAGAGAATTTCAGGCTTCACCCACCAACACCACTCTCACTGCCACACATAGCATCAGAGAGCTGCGAGATCAATGGCTACTATATCCCCAAAGGCTCAACTCTCCTTACTAACATATGGGCCATAGCCCGAGACCCGGACCAATGGTCCGACCCATTGGAATTTCAGCCAGAGAGGTTCCTCCCCGGCGGTGAAAAACCACATGTCGATGTAAAAGGCAACGACTTTGAGCTCATACCATTCGGAGCTGGTCGAAGAATTTGCGCCGGACTGAGTCTAGGGTTGCGAATGATTCAGCTTCTGACGGCAACAGTTGTCCATGCCTTTGACTGGGAATTAGTCGGTGGAGTAACGCCATTGGATTTGAACATGGACGAGGCTTACGGGATTACTTTGCAGAGGGTTGTTCCTTTGGTGGTTCACCCCAAGCCGAGGCTGTCTCCGAGCGTGTATGGAACAGGGTCGAACTAACTTGTTGGTGAAGGAACTCGGTCAATTGCTTAAGGCTTGCGGGTAGAGAAAGGGATAATAAATGTAATAAGCTGCTTTTATTTGGTATCTATTACAAAACGAGTTTGTTTGAAAAAAAAATGCTTGATTTAAGAAGATTGAAATAGATGAGAATGAATTGAAGTTCACTCTATTTTCGATAAAAGTTGAGAACAGAAGAAATGTGAGGAAGAATTGAAGTTCGTTCTATTTCTTAATAGAAACAGAGAAAAAAAATATAAACTATATATTTAAAACGAGAAAACCGTAAAAGAGAAAAAATAAGAAGAAACGATTGATCAAAATCGAATGAATGAATACACTAGAATTTACTGCCGTATATACATTTATATATATATATATATATAACTTATGATCAAGAATCTCTTATTAACTTAACTAAACATTAAACACAAATATCAAGAATATGAAGCATATCAAAACAAAATAAAGAGAGTTGTTTGATCTTGAATTGCTTTCATCTTTATCTTGTTCTTGAATCTTTTTGTCTTTTGACTCCAAAGAAAGTTTATGTTTCAATATCTCTAATATGTCCCCTTCTAAGTTTGTATCATTTTGTTGGAAGATAAAGATTTGAAAATTGCATTTTATTGATAAGATAATGAAACAAATCTAGATGTTAAATGCTTTGTGAATACATGTGCCAATTGATTTTCAGTGTTCTTATAAATCCATACTTAGCTTATACTGAATATGAGGCAATCTGATCTCTATGTGTGGTTGGATCTTTCATAAAGAATTTGGTTTGATGTCAAATAGAGACAAAAGTTCAGGGGCATTATCTATTTGGATAGCCTTAAGCTTAGTATTAGATTATGTTTCTATCATTGAAACAAATTCTTCAAATTTATGTTGTGCTTATTTTTTTACTGTAGAAAATAAGTTCAGATAGTTCGAAATAAAATATTTAAAACCCTATAATAAAATAACAAAAATATGTTCTCATATGTCAATGTGAATCAAATAAAAAAATTTTTAGATAAATTAATTAATTATGGAAAAGATAACTTGTTTTGCTTAGTTAAATGACATGCTTTGCAACGATAAACAATACATTTTGTAATTTTTAGAACTAATGATAGTTTTCTAATTTTGTCATTGAAGGATGTCCCAATATATTATGTCAAATCATTGAATAAAAAACTACACTATATTATATAGGGGTGGGCACCCGCGGGTATCCGCGAGATTCTCGCTACCCGCATCCGAACCCGTCCCGTACGGATAATCAGTTTTACTATCCGTACTCGTACTCGTAGGGTACGGGTATCCGCTGTTCGGGTACCCATAAAAATCCGCCAAAACTTTTATAACCCGCGGATACCCGTTCCGTTTAAAAAAAATAAAACTCAATAACAACATAACATATATCAAAGTCTTACAATATTTAAAAAATTACAAAGCATATCAATATAATTCTAAGTCTTGAAACTTCAAAAATTACAAACTATCAGCAAAAAAAGTTTTTCACAAAATTTATATAAATCTCATTCCGAAGAATATCCTTTGTCAATATATGCGGAAGCTCCACCATTAGTCGTCGGATTTGGAAAATCTACAAATAAAATAAAAGAACATAAAAAACATACCATCAAATATATAAAATACTGATAAATATGAACAAATTTAAAAAAAAAATGGTACCATCTTCGAATTTCTCAATGTCTTCTAAAGTCAAGTCAAGTGTATGTGGCCCATAATCTCTTCGAATCCAATCTTGAGTACATATAAGAGCTTCAACTAATTGTGGTGTCAAAGAACTACGAAATGGATCTATCATCCGACCACCCGTACTAAAAGCAGATTCCAAAGCAACTGTTGATACTGGTATAGCCAACACATCCTTTGCCAACTAAGAGAGTATCGGATATTTTGCCCCAGTTACACTCCACCAATACAAGATATCAAAGCTAGTATTTGTTCTTTTCTCACGTATATCTGACAAATAACTTTCCAATTCATTCCTACTCACCTCATGCCCTTCCATTTTTTCATATTTCTCAAACAAGTTATCCAAATATTCGTCACTTATGTTTGACTCATGATCTTCAAGCTCAATACTTGTTTCAGCCTGACTAATAGATAACTGTGAACTATTAGAGCAAAGTGACTCATAATACTTAAACAACTTCTCTAAAGCGTCCTTGATGTTCGAAACAACTGCATCAGCTTTAACATCATCATCATAATATTTCCGAATTATCCATGTAACATACACCAACTTATATCGAGGATCAAGGACACGTGCCACATAAACAATCAAATTGACATTATCCGAATGCCAATATTTATCAAACTTCTTTTTCATTCTCACTGCCATTGCCTTTTTACTTTCATCAACTGCTGAAACCATTTGCTTAATTTTAAAACCAGCACCAAATATCTCTTTCATGTACTCATTCCCTGTGACATATCGTGAACCCGATATTTTCAAAGTTGAATCATAAAAACATTTCAAAATCGGTAGCAAACATCTTGCATAAGTCCAATCATCATTCGTCGGTGGACCTAATCCATTTTTTGTGAGGTTTTCTACATATTTATCTCCTTCTAACTCAAGCATATCAAAACCTTCTTTAAGTCTTAGAGCTGATTCTAACATTAAATATGTGGAATTCCATCTCGTTTCAACATCCAAACAAAGACCAACTTTTGTAGAAAGCTCTTTATGCGCCAAACATTCTTTAAATTTTGCAGCTCTATTTGTAGAAGACCTAACATAACGAACAGCAGCACGAATTCTAGCAATCGACTCATGTATGTCTTGCAATCCATCTTTAACAATTAATCCCAAAATGTGAGCACCACATCTCATGTGAAAAAATTCACTATCTAAGATATTTGTCCCCCATGTTTTCAACTTTCTTTTTAGATACTTTATCCCTATATCATTAGAACTTGCATTATCAACCGTGACTGTAAAAACTTTATTGATTCCCCAATGAATCAAACATTTCTCAATCATCTTGCCTATGGTTTCACCAGAATGATTAGGGATGGGACAAAAGTTGATAATCTTTTTGTGAATTTTCCAATTAGCATCAATAAAATGTGCAGTCAAACACATGTAACTAATGTTTTGAACTGATGTCCAAGTATCAGTGGTGAGGGAAACACTTTCTTTATGTTTCTTAAAAAACTATCGCAACTTATTCTTTTTTTCCAAATATAAACTCATGCAATCCCTAGTAATTGTCCTCCGAAAAAGAATCACAAAACGAGGTTGAGCAACACTCATAAAATACCGAAACCCTTCTCGCTCAACAATCCTAAAAGGCAACTCATCAATTATGATCATTTTCACTAATGCTTTTCTAGTTGCATTTGATCAAATTGTAGCAAAAGATGGAACACCACCCGTAAAATCATTTTTCTTCACTTGATGATGCAAAGTTGTTTGCTTCAATTTTTTACTATTCGATATTTCATCATGATCACCTTCTGCCATCAACCTTTTTTTGCAAATCCTAGCATGTTTCAGCATTGCACTAGTCGAAATTCCTCTACTAGACATACAACTAATCAGTTTCCCACAATGAATGCAACTAGCTTTTGAACCTTCTTTCGTCCGTTTAAAATGTTTCCAAGCATCAGATATTAAATTTTTGTTTACCTCCTCTTCTTCTGCAGCATCAGTAGACTGTTGTTGTTCCACTTGGTTGGATTTGTCTTTTTCATCAACAGTGGACGACAAGGAAGGCAAGGATTGAGAGATTTGTGGCATATCGGTATTGTCAGCCATAGAAGACATCTGTATGACAAGCCACGGGACAAATTACAAATCATAATCAATGAGTCTGCTTTAGCATTTAAATTTGGAGAAAAACTCACTTAGCATCGTCGACGGTCTATCGAGAGGGGAGAGAGAGGAGAGCGGCGGCGGTGTATCAAGAGGGGAGAGAGGAGAGCGGCAGCGGTGTATCGAGAGGGGAGAGAGAGGAGGCTGGAGCGTCGGGCGAGCAGCTTCGGGCGAGCAGCGTCGAGCGGGGACGTCGGCCGAGCAGGAGGAGAGCGGCAGCGGTCTCTAGGGGGGGAGGCGATTTCAGTTTTTCAGAGATGGTATATGCCTAAGGCGGAGGCTATTTCATTTCAGTGTTAGGTTTAGGGGAAAAGAATGTTAGGTTTAGGGTTACAAGGGCATTTAGGTAATAAATATTAAAATTAGGGGCATTTATGTAATTTTTTGCGGGTACCCGTTTGTGAAACAAAAAAACCCGTTCCGAATCCGAATCCGCGGGTATTGAAATTAAATTACCCGAACCCGAACCCGAACCCGAACCCGAACCCACACCCGCGAGTACGAGTAATTTTTTGCGGGTTCGAGACGGATTTCGGGACGTGACGGGTAGCGCGGATTTTTTGCCCACCCCTATTATATATTTGAGAACAAAGAAAAAGTAATCAGTTTAAATAAAAAGACATATAGGTCGTGATGTAGACTAACTTTTTCAATCATTACAATCTTAAAAAAATAAACTCCTATGTAAAACAAGAGTTTTTCTTTTGTTCTTGTTGAAAAACACGTAATAGTTAGTTTGTTGAAGCAAAGAAGATATTTTGAGAAAATTAAAATATAATTAAAGTATGTACATGATATTTAACAATGTAAGATGTTTTGTAAATAAGAGTCTCTGAAACACTAATCTCAATGGTTTGACTATTAGGTAGTGTTACTAGTGTAGGTGGTATATATTTTAAATCAGAAAATACAAATTTGTTTGAACAAATATGTATAGATTTACATGAGTTAATTATTTGATATGATTTTGAATAGTTAGTTGTCTAAGTAATAAGCAATAAAATATGGTAATACAAACATACGAAACTTTCAAAAGGAATACTATAGATATAAAAGTCTATTTTCCTCTAAACTATCACGCGTTAATTCTATTCTCTTCTAAATTTTTTCTCTCATTCTATTCCTCCTAAATTATCGTTATTAATCCTATTCTCCTTAAACTAACACGTTTTCATCATATTTCTCCCTCTATTAAATATTGTTAGTTAATTTTTAAACGGTGTATCTCTTTTCCCTCCTCCCAAACTATATGATTTCTAGCATATTTTCCCTCTCCTCAAACTATATCTAGCATATTTCTGTCGAAATATATGATTGCTAGCCTATTCCCCCTCAACTATATGAATCTAGTCTCTCGACACCGAACCATATGATTTCTAGCATATTACAGCTAAAGATTATAAATGCAGTCTATTTCCTCCTAAAAATTGTACATTTAGCCTATTTTCCTCTAAAGAAAAATGTTACATGTTGTTTCACATTAAATTTTATAAATTTTTATATATGATTGAAAATTTTGGGAATAATTCAATTAAGTTTATATTTATTATTATTATTATTATTATTATTATTATTATTATTATTATTATTATTATTATTATTATTATTATTATTATTATTATTATTATTATTATTATTATTATTATTATTATTATTATTATTATTATTATTATTATTATTATTAATAAATAACAAATGCAATGGATACTTAAGTTATATTTATTTAAAATTTATTAATTTCAGAATGAATATATCTTTAGTAAGTATGGAATAGACTAAATATCTATAATTAAATATGAATATATTTATAGTTATATATTCATTTTGATATTTAGTTTATTCCATACTTAAGTATGTAGAACTATAGATATATTCATATTTAACCATAGATATTTAGTCTATTTCATACTATATATAACTATTAATATATTCATTTTGAAATTAATAAATTTTAAGTATATATAACTTAAGTATGATTTGCATTTGTTATTTAATAATAATAATAATAATAATAATAATAATAATAATAATAATAATAATAAATAGAAACTTAACCCAAAATTTTTAATATCATATATAGAAATTTATAATTTATAGTCAATTTAATGTGAAACAACACAACATTTTTTTTTAGGGGACAATAGGTTAAATGTACAATCTTTGGGAAAAATAGGTTGTATTTATAATCTTTCGGAGTAATAACACTATAAGAAATTTACGAATTAGGGACTGATAAATTCGTTAGGGACAGATTACAGACGCCCATATTCCGTCTGTAAATGCGTGTCGTAAAAATAAAACCGTCCGCAAATACGGACGAATAAAAGAGTCCGCAAACTGTCCGTAATTGCGGACTGCAAAGCCGTTCGCAATCGATGAGAAACGTGACCTAGCCACGAACGGGGAAACGACTTAAAATTTACGGACGGGCCGCGACCCGTTCTCAAATGTTAAGGACAGGTAGCGTCTCATCCTTAAAATTTGCGAACGGCTACAGTGCCGTCCGCAAATGTTTTCTTTTTTTAAAATAAAAATTCAAATTACGATTATAAATTTAAATATTAATATTAACTAGTTAGTGTTTTTACATTATTAACATATATTTACAAATTTGTTGGTGGTATTTGGGAATTATCATCGTCAGAATCATTGTTTCCGGCCGTATCCCAATTGATATTAGACATGTGTTCTTTCATCATTCTAAGCCACCGTTGACGTTCACTTTTTGATCGTTCAAATTCCCTTTGTAATGTTGAACATTGTTGTTCCAATTATTCTTGCATTCTAAAGACGGTGTTTCGAAGTTCATCAGTCGTGGCTTTTTCCTTCCTTTGGAGGAACTTACATGTTTTGATACCATTCCTCCAAGACCAATATCTAACCTTTGTACGGTGTTACTTACTGCAAAAGAAATATTGAAATTTAATTAAAATTATAAATAAGAATTTACTTTAAATTATAGTTAATTTACCTCGAAATACATATCATTGTATTTTTCTTGAGTTAGAGAAGGTTGTGTCCCGTCTTCTCTCGATGGGATTTGGGACACTCGTTCCGATGTCATGTTCTAAACATCTTCATAAACACGTTTCGCTCTGGCATCTACCCACAAATCGTTGGATTTTTTCTTATGTGTATGTTCCAACAATTTTACGTACGAAGGTTCAGCTCCATTCTCTTTCTCCTAAAACAAAATTTAAAATTTATGTTTTTACTATTAAGCAAAGTTCAATCGTATTAAAACTTAAAAAATTTAAAATATTACCAAATCTTCGTAAACCTCCGCGAAGGAACGGGAACCAGCAGTATGTGCACTCATCCCGTATCCTTCTCTATCAGAACAACGAGATTGACTAGCGCGCTCGTTTCTCTACTTAAAACTGGGATCATCCCAATAGGTGCATTTATGTTCCAGTACATTATCTGCCATCCAAACAGGTTTGCTTTTTTCTCTCGATGTCTTTTGCATTCGTTTACGAGAACTTTGAGTCGAACTCCCGCAACCCGTTAATTCGAACTTTACTAGTCCGGTTATTTCAGGATTCCAATAAAATTTTTGCTGAAAACAATGAAATAATTATTTATTGAAATATCATTTTAAATTTTAAATTTTGAGTAAAATAAATATTATTAAAAACGTACCACGAAAGATTTCCACCACCGTTCCTTTATATCGGGATCGGTCCACGTCATGTTATAACATGGACGATCAGAATCAGCTTTCATTGTCATTATTATATGACGAGAAAACTGATCGTAGCAAAACCTATAAAAAAATTAAAGGTAAATTAACACATAATTAACTAAATATTTACAATGTTAAATTTAAATTTAGTGTTACGTACCATTGTGCACCGTCTTCACGACTTGGATCTAAACGAGGAAGTTTACGTCTTTCCTCATCCATCGATAAAAGTTCTTCCACCATTGGTTCGTGATGCATCGGAGGCTCGTGCATCATTGGCTCGATCGGTGATGACATCTGCTAATAAAATGAATAAGACATATATTGTGTTGATCCACTGTTTGGAAATAAATTCGGATTCATAAAATCCGAAAATACCGTATCTAACTGTCTCGTGTGTTGTGGAGGAGATGGACCATTGGCACTTTTCTCCGAGTTTGAACGATTTCTCGTGTTATCGCCTCTTCCAACGCGACGAGACATACTAAAATTTTAAATTAAAATACTATATCAAGTTTTAATTCAATATTTATTTTAAAAATTTTAATTTTAAATTAAACATTAATTAATTTTAATATAACTTCAAAAACACATATAATTTAATTATGTGTTTTTAATTAAAAAAAACATATAAAGTAATATATGTTTTTTAAACAAAACAAGAACATTAAACTTAATACCTACTCATCCACCATAAACACAAACCATAACTTAATATATGTTTTTTAGGCATAACTTAATATGTTTTTTAGGCATTTTATCGAACACCTAACCTACATAATATGACTCAACTGCATTATCACTACAAAAAAACAACAGCCTTCCAACTGACATATCCGTTGGAAAGCGCCAAAATTCCGTTGGAAACAGCCGTTTCCAACGGATGCCAGCGGATTTCGTTCCGTTGCGAAATGTTCGTTGCAAATGCCGATCCGTTGCAATTCGCGACGGCGTGTCAACGGATAAAATCCGTTACAAATTTGCAACGTAAGGGCAATGGATTAAGTCGTTGGAATGTCAGTAACGGACGCCCGTTGGCAGTCGTTGTGACGGATCACCGTTGCAAACTTTCAACGGACGGTCGGTGGAAGGCAACGGCTCTCCGTTGCAAAAAGCA
>CM071860.1:7874678-7893842 GCA_036759665.1 Gynandropsis gynandra
CCATCCGTTGCATCTACAATATAAAAGAAATTTTGTTAGATAAATATTTAAGTAAACAAAAAATCTAAATAATTAAAAATTTACCAATTCTTTTTTTCTTTTCGTGAAAGATTTTGATCCCGAAGTATGGCGATGCGGACCATCTCCGGGAACCTTCTCACCGTAGCGATTTTGTTTGGCATTCTCGCTCTTGGCCTTGAATGCCGCGGACTCCGAATGCTCAATCAATTTGTTGAAGACCGCTTCGGTTGCCCATTTCAGTTTGCTGTTGTTGGCGTAGTAGTTGCGCTTTGCACCGTTCATCATTATGCGCATCCGAATCTCCATGTCGCACATCCATGCAGTGAAGATGCGCGTTATATGAGTTTGGGGCCATCTGTATGAACGCTGTAAACAAATTTATACAATTATTAGTTTTCAAATATATATATATATATATGTAATTATAAAATTGAAATATAATTAAAAAACTTACAACAAAAGTGTGCCACCATCGCTGGCGCACAACTTCTGGCGTAACTTGCCAAGAATAGTACAGATCGTCCTGTAACGACCCTTGGATGATGTTATTGTTGGTGTGTCTTAACACATCATCCTCACCAAACCTGCATAGCAAAATACAAAGTTAGATAATATTTACAAAATTTAAATAAAATTCATAACAATTATATACTATATATTTATCATAACGTTCAAGGAGAACGTTCGGGATCGATGATCGGAAGGGTTGGACGCCCATCGAAATCATCGATCAACGCATCGATATCAACCATATCGTCCTAGTCAACAAATATCGGCGGTGCCGATACTGGAGACGGAGGACGATATGGTGGTGGTGCCGGCGGGGGAGGCGCTCCCGCAGAACCAGCCAATATCCCCCCGATCCTATAAATCGTCTAGGCCTCATTTTTTCTAAGTTTTTGTAATGTTTTTGAATTCTGGATTTGTTTTAGTGTTGAAATAAGAACAGTTCCGTCGCAACATATATATCGGGTTTTCCAACGGCCATCCATTAGAATTTCCAACGGATAGCCATTGGAAAAGACGTCATCGCAACGGAATGATTAAATTGACGTGACGTTACGAATTCCCAACGGCCATCCGTTGGAATTTCTAACAGATGGTCGTTGGAAATGCGTATTCCCGAGGCGACGGACGACTAAATGGCGGCCCGTCTGCCCTTCCAACGGTCGTCCGTCGCAATTTGCAACGGACGACCGTTGGAAACCTGAAAACGGTTGGGAAAAGCTGCATATTCTACAGTCATTATTACATTTTCCAACGGACATCCGTTGGATTTCTAACGGATGACCGTTGGAAATGAACACGTCGCGTCAACACGTGGCGTCAAGCGTCAACACGTGGCGTCAATTTACCCTTATAACTTTCCATCGATCATCCGTTAGAATTCCAACGGATGTCCGTTGGGATTGTTGAAAATCTAGTTATGCCATTCACCTTGACCTTTTGGTTTACGATGCCCACGATCTCCACCGCATTCTACTGATTCTTGTAAATCATCCATTGTGTTCAATCTTTCGTAAATGATTTGCGGTTTGCATGCACGGTGCCTCTTTTTTTTTAACCCCGTTCTTCCGAAAATGCTTTTTATCTTTCCAGAAAGCATGATCACGAGGAAGAAATCTTCTATGACAATCAAACCAACATGGTTTCTTACCATGTACTAGTCGAAATGAATCTGTATCCTCCATACAATAAGGACATGCTAATCTTCCGTGCGTGCTCCATCCTGATAACATTCCATACGTAGGAAAATCGCTAATTGTCCACAACAAGACCGCTTTCAATCTGAAATTTTGCTTAGTACTGACGTCATAAGCAATGATTCCTTCATTCCATAACTGTCGTAATTCATGAATTAAGGGCTGCAAAAATACATCGAAACTTTTCTTCGGATGTTCTGGTCCTGGAATAAGCAACGTCAGAAACATTACCTCTCTTTTCAAACACATCTCGGGAGGTAAATTCTAAGGAGACAAAATCACCGGCCAGAGAGAATACTGACTTCCAGATTGTCCATAGGGACTAAAACCATCCGTGCACAGGCGAAGATAAACATTTCTCGTTTCACGCGCAAACTCGGGAAATATTTCATTGAAATCTTTCCAAGCCTGACCATTCGATGGATGTTGCATTACACCTTCGGTCGTGGAGTGTTCCGCGTACCATCTCATTGCTGCAGCGGTTTTTTTTATTCATATAACCTTCTCAACCTATTTGCTACAGGCATATAAAACATTTTCTTGTATGGTACGTATTTCCGTGAAGATGGTTTTTTAGGCCGAAATCTGCTTGCACCGCAAAACTTGCATTCCAACAAGTCTTTATCATTTCCCCAAAACAACATGCAACTGTTTCTACAAACATCAATTTTCTCATGTGGCATTCCCAAGTCTTTTAACACATTCTTTGTTTAGTATGTCTCGGGAGCTTGGTTATTTTCCGGTAAATATTCCCGCATTGTTTTACAAAATGAATCCATGCAATTTTCAGCCACATTGTAGTCTGTTTTAATACTCATCAATCTTGAAGATAAAGATAAACGAGACTGACCTTCACGACAACCTTCATATATAGGTTGTTTCGCCGAATCCAATAGGTTGAAGAATCGACGTGCATCGATGTTCGGCATCTCTTCATGCGTTTGTTCATTAACAACTCCAGAAAAAGCATCTGACATCATTTCCACATATGGATTGGTCGTTGATTCTTCATAAATAACTTCTTCATTTCGTTGTACTTGTGCATCTTGCACACTATCTCTAACACCGCAATCTTCGCCGTGAAAAAACCAAATTTCGTAATTTTCAACGAAACCCACCTTATACAGATGTTTGCAAACAATTTCTTGACTTCCATACTTCATGTTTTTGCATCTTTTGCATGGACATAACATTGTCCCACGTTCTTGACACAAAGGCTGCATCGATGCAAAACTCATGAATTGCTCTAATCCGTGTAAGAATTCTTGCGAAATCTCTTCGGTTACAGGATCGTTTCTTCTATACATCCACTCCCTTGATCTATATATAATTCGATTTGAAGACGACGACATTTTTTCGAAAATGTTTTTGTTATTGATGGTTTGATGCACTCTTTGGTAAGATCTAAATAGTTTATATTCCAACGGACATTCGTTGCAATTTGCAAAAGGATCGCCGTTGCAGGTTCACGTGAAATTATTTAACCGGTGCCCTCGAAATTCACAAAATCAACGGTTATCCGTTGCGATTTCTAATGGGTGTTCGTTATAAATTGTAACGGACGACCGTTGGAACGATTTCTAACGGATTTTCCAACGGACACTGCCGACGGATGGTTTCCGTTGCCATCCGTTACGATTTCCGACGGACTGCCAACGGAATTTCTAATGGTGCGTATCCGTTACAAAACCATTGCAAATTTTAACGGAATTGTAACGGATTTTTGCCCGTTACAATTTCCCGTCATCCGTTGCAATCCGTTGGTTTTGCTTTCCAACGGACAGATCCGTTGCCCCGTCCGTTGGAAAGCCCGTGTTTTTTTGTAGTGTATTATCTTCAGGCAAATAATCTCTTACTAATTGCAATATAGAATCCATGCAATTCTCAGAAAGATTATTTTCGATCTTCAAATTTATCAAACATGCATATAGAGACAATCGTGAAAGATCGCTTCTACAACCATCATAAAGTGGATGTCTAGCACTTTATAACATTTCAAAAAATAATTCGCTACTTCATTCGAATCTTCTTCAATATTTTCATTTTCATTTCTCTTGCACCATTTCTACATAAGGGTTCGTTTCTACATCTTGAGAAGTCCCAAATACTTCATGATGTACAATTCTCCTACTAAAATGTTCCACAACATTACTAGGTCATGATGCAAAATTCTCTCCATGAGATAACTAAATGAAATAATTTGGAGTAAACCCTATTAAATAAAGATGGTTCCAAACGGTTCTCTCATTAACAAATTTTTCATTTTGCGTTTGACGCATGGACAAACCAACTTATCGGTTTCTCTATAAACTTGTTAATGAGGGAAAACGTTTACGGAGAATAAGATTAAAGCGTGTGATAGTTTGGGAGGAATTGGTTTGTCCCAATACTATATTAGTTTTAAGTGTTTCAGATGCACCATTAATTGTAATTGATGGAGTAAAATGATTGAATAGTTAGTTGTTTAAGCAATAAAATATGGTAATAACCGATAGTTTACGTGTATATATACACTACAACAAAAATAATATTTCCGAACGGATTTTGTGGACTGAAAGAGTCGTCCCTAACAAATTTTGCAGACCATGTAGTAAGTTGTCCGTAATTGCGGACGGATTCAGGACTATATTCACGGGCGTCCGCAATTTGCGGACGGAATCCACCATACATCCATAAATTTACGGACAATATAGAAATCCGTCCGCAAATTGCGGACGCTTGAAACTTCCGTCCGCAAATTGCAGACGTATTCGGGACGGTTCTTCGGGAAATATTTATCTTAGTCCGTAATCCGTCCATAATCGGTCAAAAAATTTTCTATTTGTTCCATCCTCTTCTATCCGTTTCTCACACACAATTCTCATATATTTCTCTACATATCTTGTTATCGTTTCTGATTATAATGGCATCTTCGTCGAGATCAAATATTTTCGTTTCGAGACAGTGGATGTATAGAAGAATTGATCCGGAAACTCAAGGTGTATCGAAGGAGTTTGTAGAAGGCATTACACAGTTTATGACGATGGCGACAAATCAACAATTTTATAAAGGAAACAGTAAGTTGGTTTGTCCATGCGTCAAATGCAAAGATGAAAAATTCGTTAATGAGAAAATCGTTTGGAATCATATATATTTAAGAGGGTTTACTCCAAATTATTTTATTTGGTTATCTCAAGGAGAGAAATTTGCACCACGACCTAGTAATGTTGTGGAAACTTTTAGTAGGGGTATTGTACATCATGAAGTGTCTGAGACTTTTTAAGATGTAGAAATGAACCCTTATGTAGAAATGGTGCAAAAGCATTCGTTGAAAGAAACGAAGATGGAAATATTTAAGAAGATCCGAATGAAGAAGCAAAAAGTTTTTTTTAAATGTTAGAAAGTGCTAGGCATCCATTTTATGATGGTTGTAGAAATGGCCTTTCACGGTTGTCTTTATCTGCACGGTTGATGGATTTGAAAATTGAAAATAATCTTTCTGAGAATTGCATGGATTCAATATCGCAATTAGTAAGAGATTATTTGCCCGGAGATCATTGAGTTTATTGCCATATCAAAAGGTTGATGTTTGCCAAGACAACTGTATGATTTTTTGGAAAGAAACTTCGGATTTGATCAATTGTCGATTTTGTGGAAAAGATCGATTTTATTTGAAAAGAAATAGAAAATCGGTTATGTTTCGTCGTATGTGGTATTTACCAATTACAGACAGGATAAAAAGATTGTATCAATCAAAGAAGACCACATGCGACATGAGATGACATGCTGAGCATTCAAGTCCTGACGGAGAAATGTGTCATCCCTCAGATGGTGAGGCGTGGAAACACTTTAACAAGGTATATCCTGATTTTACAGCTAAGAGTCGAAACGTTTATTTAGGCCTTTGCACTGATGGTTTTAATCCATTCGGGATGTCTGGGATAAATTATTCGTTGTCGCCAGTTATTATGACACTGTATAATTTACCACCAGATATATGCATGAAGCGTGAGTTTTTGTTCTTAACAATATTGATTCCCGGGCCTAATCATCCGAAAAGAAGTTTGAATACATTTCTTCAACCACTGATTGAAGAATTGAAAGAATTGTGGAAGGGAGTTCCAGCGTACGACGTTTTGAGATGACAAAATTTTATATTATGAGGTGCTCTTATGTGGACAATAAGTGATTTTCCAGCTTATGGTATGTTATCTGGATGGACAACGCATGGTTGATTGGCTTGTCCATATTGCATGGAGGAAACAGACGTTTTTCAGTTGAAATATGGACGAAAGACGAGTTGGTTTGATTGTCATCGTCATTTTCTTACTCCTGATGATACACTACGACGCAACAAGAGGAATTTCAAAAGGAATATTGTTGTGCGGAAATCTCCTCCTCCAGTTTTGACCGGCGAAGAGATATTGTATGAATGACTTTTTGCTTTGGGTATTCCTAGGAGTATAATATATATCGATCGGTTCCTATTACTCGTGGAATATATATATCGGTCGGTTCCCGTTACTCGTGGAATATATATATCGGTCAGTTTTTGTCCCTCGCGGAATATATATATATATATAGGTCGATTCTCGTCCCTCGTAGAATATATATAAGGTTTTATGAATTGTTCTCTCGGTCGATTTTCGTTCCTCAATCGATTCTCATCCCTCGGTTTGTTCCCGTTCCTCATGTTACGGACAGATTGTGGACGACAGTGGTTGCGAACGGCATTGGGACGAGGCCTTGAATTCATCCATAATTTACGCACGGGTCGTGGCATCCGTCCGAAATAGGTATGGAATTTTCGGATGAGTCGCGAGATCCGTCCGGAATCAGTTGAGGTTTACGCCTTTGAAAGTAAACCAGTTTGTAACTGAAAAGAGGATAAAGAATTTGCATCCGTCCGGAATCAGTCTAGAATTTTCGGATGGATGCCGCGACCCGTCCGGAATCGGTCTAGAGTTATGGACGGGTTGTGACCCCGTCCATAAATGTTTATAAATTCTTGGCCATAGCATCATTTCCTCACTTTCTCTCCAGCCAAAGACCTTACTTAGCCACTGCCCGTCGCCTCGGCCAGCCACCGCCCGTCGCCTCGTCCTAGGTAAGGGTTCCATTTTTGTTTCAGTTTGTGCCCGTTTAAGCATTTACCGTTTTGAAACTTACCGTTTACTTTCAGCTGTTGGCGTTTCAATGACTGTCCAGCCCGCCCGTATTTGTTCAGCCTGTCGCCCGTCCGTTCAGGTTTATTTTTGACCGTCCCTTTAAACGAAACATGATTTTATCTAAATGAACCATGATTTTGTCTAAACGAACCATTATGATAAGTATCCAATTTATTAGATAATATTTATCGATTCCGTTTTGAGATTATAATGAATGAATATATATGTACATAAGGTGTTCGATGAAATGTCTAAAAAACTATTAGTAAGTTAAGTTATGTCTAAGAAATTTTTATTACTATCATTAATGTCTAAGAACCATATATTAAGTTATGCATAAAAAAGTTGTAATTTAAGGTGTTCGATGAATAGATATGTATAAGGTGTTTGATGAATAGATATGTACATAAGCTATAATTTTAATATGTATTAAGTTTGTGACTTATTGTTATAATTTTTATTAAGTTATTTCGTTTAAAAACATATATTAAAAAATATATTGAGTTATATGTTTTTTAAACATAAAAACACACATATATTATATTATATGTGGTTTTAAAATTATAATAAAATTAATTAATATTTAATTAGCAATTAAAATTTTTAATATAAACATTTAATTAAATTTTTATATAATATTTTAAATTACAATTTTAGTATGTCGCGTCGCGTTGGAAGAGGCGGTAACACCAGAAACCGTTCAAAATCTGAGCAAAGTGCTAATGGTCTACAACACTAGAGAAAGTCGAATACGGTATTTTCGGATTTTATGAATTCGAATTTATTTCCAAACACTAGATCGGTATAATATATGTCATATCCTTTTATCAGCATATGCCATTGCCGGTCGAGCCAATGATGCATTACGAGCCTCCGATGCACGAGGAACTAACAGTGGAAGAGCTTTTAGCGATGGATGAGAAAAGAAGCAATCTTCATCGTATAGATCTGAATCCTTCATCCGGCGCACTTTGGTATAAACTAAATTCAAATTTAATTTTGTAACTAATTAATTAATCAAGTATTAATTTACTTTTAATTTTGTTTTAATAGGTTTGGTATTAAACAGCATAATCGTCATATAACAAAGACGATAAAAGCTGATTATGATCGTCCATGTTATAACTGGACGCGACCGATCCCAAAATAAAAGAACGGTGGTGGAAAGCTTTCGTGTTGCGTTTTTGTTAATATTCATTTCCCTCTAAATTTTAAATTTAAAATAATATTTCAATAAATAATTATTTCATTATTTTCAGCAAAAATTTTATTGGGATCCTGTAATAACTGGACTAGTAGAGTCCGAATTTGAACGGGCTGCGGGAGTACGACTCAAATCTCTTGTAAGCGACTTGAAAGTAAACCGGAAAAAAAATGGCAAACCTCTTTGGATGCCAAATAATGTCTGGGAACAGATGTGTGCCTATTGGGACGATCATATCTTTAAGGAGAGAAGCCGGTGCGCTAGTCGATCCCGTCGTTCCGATAGAACGAGATATGGGATAAGTGCGCATACTGCTGGTTCCCGCTCTTTCGCGGAAGTTTACGAAGATTTGGTAAGATTTAAAATTTTTAAAGTTTTAATATGAGTGACATTTTCTTAATAAGTAAAACATAAATTTTAAATTTGTTTTAGGCAAAAGAGAAGGGATGTGAACCGTCGTACGTGGAATTGTTGGAACGTACACACAAGAAGAAATCCGACGGTTCGTGGGTAGATACCAGGGCGAAAAAAATTCACGACGATGTTCTAAACATGGCATCAGAACGAGTATCCCAAATCCTACCAAGAGAAGATGGGACACAACCTACTCTAACTCAAGAAGAATACAACGAGATGTATTTCGAGGTAAATTCATTATAATTTTACAATAAATTTTTTATTGATAATTTAAATTTAAATTAAATTTCAATATTTTTTGTAGCACGTAACACCGTACAAAGGTCGTTTATTAGGTCTTAGAGGAATGACATCAAAACATGCGAGTTCATCCAAAGGCAAAGAAAAAGTCGTGACCGAGGAATTTCGAAACACAATCTCGAAGATGCAAGAAAACTTAGAACAACAAAGTTCACAATTAGTACAACAAAGTTCAGCGTTCAACGCTCTACAAAGGGAAGTTGAACGATCAAGAAGAGAACGTCAACAGTGGCTTAGGATGATGAAGTAACACATGTCCAATATCAATTGGGATACGACCAAAAACAATGATTCTAACGACGGCGACGATATTCCCAATTACCACCAACTAGCTTCTAAATACATAATTTTAATAATATATAAACACTAATTAATTAATTTCAATTTTAAATTTTAATTTTAAAATTTTATTTTTTTATTTTTTTAAATTTTCGGACGTCACTGTTCCCGTCCGAAAATTTTAAATGGATTTACGTCCTTACTCAGATCGGGTCTCGCGTCGATTTCTGGACTACCCTGTCGTCCGAAATTGCGGATGGTTTGCGCACTAAATTTTCCGTATGTATTTTCGGACGGATTGCGGACGGATATGTTTTGGCGACGCTCGTTTGTAGACGGATTAGGCAGTCTGGAATTAGTAAATTTCTTGTAGTGATATATATATATATATATATATTGTAAGAATTAGATAGTATACGAAATTTTGCGGAAACGTACCTTGATCCATTTTTGGACATGGAAGAACTTCAGATTGAATCTTCCAATGAACAATTATTCGACAATTGAGAGACATTTTGTTTCTCCTCTTATGAAACAAAATATTTTTATGAAATGTATGTATTGTATGAGCTCAAATGTTATCATCATAACCTTAGAGTATAAACAATTTCGTCGATTAACCACAAAGAATATAGAATCATGGCAGCTTTCAATACACTTTTCGTAATTAAACCTTCCATAGTCACTAAATTCGATATGACTAAATGGCATAAATCTTGTTATGAACGTGTAGCATGAAAATCACATGAATGTGATCTACACATGTCGATTTTCAACTGGTCCTACTTAAGCGAGATCACTAAATAACTTTATTGTATAAAGTGAAATAAACACAATATTACTTTACTTCTTATCAGAAAATGTATATTTATTTCAATATAAGACATCGAACATAAATACAAAATAGATATCAAACTCCCACTAAACGATAAAATCCTCAAATCTTGAAGCACCCATTCGAGCTATATGTTCATGAAAGACCTTGGGTGGAATACCCTTAGTAAGAGGATCTGCTATCATGGAATTCGTCCCAATGTGCTCTATAAAATTTTGTCCACTCTAAACCCTTTTCTTTTACAATTAGGAACTTAATATCGATATGTTTCGATCTTTTGAGCTTCTGTTGTTGTTAGAGTACAAGACGGCTGATTTATTGTCACAATATATCTTTAAAGGTCGTTCTATACCATTTACAACTCGCAGTCTTGTGACAAAGTTTCTTAGCCAAATTCCTTGATTTGATGCCTCAAAACAAGCTATGAATTCTGCAGCCATGGTTGATGATGCTATAAGTGTCTGTTTGGCACTTCGCCAAGAAATAACTCCACCAGCCAATAAATAGATGTAACCCGAAGTAGATCTCATACTTTCTTGACATCCAGCAAAATCAGAGTCAGAATACCCAATGATCTCCAAATGATTTGATCTCTGATAAGTGAGCATGTAATCTTTTGTTCTCTTCAAATATCACATAACTCTTTTGGCCGCTTTCCAATGTTGCATGCATGGATTGCTTAGGTATCTACCTAATACACCAACAATGTACGCAATGCATAAGGAACCTTCTGCATCTCCTGGATTTCAAGATTATTTTAGGACATTGATTGATACTAAATTTATCCTATTTACCGATATTGCTCCTTTGTGATAAACCGAGAATACCATGGGTACGATCCCGATGGATTTGAATTCCTAAGAAAAAGGAGGTGTCACCAAGATCTTTCATTTCAAAATTTTGTGAAAGAAATCTCTTGGTTTCGTGCAATATGCCTATATCATTAGTGACAAGTAATATGTCATCTACATACAAAACCAAGAAAATGAATTTGCTCCCACTGAACTTGTGATACACACAATCATCACTAAGATTCACTTCAAAGCCAAATGAGATAATCACTTGATGAAATTTATGGTACCACTGACGAGATGCTTGTTTGAGCCCATATATGGATTTTGTCAATCTACAAACCATTTTGTTCGGATCTCCTGATACGAAGTTTTCTGGTTGTTTCATGTAAATCGTTTCTTCAATGTTTCCATTGAGAAACGTTGTTTTGACATCCATTTGATGAAGCTCCAAATCATAATGTGCAATAGGAGCCATGATTGTTCTAAAAGATTCTTTCTGTGAAACTGAAGAAAATTTCTCTTTATAGTCAATCCCTTCCTTTTGAGTATATCTTTTAGCTACAAGACGAGCTTTATACTTATCCACATTACCTTTAAAATCCCATTTGGTTTTAAATATCCATTTGCAACCAATGGGTTTTTTACCTTCTGGTAAAGGGACTAATTCCCAAACTTTATTATCTTGCATAGATTTATACTCTTCATTCATTGCCTCAATCCACTTTTTCGAGTTAGAACTACTAATAGCTTGATGGACATTGATTGGATCATCATCCACCATACTATTATTTTCCTCATGTTCTTGAAGAAACACTATATAATCATCTGAAATAGCGCTTCTTCTCTCTCTAGTAGATCGCCTTAAAGGCAATTGATCTTATTGCTCAGGTTCGTGAGGTTGTTGAGTTTGATCTTCTTGAACAATGTCAGATTGAGGATCCAAACTTGTTTCATCTGAAACCGCTAAATGAATAGGTTCAGGAACTGAAACCAACTCTTTCTCAAAGACAATGTTCCTAACTTTATTTCACCCACTAAGCTCAATATCCTCAAAGAACACAATAGTTTTCATCTCAAAAATTGACCTTAATTTGGGATCATAAAATTTATAACCTCTCGATCGCTCAGAGTAACCAATAAAGTAACTGCTAACTGTTCAGGGTTCTAGTTTATTTTCATGTGGCTTGTAAGGCCTCTCCTCAGATGGACATCCCCATACATGAAGATGCTTCAAACTTGGTTTTCTACCAGTACAAAGCTCATAAGGTGTTTTCCCAGTTTCCTTCGTTGGAACTCGATTAAAAATGTAAGCTGGAGTCTTTAGTGCCTCGCCCCAAAGTTTTTCTGGTAAGGTTGAATGACTAATCATACTCCTTACGATATCCTTAAGTGTTCGATTTCGTCTTTCAGCTACACCATTCATGCTAGGTGACCCCAACATGGTGTACTGTGGGATAATTCCACACTCTTCCAAGAACTTAGCAAAAGATCATGGACGTTGTTCACCCGAACCATCATATTGACCACAGCATTCACTACCACGATCATATATGACTGATTTAATTATTTTGTTGAGTTGATTCTCAACTTCAGCTTTAAAAGCTTTAAACACATCCAACGACTGAGACTTTTCATGAATGCGATATAAGTATGTATATCGAGAGTAATCGTCTATGAATGATATAAAATATTCATGACCATTCCATGATGGAGTTGGAAATGGCCAACAAATATCTGTATGTATAATTCTAGGACTTCTGTAGCTCTATATGCACCAATTCTCTTTTTCTTGGTCTATTTACCTTTAATGCATTCAACACAAACATCATAATCTATGAGTTCAATGGAATTTAGGATTCCATCCGACACTAGTCGTTCAACTCTATTTCTAGAGATGTGACCAAGACGTTTGTGCCACACCATCCCTGAAGTGGAGTCATTAAGTTTACGCTTTATACCATGTGATTCGGAATTCAAACTTGTATGGTATGTTTCAACAGTGTCAAGCATATAAAGATTATCATAACCCGAAAGCGAACCGGTTCCAACAATATTTGAATTTAATGACAAAGTAAATTGATTGTTTCCAAATGAATAAGAATAACCAAATTTATCCAAATAAAAAACCGAAATTAAATTTCATCTAAAAGATGGTACAACAAAAGTGTCTTTTAAATCCAAATAGTATCCAGTATGCATTAATAATCTAAAATGTGAAACTGCCTCCACTCCCATTGATTTGCCATTTTCCACATAAGTGCATCTTTCAGCATCACTTGGCTTTCGGAAGCTCAGGTAACCCTGCATAGAAACGCTGATGTTAGTAGTAGCACCATAATCTAACCACCAAGTGTTTCTTGACACTGAAGCTAAATTAACTTCAGAACAGCCCAAAGTAAGGAACATACCATTTTTCACACGCCAAGCGTGATAAGCGGTACAGTCCTTCTTGACATGTCCAGATTTCTTGCAGAAGAAACAATTGTTTTCAACTGTTTTCTGCTTCTTATTCTCTGGACCCTTTGCGGTTTTTTTCTTAGAACATTCAAAGTTCTTTCTTTTGCCCTTTCCTTTAGAGGTATGAAGCATATGAACACCTTCTGTCTTTTGTTTTTTCATCCTCTCTTCCTCTTGTACACAATAAGAGATGAGCTCATTATGAGACCATGACTCCTTTTGACAGTTATAACTTATTTTGAATTGGTTAAACTGTAGAGGAAGAGAGTTCAAGACAAAATGCACAAGAACATCTTCTAAGAAGATGATCTTAAGAGTCTTGAGCTTTGAAACAATATTGGCCATCTCCAAAATGTATTCCCTTATGCTTCCTTTACCATGATACCTCATGGTGCTAAAGCGATACAATAATGTACTTATTTCAGCCTTATCGCTTTGTACAAAACGCATTTCAAGCTCAGTAAGGAAATCTTTGAGATTGACCTCTTCACTGCCTCTAACGGTTTCTGGGATGGTGCTCATAATGATCTAAAGACCAACGCGGTTTGAGCGTTTCCATTTTTCATAAATTTTCTTCTCTTCGGAAGAACTTGAATCTGAAGGGGAAATTGGTGGCTCAATCCTTAATGCAAGGTCCACATCCATGCACTCCAGAACTATCTTGACTTTATCTTTCCATTCCTTAAAATTGGAACCATTAAGGACTGGAATCATACCAATGTTTGTAGATACCGCAACAAGATTAACTGAAAAGAGAATATATGATAATATGATCAATAAAATCAATCAACTATTATAATAAAAAATTGTACAAATGTAAATCATCAATATCAAGTCTTTCGACAGTAATATCAACAACTAGTGGTGTTCTTGATGTGATGATCAAACAATGATAATTAGACATGAATAATAAACCTATCTTTGGACCGATTTATTATTACATGTCAAACCATATTATTATCATATATTTACCATCACAAATATATATGAAATTCGACCAAATATGAGTCTACCTTTGGGCCGATTAATATTCGCATGAATATTCACATATATAACATTCAATACTTTTTATATGAAATATTCACAATAGAGAACACTTTGGTGTCATATTCCTTCAATTAAACATTTAAAATATTGAATCTGTATAACATTGAAGTTATGACGCAAATGTCGATTGAAACTAAAACACCGTCGGGAATACGATAACACAATATATATATATAAGTTATAATAATAGGAGCATGTGTTACCGTTAGTTAAAGTTGTGCCTGGCCTAGTGGCTAAAAGCGCTCCTTTAAAATCAATAACATATAAGGTCGCGGGTTTGAATCCAAGGAGAGTGCATTTACTCTCTATTTGTTGGGATTTCTTTAAAAAAAATAATAATTAATAATAATAAAACAGAAGTATATACATGCACTCCTTCTTCATTAAAACAGTAAACCGAAGACAAAAAAAACTAAAATTCAAGAGTTACAAAAACGGTAAAAATTTAAAACAAGCATCCACGAAACGTTATTTTACACGAAACGTCATCATAGACGAAACATCAGGACCTTTTTTCGGCACCGTTTCGTCGAAACTTTCAATTTTTTTCTCGATACAATTTCGACGAAAAAAATACACCAAACCAAATACGGTGTTGGTCCGTCAAGACACGTCTCATTATGACGAAAATCTTTGGGTCTCGTCAAAACCAAAACTGGATTCTCGGGTATGAAATTTGGTAGTTTTGCTTTTGAAGAGGGAGATACATACATAATATGTATCTATATATTTGTAAACGGAATCGTTTTATAAATATAAATTTGTGCCCCATTTTGGTTGAAAATTGCGCTTGGCCTAATGGCTAGCGCCCCATTATCACAATCAGGAAACGAGTTTGAGTGTCTGCAGGACCATTTGGTGTTTTTTTTAATTTCAAGAACTACATCTGTCGATTTAGTTTTTTTTTAAATACATATTCGACAATTTGATAGGTTGAATATTTACGCAAATCAGATTATAAAAAACCAAATTGCATAATCCTTAACAAATAACAAATAAAAAATTTTGATCCATAATTATTTTATTTGTTATACATAAGATTTTATGTTCATAAACAATGAGACGTTCAACCAAGAAAAAAGGAAAAAATCATGATTTCTTTCTAATCCTACATGCTCTGATACCAATGATAAGAATTAGATAGTATACGAAATTTGTGGAAGCGTACCTTGATCCATTTGAGGATATGGAAGAACTTCGGATTGAATCTTCAATGAACAATTATTCGACAATTGAGAGACCTTTTGTTTCTTCTCTTATGAAAAAAATATTTTTTATCTTTTATCTATATGTTCATTGGGGACCACAACCCATGCATTTATAGAAATATAATTTTAATTATTTCTAATTTAGCCCTGCAACAAATTAGAAATTACGAATTGGTTTCTACACTTTTAGTTCATAACAATTACACTATTTAGCCATAAATTACTATATAAGATCACTTTAGTTTTGGCTAATAATATAATGACACTATACATTTAAGTTATACATATATGGTCACAAAATTCCTTATATATATATATATATATATATACATAATTTAAGATCAAGAATCTCGTAACTAACTTAACTAGACATTAACAACAAAATAGCAAAAAGTTGAAACAAAATGAACAACAAAATAAAGAGAGTTGTTTATCTTGAATTGCTCTCATCTTGCTCTTGATTTCAAAGAGACCCTTTGTTTCGCTATCGCTCTAATAAAAAGTACATTCCACTAATATTTGTTTTTAAAAAATTGAATAAAGTTCAATTGTGTGATGCCAAAAGGGGAAAATTCCACGTAGGGACGTTGGTAAACCATATTCTGCCGTGTATCTTCTTATGTTCAACACTCTAGAGACCAATGAAGTGTTCTTCTTGAGCCCCCGATATAAAAATCTGAAAGAAAAAAAAGATATGGAAAATAGTTGAAATTAGAAGGCAAATCCATGTGTGTGATAAGATGGTGGGTGAAAGAAACTCTTTTCTGAACATAGAATTCAGAAGTAGATGTGCTGCCCAGAACCAACCACCATGCTTCATCTTTCACCTGCAAATAACAACAATGTGAATTTCCCCACTTCAATCCATCCTACAACGAATCGAGCGGACCTTTTGTGTACCTTGTAGAATCTCGAACGATAAAGGTTACCTTTGTTCTGGAGTTTCACCTTCATTTGAATACGAGAAAAATGCATTAGAAGCATTGTTATATCCATCAAATACAATAGTAACTAATTAAATGACTCTATTAGTGTGGAAAATTATAAATTTAATTAGCAAAAAAATGGTACCATATCCAAGATATATACATTCGCCTTTAGCATCAAATTTATCAAGATAACCACGATCATTTTGAATGTAGCATGTAAACCCTAATTCGTGAAAGTAACCAAGATTTGATGTTTTGCATTTTCATATCTCATCAAAGATTTTGAAAGTATCGATTTTACCATATACCCTATTTATAATGTAATAAGAATATTGATTGTTTATGTCCATAATCAAGGTGCAACTCTCTTTCCATGCAATTGAACAAACCATATTTCTGTAATACCATTTTGTAGTGTTTACACACTATATCCTTTTTTTAGATAACTTGGGTATACCTCAAACTTGATTTGAGTTAGACAACTTAAAAAGTGTATAATAACTTACATGTCCTAACCTTTAATGCCACAAGTGAAGTAGATCTTATGTAACTCTATAAAATTTCGTGGATTGGTCGGTTTCTATCGACAATTTGTAAAGGACGTTAGTACTTTGGTTGTGCCTTTGACTGAAGTGATCAAGAAGAACATCATATTCCACTAGATCGAAGCTCAAGAGAAGGTCTTCCAAACCTTAAAAGAAAAATTAACACAAGCTTTTGTGTTACCTGATTTTACTAAAACATTTGAGATTGAATGTGATGTACCATGTTTAAGAATTGGAGCGGTGTTGAAGCAGAAGCATAAATCTATTGTGTACTTTAATGAGAAGTTTAAAATGGAGCTCAAGGAAGCTATCCAACATATGATAAGGAAATATACACATTGGTGTGCGGGATTCAAACATGATAGCATTACTTGTGGCCTAAGAGGTTTGTGAGTCATACTGACCATGAGTCACTCAAGCATCTCAAGGGACAACAGAAGCTAAATCGCATGCAATCTAAATGGGAGGAATTCATAGAAACCTTCCTATACGTCATCAAGTATAAGCAATATAAGGAAAATATTGTTCTTAATAAATTATACTTTGCTTTATGTTGTAGGTAATAGGTTTCTTAGTTTCGAACATATTAAGAAACTCTATGAGATGGATCATCATTTTGGCAATATATTCACGTATGTCGACAAAATCACCACATGTAGGTATTTTTTTAGTCGATGACTATTGTTCAATGAAAATAGGTTGTGCGTACCCGAAAGTTCTATCAGTGATTTATTGATTCATGAGGCACCTAAGGGAGGAATAATGAGACATTTTGGAATGGTCAAAACTTTTTCCATTTTGAAGGAACATTTATCACTACAAAAAAAAACTCGATGTTTCCAACGGACGAGGCAACGGATCCGTCCGTAGGAAGCAATTAGCAATGGATTGTAATAGATTTGTTGATATTTTCAACGGGCCTAGATCCGTTGCAATCCGTTACAAATTTCAACGAAGTTGTAACGGATTTTTTCCGTTGCTATATCCGTTGAAATCCGTTGAGATTTTTAACAAATTGTAACGGATATAATCCATTGGAAATCTCCGTTGGAAGACCCGTTAGAAGCCGGGAAAAAATTGCAACTGGCATCCGTTGCATATTGTAACGGATGCCCGTTAGCAATTGCAATGGATGCCCATTGATATTGTAATTTCGAGGTTCACTGGTCGAAATAAATTCCCGTGATCGAGCAATTGCCAATGGATGTTCGTTGGAATATTTACTATTTATATTGGAACCTAAGGTTACCTCAAATCATCAATAACAAGCATCTTAATATCTAAACCAAAAGGTCAAGGTGAATGGCATAACTGGTATAAACGTAGTATCTTTTGGGAACTACCATACTGGAAATCATTGATACTACGTCATAATTTAGATGTTATGCATATCGAAAAGAACTTTTTCGATAACATCATAAATATTGATTTAAATATGGCGGGTAAAACCAAGGATAATATACAATCAAGAAAAGATTTGAAGTCAATATGTCGACGGGCTGAGTTGGAATTAAGAGATGGAAGGTCACCTGTCCCGATATTCAGATTGTCTGGTTCGACGAAAACGGCACTATTAAAATGGTTAAAAGAGAACGTTAAGTTTCTAAATGGATATGCATCGACCATTGCTCGGTGTGTGGATATTGCTGGTTCGATGCTGATCGAATTGAAAAGTCACGATTGTTACGTTTTCATGCAGTGGCTCATTCCAATTTCATTTGATGAGCTCCTACCATGGAATGTTCACGAAGTGTTATGCAGTTCGAGGCTTTCGAAAGTTTTTTCTTTCATTTAAATAAAAAGCAAAAAACAAAGCATCGGTCGAAGGATCTATTGTCAAACAATACTTGCTGGAAGAAATCACATATTTCAGCACATTTTATTTCGAATCGCATATTCAAATGAAAGAACGACGTGCAACAGATGATCACACAAATTATCTGTGTCAATATAATCCACAGTTTGACACAATTCCTAAAATGTTTACACTGATTGGACGTACAGGAGGTAAATCTGAGGAATATTGGTTAACACCAGAGGAGTATAATCACGTCCACACATATATACTACTAAATTGTCAAGAGTTATTACAGTTCGAAAGGTAGTGGTACATATTAATTTCAATGTTTTACATATATATATATATATGGTTTTGTTCTCATACTCCTCTAATGACTCGATGTTTTATAAAAGGATTATATTTCTAAAACGAGTTTGTTATGAGTATTTTGCTCGGGTCTAAGTTGAGAGGTATTCAGTTTCAGTTATAACGTCCTAT
>CM071860.1:7894112-7910418 GCA_036759665.1 Gynandropsis gynandra
ATGAGCAAAGAGGATCGGGTGATCACCACCCGATCGGGCGCACACTGAATACCCGCTCGGGCTATTAGTCATCCACTCTACCCCGAGAGAACACGCGACTCGGGTCCGCTTAGTCACGCGATCGGGTGACATTCACCCGATCGGGTTCACGAATCAACACGGTCGGGCTGCCTATACCCGACCGGGCAACACTTGTGCCCGAGCGGGCCGCGTAATCCGCACCAACCTAGATCTCAATTTCAAACGAGCGGATAAAAGGAACTGAACAGATCTAGGGAAAAGGGGGCGACGAACAGGGCAAGAAAGGACTGGAAAAACATCTGGGAAGGCTCAGGAAGCGTCGGAGAAGAAGAGAAGCACCAATTCGTACACCGGTAACACAATAGGGAAGGTCGAGGCATCGAATTCCTTAGGGTTTATCATGTATTGAATTCTGTTATCTTCTGTTTTCGTTTCTTCCATGAGTGAGTAGAGTCCCTACTACGGGTAGGGATATCGGATTTGTATGTATGAACGATGTTTTACGTTAATGCTTAGTTTTATGATTTTACTCTTGATTTACGGTTCTACGCTTAGCAATATCAATCATACGTTAGTGCTGACCGCTCAACAACATAGGATCTCGAACCTTGCTGGAAGGTTAAGGAACGAATCCGGTCCGCTAAGTTGTAGATTAAGCTTTGACAAATGAGAATCTGACCGGTCGGTTAGTCATCTTAGGGATGGTATGTGTTAATCGCTGCTGTAAGGTAGGGTTGCATGTATCCATGGTTAGGAGGTTTAGGCTCGGAAGAATCACTCCTCACCGTAGAGCATGAATTTCCCGTTGTCAAGAGTAGGTTATAGATATATGATCCTTAGTCGTTCATCTATGCAATTCTCGGTATCCCGTACACCCGTAGTATTCACCATATCTAGTCTCATCCTTACCCTAGTTTCGTTGTCACCATTAGGATAGTTTTAGGTTTATTAGGACCATATCCCACTCTATCATCTTTCATCTTAGTTTAGTTTCATTCTTAGTTTAGCTGCAATTAGTCCCTAGAGATCGACCCTGGTACTACAAGATCCGTATACTTGCGGTGAAGTGGACTAGGTTAATTATAACTCGCGTTTCCACACGTCATTAATACAATCGAACAGTTTATATAAACGATGTTTGATGGATTAAAAATTAGAATTATCTAATAACAACGGGCATCCGTTGAAAATTTAAATGGATGCCCGTTGAAACACGAAATCGCCCCCGACACTTACAAAAAATTTCTAAGTTTTCCACATTTCTAACGGGCATCCGTTGGAAATGTCTAACGGGCACCGCCAATATTTTATGAAAAGGACAATATGGTAGATATAGATTCCTTGATCGATGATTTCGATGGGTGTCCAACCCTTCCGATTATCGATCCCGAACGTCCTGCTGGGACGTTATGGTAAAAAAAGTTATTATTTTCATTTGTATTATTATAAGTTATAAATGTTATCTAACATTGTAATGTTGATTTGCAGGTTTGACGTGGATGATGTACTCAAACACACAAACAACAACATTATTCAAGGATTCTTACAAGACGAGTTATATTATTCCTGGCAAGTTACGCCAGAAGTCGTGCGCCAGCGATGGTGGCGCACTTTTATCGTAAGTTTTTAATTATATTAAATTTCAACTTATTAGTTATATATATATGTTATAAAACTAAAAATTTATAAATTATTTTGTAGCGCTCATATAGATGGCGACGAAAGGATACATTACACATCTACACAGCATGGATGCACGACATGAAGGCTCGGATGCGCCTGATGATGAACAACGCGAAACGTAACTACTACAACAACAATCGCAAACCGACATGAGCAACGGATGCGGTCTTCAATCAAATGATTCAGCATTGGGAGTCCGCAGAATTCAAGGCCAAGAGCGACAAGACCAAACAATGTCGGTACGATGAGAAGGTTCCCGAAGATGGTCCGTATCGCCATACTTCGGGATCAAAATCCTTCCCGAAACGAAAACACGAATAGGTAAAAGTTTGTTTACTCAAAATTTTTGGTTTTTAAATATTTATTTAACTATGTTTATTTTATATTACAGATACCACGGATAGGAAGAGAACCGACTCTTCTTGAGCTGGTATTGGAAACCCATGCCAAGAAGAAGCTGGTCGTCGGAAAAGAGGTCGACGAACCCGAACTCATCAATCCTCGAGCGGAGAGAACCGTGATAGCTATGATGGAGAAGATTACACAGCAATCACAAGCTTGCGGTTCGACTCCCGATGAGCCGAACCTTTTACAAAAGGACAAAATTTATTTAGAGGTAAAAACTTTTTCTTTTTTTCGATTATTAATAACACATTTCTTTAAAAATCTAACTCTATTTTTGTTTGTCTTGTAGTCGGTGAGACCGTATAAGGGGGCGTCTATACGGTCTCGGGACGCTTCAAAAAGATATCGTCGAGGACGCCTCGAAGATATCTCCCGCTGTTCAAGAGAGTTTTACGCAACAAGGCGGATCGAGGAGCTCGAATCACAACTTCGAGAAACTCGAGCCCACGTGGCGCGACAAACCTCCCAAATACAACAGTTGGAGAGCGTCATTGAGTTACTGTCCGGCCAGGTGAGGGGATCAACACCGCAGCAAGAAACGGGTCTCGATTGGGATGCAACTCCGTCTAGAGGTGGTGGTGATCGTGGAGATGATATGGGCGCAACCGATCTAAATGAGATGTAATAGTATTAGTTTTAATTTTAATGTTTTTTGTAAACAATTTTCATATTTTAATCAAAAAATTTTAGTTTAAAAAATATTTTTTTACCACGTTTCTAACGGATGCCCGTTGCATTTTGCAACGCGCATCCATTGCAATGTTTTCCCGCCAAATTGCAACAGACGGTCGTTGCCCTTTCCCGTCGATTTGCAACGGACGTCCGTCACACTTTTCCGCCAGTTTCCAACGGATGCCCGTTGGAAACTTTAAATTCGCTTTGTTTTTTCCCGCCAAAATGTCAACAGACATCCGTTGCAACTTTGTAATGGCCATCCGTCGCGATTTTGTAACAGGCACCCGTCGAAACTTGTTACGAGCATCCGTTGCAAATTTTGTAGCGGGCATCCATTGCAAATTTGTAACGGGCATCCATTGGAATTTGTAACGAGCATCCGTCACAATTATTCCAATGGGCTTCCGTTAAAAAAATTCAACGGATGCGTCCGTTGGACTGTCCATTGCATGTTCGTTGCGAATTGCAACGGATCTCGTTTTGCAACGATTGATTCCCAACGGGCTGGAATTCGTTACCATCCGTTGGAAAATGTTGTTTCCAATGGATTTTGGGCGTTTTCCAACAAATATGTTCGTTTTATTTCACACGCCTCGGGCTGGAAGAGAACCCGCTCGGGTTTGGACAAACACGACGACCCCGCGCGGGGCGGATATCTTTACCCGTGCGGGCTGCGTTTCCAGCGAATATTGCATGACCTGGGGAGGCAAGGAGCCCGCTCAGGTAGAGTGATACATGATGAGCCCACGCGGGGTGAGCACATAGCCCGTGCGGGTCCCCTTTTCAGGAACAATCTGTTTTAGATGTTGAACAAAAATTAAAGAGGAAAAGGGGTGGCTAATGAATCAGACGGTGGCTAGGGCCAGGAAAGAGACTGAAAAAACACAAGGGGAAACTTAGGAGAAGCTGGAGAAGAAGAGAAACAACAATTCGGACTTCGGTAACAAGATAGGGAAGACCGAAGAATCGTATTTCTTATCCTTTATCATGTTTAGGGTTTATTTCTCTTGTTTTACTGTAGGTACCATGAGTGAGTAGATTTCCAGCTATGGGTTAGGGATATCGGATTTGTAATGGATGCTTGAAATTATGCGTTAATGCTTAGATCTTTCGAAGTTGTCTTGAATTTCGGTTTTACAATTAACATCATAAACACTTTTTGCTTGTGCTGGCCGCTCAGTAACTTAGGGATTCGTGTTTAGCCAGGAGGTTAGATTATGAATCCAGAATAGTTGATTGTTGATTAACTTCGATTAATGAGAATCTAGTCGGTCAGTTAATCGACTTAGGAATTAGGATTGCGCGCTTAAAGCTATCATAATCACGAGTTAGTCGCTGTCGGGAGGTAGGCATCATTACCTATTCCAACGGGCATCCGTTGGAACCTTAACGGTCAGCCCGTTAGAATTGTTTCGACCGTTAAGGTTCCAACGGATGCCCGTTGGAATAGGTAATGATGCCTACCTCCCGACAGCGACTAACTCGTGATTATGATAGCTTTAAGCGCGCAATCCTAATTCCTAAGTCGATTAACTGACCGACTAGATTCTCATTAATCGAAGTTAATCAACAATCAACTATTCTGGATTCATAATCTAACCTCCTGGCTAAACACGAATCCCTAAGTTACTGAGCGGCCAGCACAAGCAAAAAGTGTTTATGATGTTAATTGTAAAACCGAAATTCAAGACAACTTCGAAAGATCTAAGCATTAACGCATAATTTCAAGCATCCATTACAAATCCGATATCCCTAACCCATAGCTGGAAATCTACTCACTCATGGTACCTACAGTAAAACAAGAGAAATAAACCCTAAACATGATAAAGGATAAGAAATACGATTCTTCGGTCTTCCCTATCTTGTTACCGAAGTCCGAATTGTTGTTTCTCTTCTTCTCCAGCTTCTCCTAAGTTTCCCCTTGTGTTTTTTCAGTCTTGCTTATTCCAGGACCAGAACATCCGAAGAAAAGTTTCGATGTATTTTTACAGCCCTTAATTCATGAATTACGACAGTTGTGGAACAGAGGAATCCTTGCTTATGACGTCAGTACTAAGCAAAATTTCAGATGTGTAATCGAATAATCGAAATGTTAATACAATCGAACAAGTTATATAAACGATGTTTGAAGTATAATAAATTAAAATAATCTAATACCAATGTTGACGGTCGCCCGTTGAAACTATTAACGGTTGTTGAATTCGCACCCGACACTTCGAAAAAATTTATGGATTTTCAACAATCCCAACGGACATCCGTTGAAATTGCTAACGGATCACCGTTGGACCGTTATAAGGGTAAATTTGCACCCAACACTTAGAAAAAATTTCTCGATTTTCACAGATCCCAACGGATATCCGTTGGACAGTGTAACGGATGTCCGTTGGAAACTTTTAATGGTAAATTGCCGCCACGTGTTAACGCTTGACGCCACGTCTTGACGCCACGTGTCCCTTTCCAACGGGCATCCGTTAGCATTCCAACGGATGTCCGTTGGAAAAAGTAATGATTACTGCAGAATTTGCAGCTTTTATTAACCGTTTTTCATGGTTCCAACGGGCATCCGTTACAATTTCTAACGGGAAGGCCATTTTCCCGCCATTTAGCCGTCCGTCGCATCGGGAAGGCCATTTTCCAACGGGCATCCATTACAATTTCTAACGGATACCCGTTGGGAATCCGAAACGTCACGTCAATTTAATCACTCCGTTGCGATGACGTATGTTTCCAACGGTCGTCCGTTAGAAATTGCAACGGATGACCGTTGGAAAATTCGATATATATATGTTGCGACGTATTTTTTCTTATTTCAACGCCAAACAAATCCAGAAATCTTAAACACTACCAAAACTTACAAAAATGAGGCCTAGACGTTTTATGGAAATGGGGGGAATGTTGGCCGGTTTCGCGGGAGCGCCTCCCCCGCCGCCACCACCACCATATCGTCCTCCGTCACCAGTATCGGCACCGCCGATATTTTTTGACGTGGACGATATGGTTGACATCGATGCCTTGATTGATGATTTCGATGGGCATCCAACCCTTCCGATCATCGATCCCGAACGTTCTCCTGGAACGTTATGGTAATTTTAATGTAATTGTTATGAATTTCATTTAAATTGCGTAAATATTACTAACTTTATATTTTGCTATGCAAGTTTGATGAGAGTGATGTCTTAAGACACAGAAATAATAACATGATTCAAGGATCGATGCAAGACGATCTGTTTTACTCCTGACAAGTTACGCCAGAAGTTGTGCGCCAGCGATGGTGGCGCACTTTTGTGGTAAGTTTTTGTAATTATATTTGAATTTTATAATTACATATATATTTGAAAACTACTAATAATATAACTTTGTTTGCAGCATTCATACAGATGGCGCTGAATTCATACAACGCGCATCTTCACTGCATGGGTGCACGACATGCAGATTCGGATGCGCATCATGATGAATGGTGCAAAACGGAACTACTACGCCAACAACAGTAGACCGAAATGGGCAACCGAAACGGTCTTCAACAAATTGATTGGGCATTGGGAGTCCGCGTCATTCAAGGCCAAGAGCGAGAAGACCAAACAAAATCGCTACGGTGAGAAGGTTCCCGGAGATGGTCCCCATCGCCATACTTCGGGATCAAAATCTTTCGCGAAAAGAAAAAAAGAATTGGTAAATTTTAAATTATTTAGATTTTTTATTCATTTAAATATTTATCTAACAAAATTTTTTTATATTGTAGACGCAACGGATGGGAAGAGAACCGACTCTTCTTGAAGTGGTATTAGAAGCACACTCAAAGAAGAAGTCGGTTGTCGGGGAAGAGGCCGAAGAACCGGAACTCGTCGATCCTTGAGCGGCCCGAACCGTGAGCGCTGTGACGGAGAAGATCACACAGCAATCTCAGGCTTGCGGTTCAAGCCCCGACGACCTCAGTCCTTTACAAAATGACCAAATTTATTTAGAAGTAAGAATTTATTATTTTGTTTCTAAATTATTAATCAAATAATTTGTTAAATTCTAACGTTACGTTTATTTGTTTTTTAGTCGGTGAAACCGTATAAGGGACGCCTGTACGGTCTCGGAGCGCTTCAAAAGGACATACTAAAAGACGTAACGTCGGTACCTCCATCAGTCCAAGAGAGTTTTTCTCAACAACGGCGGATCGAAGAACTCGAATCACAACTTCGAGAACAACGAGCTGAAATGGCGCAACAATCATCTAAAATACAACATTTGGAGAGCGTCATTGAGTTGTTGTCGGGCCAGGTGAGGGGATCAACACCGCAGCAAGAACCGGGGCTCGATTCGGATGAAACTCCGTCTCGAGGTGGTGGTGGTGGTGATGGTGGGGATGATAACGACGCAACCGACCTAAACAATTTGTAATAGGAAATAGTTTTAATTTAGGTGGGGATGTCCGTTGCAAAGTATTCCTAATTTTGCAATGGACAGCCGTTGCCCTCCAACCGCCGTCCGTTGAAAGTTTGCAACGGTGATCCGTCACACCATTATCCAACGGTCGTCCGTTACTTTTTTTCCAACGGCGGTTTCCATTGCCATTCCGTTGCAATTTTGTAACGGATATGATCCGTTGGAACTCCGTCACGAATTGCAACGGATCATCATTTGCAACGAAGTTTTCGCAACGGACGAAAATCCGTTGGTGTCCGTTGGAAACGGCCGTTTCCAACGGATTTTGGGCGCTTTCCAACGGATATGTCCGTTGGAAATCGCTAGTTTTTTTGTAGTGGAAATCGCAACGGATGCCCGTTGCGAAGGGAGACGAGCCGCCATTTAGTCGTCTGTTGCCTCGGGAACACGCATTCCCAACGGGTGAGTCAGTTTTGTAATCCCACTATTATTCTATATAGTAGAAGAATCTTCACTTTGAGCATTGTACTCTTGTGCTCTCATTTCTTCTTCCAATCCTAAGTGTCCATCTTAACTTCACGAAGCGGGAAAGTCGAGATTTCCCAACAGAATTTTTCGGCATAGGAGTCGACACCGACGATGGTGAGAGAGGTTGCAGTTCTGACAAACCCATTTCGGTAGATTGGGATTCATCGGAAAATTTCGACTCTTATCAGGATTATCCCCTTTCCTCATCACTCATGGAATTTTCACCCGATTCTAAAGGCTTTACAGGAGCCCTACTGTAATCTAGGGTTCTCGTTTAGGTCCAACATTAACGGTGTAGAATCTTATATAGAGATTATCATCGCATCAATTGGTGATCGTTGCAGCCAGAATCCACAGACGTTGATAAGTTATGATAATTAAAACATCTTGTCCCCGTTGTAGATTATTCTCATCTGTGTACTAATTCCAAAACTACAACCTCACATGACATCACTTGTAAATGGGAGTTATTCAACATTTTTTTCCCAACTTGTAAAGAAAATTATCATTTATATTAAAACAAAATAAAATTTTAGAGGTAAAATTAAAGAAAGTTATATTAATTTTATTACATTTAATGGAAATAAAATAATCATAACAAACGATTGATTAAAAATAAAGGATTAATTAAAAATAAAGGATGTTTTGGATTATTATAAATTTTTGTTACATATCAATGTATAAAAAAAAGTTGGCAATGAAAACAAACAAAAGTTTTGCTATATATCGATGTAAAATATATCTTTTGAAAATCAAAGATGATTTATCTGGATCGACTCGAGAATCTTTCTTCAGATTTAATTTTTCATTTTAAAAAGCTTATTCGCATAGTCATCTTCAGTTAAATGTAAATAATTGAGAACCTAATTTCCTTATATGCAATCATTTTATGGATTATTAAACATTAGTAATTTTAGAAAGCAAACGCACCAGTGGTCTAGTGGTAGAATAGTACCCTGCCACGGTACAGACCCGGGTTCGATTCCCGGCTGGTGCATTTTTTAAATTTTAAAATGAGCAATGAGCTCATATAATACAACACACGTGGGTTGTGAAACAGAAATACGACCAACTCGTCCGTACGTCCCGTGAAGGTGTTCACATCGAACGGTCAAAACATCTTGACATGCTTTATACGATCATATATTTCTATCTTGTTTGATTACAATCTTTTTATCATAGTTCAATGTGAGGATATAGATATATGTACATATATCCTCCATCTAGACTGAATCTTACTATAACGCGAAATCTTTTTATTATAGTTCAATGTGTGGATATAGATATATGCACATATATCTTTCATCTAGACTGAATCTTACTATAATGTGAAAATAATAGAAAGACAACGTTAACAAATAATAAGAATTAAGAGATACATATATTTGAAATACTATAAGACATTATTTACGAATCAATCTTTTAAGTACATTTGTTTTTCATTACAATGTACTCAAGACATCCGCAGATAACTTCTCCTGAGTTAGATGTAAATAAACAACTTATTGTTTCTCTTTTTCTCACTCCGAGTATCTCTTTAAGTACACTTACATAACACAATGATCAAATATCACTTGTTGCTGTACTAATTCGATACATAAACTTAGATGTGTCAACTCATTTTTATAATATGTTTACACACCTAATCTTCTCGTGAAACCAGGAACAAAATAATGTTATCCAGCCTCACTCTTTTCATGTTTTTGTGTCTCATTTCCAGTTTGACTCCCCATTTCTTCTCATCCTTTTTCACTTTGAATTTTAAAATATTCGAGGCATATTTCTTCTCCTTTAATTTCTCAACAACCAGAAAAGTCAAAAGAGATCTAACACACTCCTAAAATATTGCATTTACAATCTCCCCCTTTGTATTCTTATCACATAAACACAGACATGAGAAAATAATTAATTCACCATACATAGAATTCAAACACATAAATGCATCCATAATCATCCACATAAGTTCGGATATTTATGTACACTTAAAAAAGTTCATATCAATCAATCAAACAAGTGTACTTAAAAATAAATAAATGATTTCGGCTTAATTCATTTTTCGCGGTCTTTTTCCCGTAGCTTTACTTGTTTTACTTGTTTGAGCCCAATTCTTATTCTCCCCATGTTTTTGTGATGAGAAATTCAAAAACCAACACACATTAAATCCAAAATCAGATGAATGTAAACAAGATGAACTTAACAGTGCACTGATTTATTCTTGTTCAACCTTGTCAATGTCTTTAATTCCTTTTGAATATGTTGTATCTCGATCACCACATCTGCCAACCGCGTTTCCGAATTTATGATATCTTGTGCAACATCATTTCATTGTTTCTTGTTTCTTCTGTTGCTAGCATCTTGTTGACATAACGTTTCTCAGAGATGATCCAAAGAGAAATTTTCTCTCTTGTTTCCTCAATACCAATAAGATCAAGAATTTGCTGAACCAAAATATTCCGGATCAGATACAGGAATGGCAGGATAAACTTTCTTGCATTTGACAATCCGAGACCAATTATCTGATCTAGAATGACTTTCCCAAAGTTGACATGAATCTTATTTTTCACACAATATAGCACGACTGTTGTATCATGCCGAATACCATCAGTTTTCTTGTTCGATATCCAGTTGGTTCGGTAGATTTTGTTTAGCAAAGCGTATTCCCAATTTAGCTTAGAATTTGGAATCTGTCATAGCCAGCTCATTAATTCCTTTCATGTCATCTCTTGGGTGACATTGTCTATATCAAGGTCTATTTTCAGCTCCTTCACCCTCAAGGTTTCAACGTTTGATTTACCAAAAAACTTATCAATCATCTCAGCATCAAAACGAGCAATATTCCCCCCACGTACAAACATACCTGATCCTAGTTTATCAATCTTTGAGTCAAATTTGCATATAACTAATATATTAACTCTTTACATACAGGGACAATGTTTATCACTGTATTAGTCAGACTTCGTTCAACAAGTACATCCCACAAATGCAAATGTTTGAACTGGTTAACATTTAAACCTCTTTCACTTAAGATTTATCTTTCTTCAAGTATTCCAAACCTTGAAGCTCTTATTTCTAAATAGAATTTCTTCAAGAAAACTTTGAAGGAGTCATTCGAGTAGCAACTTGTTGGTTTTGGAATTTCTTGAGACATGGGTTGTCTTTGGCGTTTAGATCTAGTTTCTAATGTTTCTTCAGCTTCATTTGGTTGAAATTTTCTGTATGAGGATGAGCTTGAACTTTCTCTTCGTCTTTTTGTTCTAGACAAAGAGACAACCGATATTGTGGGTTGTCGAACAGGTTTTGCATCCGTCTTCCTTGGAGCCACTCTCTTTCTAGTCATAGTTTTGTATCGTTTTCCATTTATTCTGAGTGGATTTTTGGTAATCAGAAGATCGTCTATGCAAACTCTTTCATTGTTGCAAATGATCATTATTTCACCTCGCTTTGTTCTGCTTCTTGATACTTCTGTGTTCATCTTTCTCCTTTGATTTTTTTTTTGTGCTGCAAAGCAAATACAACTACACTTCCTTCTTTGGCAACAACAGTTAGGGTTTCCGAAAATATATTCAAATATGAGACAATTTTACTTCAAAAAGATATTACAAATGCTTTAAAACAAACTTACAATCATGCTTCTATAAAGCTTTACTTTCGCATCTTTTCCCTCTAAATCTTTATTCAGTTTTGTGGTGGTTGACATAGGTGTATTTGCCGACTTACTTTGATCCATTTCAAATTTTTTGACCAGATTCTTTGCATATTTGCTTTGGGATATAAACAAGCCTTCATCTAGTTGCTTCACCTGTAAACCAAGAAAGTAGTTCAGCTCACCAAACATATTCATTTCAAACTTCTCTTTCATGGTTTGTACAAACCAATTCACTTTAACCTGCAATTTTGATCCAAAAATAATGTCATCAACATAAAATTGTACTACGAGAAGGAAGTCATCGGTATTATGAATATATAAAGTTTTATCTATTCCCCTCTTTTGTAGTCATTATTAATTAAAAAGCTTGTCAATCTTTCATACCACGCACGTGGTGCTTGCTTAAGTTCATCAGAGCTTTCTTAAACTTGTAAACATGATCTGAATGATGTGGATCTTCAAAATCTTTAGGTTGTTCAACATAAACCTCTTCTTGCAGAATTCGATTTAAAAAGGTTCTTTTACATCCATCTGAAACAATTTAAAACCAAGAGAACAAGCAACTCCAAGTAATAATCTAGTGGATTCTAATCTAGCAACGGGTGCAAAATTCTCATCAAAATCAATACCTTCAACTTGTGTATAACCTTGTGCAACCAATCTCGCCTTATTTCTGACAATTTCTCCCAGTTCATTAGTTTTATTTCTAAAAATCCATTTTGTCCCGATGACATTCACATCAACTGGACGAGGTACTAACAAACCAAACATCATTCCTAACAAATTGTTCTAATTCCTCATGCATTGATTTTACGCAGGATTCATCATTCAAAGCATCACCTTATATATTTTGGTTCTGTTTGAGATGTGAAACAAGCAAACTTGACCATATCATGATAATTTATCTTGGACTTACCACGTGTTTTTCTACGATCTCCAATATTACCAATAACATCATCAATTGAATGATTTCGATGTACCGTTATGAACTTCATTTCATGTTTTTTATGTTTATGTCCATTATGATCTTCTTCCATCATGCTTTCATTCAATGTTTGCTCAATAGGTACACTTAAATTTTCACTTTCTGTCTCAACGTTAACAAATAATAAGACTTAAGAGACACAAATATTTGAAAAAATACCAGTCTTTATTTAAGAATCAATCTTTTAAGTATACTTGTTTTTCATTACAATGTAGTCAAGACTTCAATAGATAACTCCCCCGAGTTATATGTAAATAAACAACTTATCGTTTCTCTCTCTCACCCCCAGTAATCTCTCTAAGTACACTTACTCGACACAATGATCAAATATCACTTGTTGTTGTACTAATTTGATACCTAAACCTGGATGTGTCAACTCCTTTTTATAGTATGTTTACACACCTAATCTTCTCGTAAAACCACAAACAAAATCATGTTATCCAACCTCATTCTTTTCCTTTTTTGCATCTCATTTCCAGTTTAACTCTCCCTTTCTTCTCATCCTTTTTTACTATGAATTTTAAAATACTCGAGTCATATTTCTTTTCCTTTAATTTCTCAACAAACTGAAAATTCAAAACAGATCTAACACATTCCTAAAATATTGCATTTAAACAATGGATTGACAAAAATTATAAAAAGGATAAGAACATGGGAATGATGTGTAATTTTTTTACCATAACCTTTGAAGCTAATACATTTCTGAAGGTTGTTGGTTAAGTGTGTGACATTTGATAAACATTATTAGAGGAGTTGCTGCGAGATTCTGATGGAAACAACATCTCCGTCTTTTCCAGCTCTCATCGTGTGATACTTCACTAGAATACCTGTTTTAGAAAAGTAAGGAGTCTAAAAGCTCCCTAAACTAATCGGCTTCCTACAATGCCAGTGGTTGATTTGATTAAACAAGTTTGATATCTACCTTCGTTTTCCTGCAATCTTGTGTGAACGGCCACGGCATTGGGTGTAACGACTGCTTTGGGTTGGGAATCGTTTGAGTTTCCAGTCCAGGATTTAAGATTGAGGATACCTTAAGTTCAACCCAAATGCAGAGTCTTGAATCAAATCAAAGGTCAATGACAACAGTAAAAACAGAGAAAGTTACAAGTTACCAGAGGCAGAAGTTTCTGTAAGGTGCTTGAGATCAAAAATCGCTCCACAAGCTGCACTGACATTTTTCTGGATCTTGTGAGATCCGATAAGATTGTAATCCCAGCTACCATCATTGTAGCCCTGGTTAAGGAACAGCTCTAGATGTCTAGCATCCAGTGTTTGCATAGTTCCTGCATAACGAACAGAAACTCGATAATATTCAGAGTTTTAAGCAACTTGTTGTTGCAACACAAAGTAAAAACCAACTTTGTTGAGAGAAATCAAGTCTCTTAAAGCTCTTTACCATCACAGGAGCTGAGGTCACAAACAGGGCAACGAACTAGCTGTAGATCTGAAAATTTTGACAAATCATGTTCGCTGGCAATTTCACAAGTACCTGAAGGTACGGGCAGAGAAACTTTTCTTACCTGCAATCCAAATACCACTCTTGATATTTTTTATAACACATGAACCATAATATTGCAGCATCCGGTCAATGGTTGCTTCCTTTGGGATCCTCAGACCTCTCATATTCTCGGTTAGGAGGGATACTTGAGAATCGAGAGTAAAGGCACCAATCCGCATCCAATCTAGAATTTGCAGGGTGAAAGTCAGATGAAAAGAGTTGGTTTATCGGATGTAAATTCAAACATCCCCAACGGTTTATTATATTGGCGACCAGTGTTAGAGTTTTGCATCTACATTATCATGAACCGGTGAGAGAACCCTTTCAATTTGACCAATGCAAGAGAATATATTACATCTTTAGCAAGGTCACTTACCGATAAGCTTTTCCTTCTGGCGAAACAAATAAGAGTGACTTCCATCTGCAGTGACCATTCCTCGTTTCTTAGTTTAGCTCCATATACCAATGTGCAAGTAGAAAATTAAGAAAGATATTATCATCACCAAAAGCTGAAGCATATATCTTGATCCAGCTGAAAGAAACGGGATACGGCTTGGGGACCTGAAGATCACGCAGACACGCAAACTTCCAGACAACCTCCTTCATAATGACCTTATTGAACCATTTTCCCGTCGCTCCCAGCATCACCAGCGACTTCCCATCCAAAAATCTCGCAATGTATGTCCAAATATCGTGATCAAACCTTTTTTTAACAGAAGAAAAAAAGACGAAGCAGAGATGCAAAGAGTACATCAGTAATGCACACGGGAAACTTACCAAACATTCTTACGCACTTAAATCACATTTAATCTATGATTAAGCTATAATAAGTTTTCAAATGTTTCTGCGATTTTAATCCGGCCATGGTAAACGGAAAGAAAAGTAACCACACATAAGATATACTATTCTCAGCAGCCACCCATACAGGATTGAACAAAAATCGATATCAACACAATTCACATCTTAATCTAGCTGATTCTAGTATTTGACTTCCACAGCAGCCGAGGATTATTGATCCGCATTGTTCCATCCGATAAAGATATTATCAAGCAGTCTTACAAAAATAAATGCGTGCTGGAATCATATAACATTGGAAACTGTAGTTAAGTAAAAAAAACGAGAGATGATCAAATTCGCACAAAATCCAGATATGCACAATCTGAGAGATATATATCGTGTACTGTGAAGTGAGAGAAATACCATGAGAAGCTGGATCGAAGTCTGTAAGAAGAGCACCGAGGAGAAACGCAGCCGTGAATTCCTCTGCTTCCTCTCAGTCTTTTTCCGATCCTTTGTTTGCAGCTTTCTTCCATTCTCTTCTTCCCTCTGATATCTTCTTCTCTCTCCCTAGCTACCTTCTTCATTCTCTCTCTCTCTCTCTCTCTCTCTCTCTCTCTCTCTCTCTTTCTCTCTTGTTAGATTCAAATTTGGTAGGAGCTCTGAAATCTTTTCGCCCGGAGTATATATATACGCTCGAAGGACAGCAAATTTGAATTTGTGTAAATGACGTATATACCCTCGATGCCAAGCTTAACGGAAGTTGATTTTGCAAACCGGACAGTGGCAAAATCGCTAATTTGGTGATACCGGGGAGTTCCGTCTCTTTTTAATTTTTAGTAATTGAAAAAAAAACTGCAATTTTTAGTAATTTTTAGTAATGGATTTAGGTTTAATTAATGTAAAAATTTAACTCAAAAATTTAAAATTTGCGTAGATTGTTATTATATTAAAAATAAAAAATTTTTGTGTTAATCAATATGAAATAATTTATTATACCATTTTCTTACATTCAATTATGTTTAATTTCGATTTCGATTTGGGAGCCCAATGGCTAAGCAGTTGAAGACATCACAATTGGATCGAACAATAATATATTTAAATCTAACTTTTGGTTAGATCAAATATTATAATTAATTAATGCCATATTAGAAATATAAAATTCATATACGAGACATGTTATCAAAACAGAACTTTTAAATTTTCAAACTCTAAAATTATAACTTCAATATTCGAAAATTTTTATGACACACCTAATGGATACAACTTTTTCTACAATTGATAGGGTACTAAAAAATACATTAAATAAAACATAAACTTAAATTTGTATGTATACAATTGACCTATATTTAATATTAGTATCAAAATAGTATCATCCTCAATGAGATGCTTGAACAATTTCACCTGATTATATTGTTAGAACCATTGCATTTTGAATTTGAACTTCAATTTATGATTACGTTATTTAGCAAAGGATATAAACAACAGAAGATGTTAATAACAAAGAAAAAGGATTTGAGGATTTATAGCTCATATGAGGTAAAGAGCATATATGTTGTGTGCGTTTTAAAGATGCTCGAGAGCTTCGCTAGAGAAATCAATGTTGGGCTGAGGGACTTGTTCATGTGGAGCTCTCTTCACCATTCCTTCGCTCTTCTTCTCCTCGTCTACTTTCACCTCTTTCACTGCTTCTTCTTCTTCTCCTCCTTTCCCTTTT
>CM071860.1:7910432-7926024 GCA_036759665.1 Gynandropsis gynandra
CTTTCCCTTCTCTTCTCGCTCTCCATTCTTTCTCTCCCTCTCTCTCTCCAATTGACGACTTCTCTTTTGTTTGCCCTTTGTGTTTTGGCTTGCATCCATTCATACGTTCGCAGTGTCCGTGATGAAAAGAACACGTGTCTGCTTGATAAGTTAAATTAGTGGGGCAACGTGTCGGGACACCAACAGACGTACGAATATACCACCGCTAATAGCCACTCCACGCCAATTTCCACAGAGTTCGTCGTCCAATCCACGGCGGCGAGTTGACTTAGCCCCGTGGACGAACGGTAGCGCACGTAAGGAAGATGTCTCAAGTTGGAATTGCAGATCGCGTCCAAGTTTTGGTTTTACATTTGCTCTCGCCATGAAATTTCCGCAATTGGAAATTTACATGACCGAAATGCCCCTCGGTTGACTCTGAATTTGTTGGTGGTCAAATTGAATTGTGCGTCTTCTAAAATGGAATTTAGGTGGTGAAGTTTTTATTAATTATTTCTTCTGAAAAGTCTTCGATTCCTCAACCTTCGGGTGGCTGCTTCATTGTAGCTGGTGCGCTACCTACCCAGATATCATCGTCGCTGCTCATGGAGAACGAGGGCGCTGGTAAATTCAATCGTCCTTTTTTTGGAGTTTTGAAGTCGCTTCTCTGGTAACGAGGGCAATGGTGAGTTCAATCGCGTTTCCACCGTCGATGAATGTGTTCATGACCGGTCTCTCAATCGTTCGATCGCCTCCGAAAATTCTGATTTCTGTCGTTGTATCCAGTGTAAGTCGATTCGTTTTTCTGGAATCGCCTAACTATGTTGTTCTTCGATGACCTACGCAGATATCACCTGCTTAAATCGTCGCTTCTCATGGAGTCGAGGGCGATTGTCAGTCCAATCACATTTCCACTGTTGACGAACGGGTTCAAGACCGATCTCTCGGTCGATGGATCGCCTCCGAAGATTGCGATTTTTGGCTTTGTATCCAGTGTAAGTGGATTCATTTTTTCTGGAATCAACTAACGATGTTGTTCTTTGATTCGATAATCATTTGGAATCCAGTGTACGTGGAATGTGGAATGTCTCCTTTCCCTTTTTTGATTTCCTTCGGTTCTTTGGTCAACCACCCCCCTCTTCTATCACTGTGGAAGACAACACCCACTCCAGTTGCAGAAGACAAAGAAGATACCACGATGGTCCTATGCAACCTGCATCTTCAATAGAGATTCGCCATAGTCGATGCTCACACCGGGAACTCCTCGGATGCGTCGCCGTTTGATGCTCGACCTGAGTCTTCGAGCGTCGGGGGGGACACTGCGCTGAATCATTTAGAGTTATGAGCGATAACACATATGAATATGAAGCTTCGTTCAAAGACGAGCTAAGGCGGGGAGCGGTTGGGCAAGGAGATGCGCCAGGCTCTGCGTCGGCGACTAACCAAGGGTGACCTAAGTCGGTGACCCGAGGGCGATGGTAAGTTCCGTCATCCTCCAACTTGAAGTCGCGTCTCTTTCTACTTCTAATTCAGTTCCTCTCAGTCTGCAACCTCAGACAAAGAACAGCTAAATTACTTATCTAGGGTTCTTATTTTCGTTAATTAATCGATAATATATATATATATATACATCTTAGGGTTTTTATTCATGTTAATTAATCGATAATATATATAGATGGGGAGGCAAAAACTGAGGAAGGGTCTGGGGTCACCTGAAGAAGATGAGAAGCTTCTGAATCATATTACAACACATGGACATGGCTGTTGGAGCTCTGTTCCTAAACTTGCAGGTTTGTATCTTAACATAGTTACAATTTTACCCTTTTTTTTGTTGTCTACCTTAAAGTTCATCAAATCATTTGTCTTAATTCACAATTTGCAAATATGTGGAAAGAGCTGTAGATTAAGGTGGATACACTACTGACCTTACTTGAAAAGAGGAGCTTTCTCTCAAGAAGGAGAAAACTTGATCATTGAGCTCCATGTCGTGCGTGGTAATAGGTAAAACATGAAATTCTAACGTTGAGGTTTTATGTATATATATATGTATATATATACATCTTCCACTTCCTTTTGGGTTACTTTGGATCAGATGAGATGGCTAGGGGGCATGGGGAGAGGCAAAAACTCTCGTCTTTGTCAATTCGGCTTCGTGGAGTCTTATTCTTCGTCCGTTGGGTTCCATCTCCTCATCTTCATTCAATGAATTGCTTTTATTTTTAGTTCATTACTTTTAATTCATTTCTTTGAATCAGACTTATAGCTCGAATTTGGCTCACAACTGTATCACTGATTTGCTTGGCACTCCATCCTTTGAAACTATTGTTAGGGTTTGTTATTTTTTCCAGTTTTCGTCTCCAAGAGCAGAAAGCTTCTCTCCCCAGATAAAAAATTGCTTCAGTGCAAGATTTCTTTCAGCTTTCTGTGTGTCATGGTTCTTTATAATTGTAATGTAGATTTGGAATGACAAGGCTAGAAAGTATTTAAGTAACATGAGGCGAAAAGAACCTTTTCCTTTCTCTCAAAAATTCCCTAATGTCGATCTTGTGGCTCTGGGTTTACTTCACCGTTTGATCGCCTTTGACCCCAAGGACAGTCCCTCTGCTCAAGAGGTCATTTCCGCTTATTCAAACCATTTTTTTGTTTTTACATTACATTTCTGCCTGCTTGATCTGTATTTTGCCTTTGTGTAGGCGTTGCGTGATCCGTATTTTGAAGGGTTGGCAAACATGGACTATGAACCTTCGAGGCAGCCCATCTTACAGCTTTAATTTAGGTTTGAAAGGAGAAAATTAACAAAGGAAGATGTGAGAGAGCTGATGTACAGAGAGGTAACGCTTTATTCTCTAATATCTCTTTTGAGGCTATCAAAGTTAGGGCTGAGGAACGTAATCTCGCTGAGTAGGTGTTCAAGAAAATGTCGGTACATCGAGATTTTTGACACCACCTCTATGATTTCAGTGTCCTTGCTTTCATTTTGTTGAATGGTACAGAAAGGTAACACTTTATTCTCTAATATCTCTTTTGTGGCTACCAAAGTTAGGGTTGAGGAACGTAAGCTCGCTGAGTTGGTGTTCAAGAAAATGCCGGTACATCGAGATTTTTGACACCACCTTTATGATTTCAGACTCCTTGCTTTCACTTTGTTGAATGGCTAATCATAGTTGTTCGCCGTTAGAAAATATTGCAAAAGGTCGGGTATTCCAAGTCGAATAGGTCGTTGAAGCGACCAAGGTAAGTTAGGAATTTTGAATTCGTATTTTCTCATATAAAATAGTATCTTCGAGTAAGTTTAAGGAAAAGGGTTTTCTTTGTTTGATAACAGGTTCTTCATGAAATTTTTTTTTATCCTTTAGCTTTTTGCATCGACTTTGTTCCATTGTTATTTTCTCTTTGATTTTCTATGATGCTATTGGATTGGATTTTGGGAATGCTCTTACGTATCGATTTGGTGCCAAGGTCTTGATATGTGGGTGATTCTTGCAGTTTGGTTCTCATCCGTTGTTTCCCCACTACCATCTATATCCTCCCTAATGGGCTCAATAATATCTTGACAACTTACACGCCTATCTTCCTTGATTCTTCAGCAGTTTCAACCTTCATCCAAGGATCTACATATCTAGAACCATGGGATAAATTCCCACATGGTTACAAATGAGGAGGCAGAATCGCCTATGGAGACAACTCAAAATCTAGAATGATGGGTTGGGATGACCTTCCATTTGATGTTGTTTGAAGTAGTTTGTAGAATGTTTGGGACTCTGTTCTTTGGTTCTGTCAATCCCTTTAAAACTCTAATCGTTATGTCTAATGGTTGCTTTGTTTTTTTGGTTCAGTTGGTGGAGGAGGACCCTGAAAGACCAAATTCGGTTGTTCTAGGTAGCATTTGAATGCAAAGGAGTAGATTGATGGATTAGCAGACAAATCTGCGCAAAAAAATCCAAGCAAACCTCATGGTTTATTTGATGACAGATAAGGAAAATTTTGTGAAAATTTCTGCTCGTGTCTACCATCTGTTTCTTATATGTGATCCACATGACAATTTATACTTTTCTGTGCTGTTATTATTGTACCAGGCTGGATGATTCAATTCCTATCAAGGAGACAGTGAGGACGATGAACTATGTAATTGACAAGGGGTAAGCATTCTCCTGGGGTACGAGTGAGTTGTTTGCTTTGACTTTGTTGAATGGCTAACCATAGTGGTTCGAAGTTAGAAAATATTGCAGAAGGTAGGTTATTCCAAGTCGAATAGTTCATTGAAGCGACCAAGGTAAGTTAGGAATTCTGAATTCGTATCCTCTCGTCTAAAGTAGTAGGCTTCGAGTAAGTTTAGGGAAAAGGATTTTTTTTGTTAGATAACAGGTTCTTCATGCAGAATTTTGTTATCCTTTTGCTTTTTGCATCGACTTGATTCCATTATTATTTTCTCTTTGATTTTCTATGATGATATTGGATTGGATTTTGGGAATTCTCTTACGTATCGATTTTGTGCCAAGGTCTTGATATGTGAGTGATTCTTGCGGTTTGGTTCTCATTCATTGTTTACCCACTGTCATCTATGTCCACCATAATGGGCTTAATAATATCTTGACAACTTACACGCCTCACTTCCTCAATTCTTCAGCAGCTTCAACCTCCATCCAAGGATCTACATATCTAGAACCATGGATTGGGATAACTTCTCACATGGTCACAAATGATGACGTGTATTGGCTTATGGAGATAACTCAAAATCTAGAACAATGGGTTGGGATGACTGGGATGACCTTCCATTTGATGTTGTTTGAAGTAGTTTGTATAATGCTTGGGATTCTTTTTTTGTTCTGTCAATATCTTTAAAACTCTAATCATTATGTCTATTATTTAAAACTCTAATCATTATGTCTATTTTTTTGTTTTAGAATCATTAATTTCAGTTTTGTGGCTATTATTTGATTCATTACAGTGATTTTCAAGTAATCCATTGCAAAGGCTCATACAGCTTCAATCCTTTTGGAAACGAGAAGTTTATATGTTTGTTTTTAGTTTCCAACTATCTTTCATAGAAATATAAACACTCAGAACCCATGAAACCATATACAACCCGTTATGTAATGTGATATTAATGTCAGAAAAGATCTTTATGGTAGCATTGTGCTCAATGGTGGATCTCCAATGTTCCCATGCGTAGCTGATTGTATAAGCTTAGAGATCATAGCTCTTGCACCCAACATCATGCAGATTAAGTTGCATGCACCGCTAAAGATAAAAGACAGTGTATAGATAGGAGGTTCAATCCTCGTATATTTCTAACAAGTAAAAACTGATTTAACCTTTTCCTTTCATAATTATAATATTGACTTTTTGCATTGGATACCAATGTAGTTTCTATTATCAAATGTGAATCTCAAAGGGTGAGGACGATGAGTTTGGTCCAATAATAGTTTAGAGGAAGTGCTGCTATGTTCATAAAAGTCTTATGTAACCTGGAACAATCATTTTGTGGTTCTAAATGTTTCTACTTCATCACTATGTGGGTTTGTAGCTCGCGAGTGAGACCATTTGAAGGACATTCTCTCTACGTGTAAATGTAAAACCCAAAACCTTAGTCACTTTTTAAAGAATAAATCCGATACTATGCTTTTATAACACCCTTGAGAGTGTTAAACATCACCACAAGAGGTGGTTACAGGTGTGTCGCTCAAACACAATTACAGAATAAAATAAATACTTTTATTTCGAATTATGAATGGCTCGAACCATATAGCAGAAGAAAATGTTTAAAATCATAATCAAACCAAATACAAAATGAATAATAAAGTTTATCTAAAGACAATCAAGAAATTCAAACATAAATTAGTTTTAGAAAAACAAAAAATATGTTCGTACCTCAATAATTGTTTTTAAATCATGTTATAAATTAAATTTAGTCCTAAAAAATTATATAGAAACAAATAGAAAAAAATCATGTGAAAAACTTCAGTCCAAATCATACAATCACTAACTCCAACAGATTACATTTTAAAATTTCAATGCTATTATGAACAAATATCATTGTTAGTTTACATTACATCTTAGAAATCTATTGTTTAAACTTTTACATTGAAAATTAGAATTTTGGCGTTTGTATTGACCGATATAATATATCAAACATAAAAATTAAATTAATCAATTATATATAATGTTTAAGAAACATAAAATGTAATTATAAAAAAATCGTGCAACGCGCGGGTATCATCTAGTTTTTATTAACAAATTATAAGTATGTATATTATTAATCAAATAATAATCTGATGATTATTTTAGTCGTATTCGTACTCCATGGGCGTCTAAAACAAAGAAACTTATTTGGATGTATACATAAAAATAAAAAATTAGGAGAAAGAAATGAGAGGAATGAAGTTATTTCTACTTAGACCAAGCAACTGCTTCTATCTCCGACTGAGCGCTTCTATATAGTTCCAGTCTCTTGGCTATGTTTATCCGCTGCTGTTGAACCGTTGGATCCTCGTTCAACAACTTTGCCAACTTATTCGACTGTCCACAACCATCAAAATCTCATTTTTATGGATTAAGGGATCTTCTAGGTCCGATGTGAGTGTCATTAGAAAGGAAAGAAGAACCAGAAGAGTTATTAGGAAAAGCTGTTACAAAAGAAGGAATAGAAGAATTGGAATCATTATTGTGCAGAAAATTGTTATCGACATAAGGGATATCACTGATTGATAAAGGAAGAACAGATGATTAAAAATATCATGAATGTTATTAGAAGAATTTTTGTGAAAAGGAAAGTTATTTTCATGAAAGATTATATTTCTAGAAATCATAATTCGATTAGTGTTTAAATCAAGAACTTTATATCCTTTGTATCCTAGAGGATATCCTAAGAATACAGCAGGAGCCCTTGGACTGAATTTGTTTCTATGTTTTGAAAGGGTGAAAACATAGCACAAACAGCCAAATACTCTCAAGTGTTCATAAGTTGGTTGTTTTCCATTTAATAGTTCATATGGCGTTTTATTATCAAGAAAAAACGATGGTGTTCTATTTATCAAATATGCAGCAGTAGCAATACATTCAGGCCAGTAATCAATAGGAATATTTGATTGGAATAAAAGAGCACGTGCAACATTTAAGAGGTGTTGGTACTTTCTTTCAACCACAACATTTTGTTGTGCCGTATAAGTACAAAAAAATTGGTGAATAATTCCTTTTTTAGATAAAAGTTCTTTAAGTTGTAACTCATGGACATTATCCGATCGAATGATTTTGACAGTTTTGTTATATTGATTTTCGACATAAGCTAAAAAAGAAGCAAAAATAGAATTAACATCAGATTTTTGCTTCAAAAAATATACCCAAGTACACCTACTATAATCATCAACGATAGAAATAAAATATTTGTACCCAGCCAAAGATTCTAATGCAAAACGTCCCCAAATATCAATATGGATAAGATCAAAGATCGATTCGGATTTGTTGTTTAAAGAGATAAAAGGAAGATGTTTTTGTTTGGCTTGAGGACAAATATTACACGGTATAGAACTATCATGAGAAGAAGCACTACAAGAAAAGTAGGATTTCGGGATTGAATTTGCGGACTGAGTCAGCCGTCCCTAAATTTAGAGACGGATTAGGGACTATTTAAGGACGAAATAATAAATTTGTCTCTAATCCGTCCGCAAATTTGCAGACCGCAGAGTAGTCCATAAGTCGTCCGTAATTCGGGACGGATTCGGGACTAATTTTAAGGACGTCCGCAATTTGCGGACCGATTCACCACCCGTCCGCAATTTACGGACGGCTGAGCAATCCGTCCAGAAATTACGGACGGTTTGGGGACGACTTGGTCATCCGTCCGGAATTTGCAGACGGATTCACAAACCGTCCGCAAATTCCGGACGTATTCGAGACGGTTCAACGGGAAATATTCATCTCAGTCCGCAATCCGTTCAGAATCGGTCTTAAAATTTTCTATTTAATCTCTCATCTTCTACCCGTTTCTCACACACAAATCTCATATATTTGTCTTCATATTGTTTCTGATTATAATGGCATCGTCGTCGAGATCGAATATTTTCGTTTCGAGACAGTGGATGTATAGAAGAATTGATCCAGAAACTCAAAGTGTATCGAAGGAGTTTGTAGAAGGCCTTACACAGTCAGTGGCGACAAATCAACAAGTTTATAGAGAAATTAGTAAGTTGGTTTGTCCATGCGTAAAATGCAAAAATGAAAAATTCATTAATGAGAAAACCGTTTGGAATCATTTCTATTTAAAAGGGTTTACTCCAAATTATTTTATTTGGTTATCTCATGGAGAGAATTTTGCACCATGACCCAGTAATGTTGTGGAAAAATTTACTAGGGGTATCGTAAATCATGAAGTGTCTCAGACTTTTCAAGATGTTGAAAACCCTTATGTAGAAATGGTGCAAAATGCATTCGTCGAAAGAAACGAATATGAAAATATTGAAGAAAATCCGAATGAAGAAGCAAAAACTTTTTTTTGAAATGTTAGAAAGTGCTAGGCATCCACTCTATCATGGTTGTAGAAGTGGTCTATCACGGTTGTCTTTATCTACACGGTTGATGAATTTGAAGACTGAAAATAATCTTTCTCAAAATTGCATGGATTCTATATCGTAATTAGTAAGAGATTAATTGCCCAAAGATAATATTGCAGTCGAGTCATATTATGAAACAAAGAAGATGATGAGATCATTGGGTTTATTGCCGTATCAAAAGATTGATGTTTGCCAAGACAATTGTATGATTTTCTGGAAAGAAACTTCGGACTTGATCAATTGTCGATTTTGTGAAAAAGATCGATTTTATTTGACAAGAAATGGAAAATCGGTTCTGTTTCGTCGTATGTGGTATTTACCAATTAAAGACAGGATAAAAAGATTGTATCAATCGAAGAAGACCGCAAGCGATATGAGATGGCATGCTGAGCATTCAACTCCTGACGGAGAAATGTGTCATCCCTCAGATGGTGAGGCGTGGAAACACTTTAACAAGGTATATCCTGATTTTGCAGCTGAGAGTCGAAATGTTTATTTAGGCCTTTGCACTGATGGTTTTAATCCATTCGGGATGTCTGGGAGAAATTATTCGTTGTGGCCAGTTATTATGACACCGTATAATTTACCACCAGATATGTGCATGAAGCGTGAGTTTTTGTTCTTAACAATATTAATTCCCGGGCCTAATCATCCGAGAAGAAGTTTGGATATATTTCTTCAACCACTAATTGAAGAATTGAATGAATTATGGAAGGGAGTTCCAGCGTACGACGTTTCGAGACGACAAAATTTTATATTACAAGGTGCTCTTTTGTGGACAATAAGTGATTTTCCAGCTTATGGTATGCTATCTGGATGAACAACGCATGGTCGATTGGCTTGTCCATATTGCATGGAGGAAACAGATGCTTTTCAGTTGAAGTATGGACGAAAGACGAGTTGGTTTGATTGTCATCACCGTTTTCTTCCTCCTAATGATACACTACGACGCAACAAGAGGAATTTCAAAAGGAATATTGTTATGAGGAAATCTTCTCCTCCAATTTTGACCGGCGAAGAGATATTGTATGAACGACTTCTTACTTTAGGTATTCCTAGGAGTATAAATTGCGGAGGAAACAATCATTCCAGAATTGATGGTTATGGAATTACTCATAATTGGTACAAGAAGAGCATATTTTGGGATCTTCCGTATTGGAAAAATCTGAAGCTTCGCCACAATCTTGATGTCATGCACACAGAGAAAATTTTTTTCGATAATATCATCAATACAGTAATGAATGTCACAGTAAAAATGAAGGATAACATTAAATCACGGAAGGATCTCGCAGAGTATTGCTCACGGAAGGAGTTACATATAAGTGGAGATGGTAAAGCTCCAGTTCCGATATTCAGATTGTCTAATGAGGAAAAATATAAATTGTTGAATTAGTTGAAGGAAGACGTGAAATTTCCTGATGGTTATGCATCTAACATCGGAAGGTGCGTCGATATTCATGGAGGAAAGTTATCAGGGATGAAAAGTCATGATTGTCATGTATTCATGCAACGACTACTTCCCATATGTTTTTCTGAATTGATGGACAAGCATGCATACGAAGCAATTGGAGGTAGCATGATTATTTTATATAGTACAATTAGTGATTAATAATTTATAGAAATATTAATTGTGAAATAAACTAATTAATATACTTGAATTTTCAGGTATTGGCATATTTTTCCGAGATTTATGTGCGAGAAAATTAAGTGTAGATGTGGTTCGTAGACTTACAAGTAACATAGTTACAGTACTATGGAATTTGGAGAAGATTTTCCCACTATCATTCTTTGATGTTATGGAGCATCTGACAGTTCATCTACCACACGAAGCCGCATTAGGAGGTCCAGTTCAATTTCGTTGGATGTATCCATTCGAGCGATTTATGTTCCATTTGAAGAGAAAAGCCAAACAAAAAGCTTGTCCAGAGGTTCAATTGTTGAATAATACGTGAATGAGGATATATCGTTCTTCACTTCTTACTATTTTGAACCACATGTTCAAACGTGAAATAGAAATCCAGACATATGTTTTGGTGGTGGTGTGGCGTTTTAATATCCAGTACCAGATGTTCCAGATATTTTTTTGCGGAGTTGGTCGAACAGCTAGTAAGGCGAAAGAGATATGGCTATCACAACGAGATCTACACATCGCATATACGCATGTTTTACTCAACTGTGAATATCTACGGCCTTTTGAAAGGTAATATCCTATAAATATATAGATTCAATTGCGTATGCGTATTTTATTTGTAATATTAACATAATATTCTGACATTTTTCAGGATGTTCGATGATGTATTGAAGAATACATATATGAATATTGATGAATCTCAACTCCAAGAACTTAAAGAAAGAAATTTCTCCACATGGATAAGACAATATGTAAGTAAATGATAGATATATATTAAAGGAAGAGATTTCTCCACATGGATAAGACGTTTATATCGATGATTGTTTCATTTAATGCTGATTGAGATTGGCAATCACGCATTATGGCTACGCGATCTTGTTAAAGGACCAACTCTAAAAGTTACGAGTTGGCCCATGTATTTTACACGTGGTTACAACATTCATACTTACGACCGCGGAAAATTAAAGTCAACTATGAACTATGGTGTATGTGTGAAAGGTGAAAGCTATTGTGAATCGACCGACGAACCAAATTTTTATGGGATTTTGAAAGACATTTTGCAATTGGAATATTCAGGTATTAATACTAATAATCCAAAAAATTTCCTTTTGATACCACGTATGTTATATTTTCGAATATGTTGACTTATATTTACCATTTTTTGTAGGTTACGTCGGTTTAAGAGTGATGTTATTCCGATGTGATTGGTTCGATCCAATAAACGGTCGCGGATCAAGAATAAACAAAGTAGGTGTCATAGAAATTAATTCTACAAGAAGATATGCAAAATATGAGCCTTTTATTCTTGCGTCACAAGTCGATCAAGTTTGTTATGTTTCCTATCCACATATCAGACGATCTTCAGGTTGGCGTTTCGCAATAAAGATCCTCTAAGGGGTAAATTTATCGACTAGACAAAAGAAAAACAATTGGCCATGCAACAAACAAACCACCGAGATTGTTGCCTAATCCGTCCGCAAATTTGCAAACAGCATAGTAGTCCCTAAATCGTCCGTAATTCAGGACGGATTCGGGACCACTTTCACGGACGTCCGCAATTTGCGGACGTATTCACAGACGTTTAAAGAGTATTATTTTTAACTTTATATTGTATTAACGAAATATATATATATATATATATATAATATTTTATGAATTGTTCCCTTGGTTGAATCCCGTCCCTTGGTTGAATCCCGTCCCTCGGTTGAATCCCGTCCCTCGGTCGAAACCCATCCCTCGAAACCCGTCCCTCGGTCGAATTTCCGGACAGCTTAGGGACTAGCAAGGGCGCCGCATTCCAGAATTGATGGTTATGGAATTACTTTTTTCACGGTTTTATGATTTTAACGTTCTCGCAATACCACAGCCCGTCTGCCGCCCGTCCGCCGAGGGTCCGCCGCCCGTTTTCCGAGGGTCCGCCCCCGCCGTCCGTCTGTCAGCCATCTTCCACCCGTCGCTTCGCCAAGGTATATTTATATGTATATATATGTAAATATATATACAAAAACGTTATTATAGTTTATATCAATATTGTGGAACTTTGTAACATATTGTAGAAAATTTAGCTAAAAAACGAGTACTAAATATGTAGATTAGTGAAATATATATTAATGTATTAAGTTCTGTAGATAAGTTGTTCGATTAAATGTCGAAATGATATATATCTGCATTAATTATTAAATATAACTTTGATATACAAAAATGTCATTATAGTATATATCAATATTGTGGAACTTTGTAACATATTATGGAAAATTTAGCTAAAAAACGAGTACTAAATATGTAGATTAGTGAAATATATATTAATGTATTAAGTTCTGTAGATAAGTTGTTCGATTAAATGTCGAAATGATATATATCTGCATTAATTATTAAATATAACTTTGATATACAAAAATGTCATTATAGTATATATCAATATTGTGGAACTTTGTAACATATTATGGAAAATTTAGCTCAGTATATTCGGATTTTATGAATCCGAATTTATTTCCGACTGGATCGGCACAATATATGGTGTAGCCATTGAATTAAAAACACATATATTAAATTATATGTGGTTTTAATTTTATATTAAAATTAATTAATGTTTATATAACAATTAAACTTTTTAATATAAAAATTTTAGTATGTCGCGTCGTGTTGAAAGAGGCGATAACAACAGAAACCGCTCAACATCTGAAGAAAGTGCTAATGGTCCACAACATCAGAGACAATCGGATCCAGTATATTCGGATTTTATGAATCCGAATTTATTTCCGACTGGATCGGCACAATATATGGTGTAGCCATTGTATCAGCAGATGCCACCGCCAGTCGAACCGATGATGCATCACGAGCCTCCGATGCATCAGGAACCAACAGTTGAAGATCTTTTAGCAATGGACGAGGAAATACGCAAACTTCCTCGTATAGATCCGGATGCAAAATCCGATGAACTTTGGTATAAACTAACTTTAAATTAATTTTGTAACTAATTAATTATTAAGTCTTAATTTACTTTTATTTTTAGGTTTGGTCGTAAGCAGCTTAATCGTCATATCACAAAGATAATGAAAGCCGATTATGATCACTTTAAATTAATTTTGTAACTAATTAATTATTAAGTCTTAATTTACTTTTATTTTTAGGTTTGGTCGTAAGCAGCTTAATCGTCATATCACAAAGATAATGAAAGCCGATTATGATCGTCTATGTTATAACTGGACGCGAACCGATCCCGAAATAAAGGAACGATTGTGGAAAGCTTTTGTGGTATATTTTTTAAATATTAATTTCATTATAAATTTTAAACTTAAATTAATATTTAACTAAATAATTAAATCATTATTTTCAGCAAAAATTTTATTGGGATCCTACAATAACCAGACTAGTAAAGTCCGAATTTCAAAAGCATGCGGCACAACGACTGAAATATCTTGTATACGACACAAAAAAAGAGTATGATGAAAACATATCAAATCCGTTCGGATCCATGATAATGTCTGGGAACAGCTGCTTGCCTATTGGGACTCTCTTGAATTTAAGAAGAAAAGTGAGCGCGCTAGTCAATCACGTCGATCTGATAGAGCGGGGTATGGGAAAAGTGCGCAAACTGCTGGTTCCCGCTCTTTCGCGAAGGTTTACGAAGATATGGTAAGATTTAAAATTTTTTAAAGTTTTATTAGAGTGAAATTTGTTTAATACGTATGATAACACTGAAAGTGTATCATTATTAGGATAGGTTTTTAGATCATTTTAGCATATTTCTTACATCGAATCTTATTATTCTGATACGGTTTCGAGTTTTACATTCCCGTTTTCTCGGTTTTCAGGTTTTAGGCGACAAGGCCTAAATGAGCTCAATATGAAGAATTCCTTGCAAAAACCACATGATTTGAGGACACATCTACTCTGAGCTCCAGAACCCAAAGGAACGCCCGAGCAACGAGCGGAAAAGAGAGATTTCAAGGACACGAGAGTGCCCGGTCGGGCACTATTCCTGTACCCGCTCGGGTAAAACCTACGGGGTTTACTCATGCATCTGACACGACCCGGGCACGTGAGCAAAGAGGATCAGGTGATCACCACCCGATCGGGCGCAATCTGAGTACTCGCTCGGGCAACTATCCCTCTATCAGCCCCGTAAGTTTACGCGACTCGGGTCCGCATAGTCACGCGATCGGGTAACCTTCACCCGATCGGGTTCACGACTCAACACGGTCGGGCTGCCTGTACCCGACCGGGTAACCTATGTGCCCGAGCGGGCCGCGAACTGCGTAACAACCTAGATCTAAGTTTCAAACGAGCGAATAAAGAGAACAGAACGGATCTAGGGCAAAAGGGGCGACGAATAGGGCAAGAAAGGACTGGAAAAACATCTGGGAAGGCTCAGGAAGCATCGGAGAAGAAGAGAAGCACCAATTCGTACACCGGTAACACAATAGGGAAGGTTGAGGCATCGAATTCCTTAGGGTTTATCATGTATAGAACTTTGCTATCTTCTGTTTTCGTTTCTTCCATGAGTGAGTAGAGTCCCTACTGCGGGTAGGGATATCGGAATTGTATGTATGAACGATGATTCACTTTAATGCTTAGTTTTATGATTTTTACTCTTGATTTACGGTTCTACGCTTAGCAATATCACTCATACGTTAGTGCTGACCGCTCAACAACATAGGATCTCGAACCTTGCTGGAAGGTTAAGGAACGAATCCGGTCCGCTAAGTAGTAGATTAAGCTTTGGCTAATGAGAATCTGACCGGTCGGTTAGCCATCTTAGGGATAGTGATTGCGGTCATAAAGCTGCCATGGTACATGTTAATCACTGCTGGAAGGTAGGGTTACATGTATCCATGGTTAGGAGGTTTAGGCTCGGAAGAATTACTCCTCACCGTAGAGCATGAATTTCTCGTTGTCAAGAGTAGGTTATAGATCTATGATCCTTAGTAGTTCTGCTATGCAATTCCCAGTATCTCGTACACCCGTAGTATTCACCATATCTAGTTTCACTCCTACCCTAGTTTCGTTGTCACCATTAGAATAGCTTTAGGTTTAGGTAAATTAGGACCATATCCCCTCTTATCACTTCTCATCTTAGTTTAGTTTCATTCTTAGTTTAGTTGTATTAGTCCCTGAGATCGACCCTGGTACTACAAGATCCGTATACTTGCGGTGAAGTGGACTAGGTTATTTATAACTCGCGTTTCCACACGTCAGATATCAAAGCTAAGACTTACACCGATTACATAGCAGTGACAACTACGCGTCTCCAGCCTTCCATTATCTAATAGATTAAGATCTAGTCCTTTCCGGAGTCTTATTTGTTTCTTGCATTTTTGTTTTTGTTTTTTTTATAGAGTCAGAGTCGAAAAAAATATATATATCTTTACCTCACAGAGCTTAATCGAGTTTGATGTCCTTTGTCTTGCGAGGTAACATGGACGACTTCAAC
>CM071860.1:7928915-7965378 GCA_036759665.1 Gynandropsis gynandra
ATAGAGAGGTACAACGTTATATGGTGTTACAAGGATGAGTACGGTAGGAACCTAGAGGTAGACATCGATGAGATTATAGTACCGACATTAGACGAGGAGGGATCCCGGTTCAGGATTGATCCGAACGTCGGGCACGTCGGCCCGAGGGTAGCAGAGATGGATCCACCTCCCGCAGCCGCACCTAGACCGTCCTCCTCGAGACGAGGCAGCCGACGCGCCACACATTCGCGCCCGCGTCCCGAGTACCCCCATAGCCGATCCGACTTTCCTTCGATGGAAGGAGTCTCCGACGCACTCAGGTATGTAGCGGAGGAGACCAGATATCAGTCGTTTATGGCTGAACAGAGGTACGAGCTAGAGGCTGCAAGGTATGCGGAGCAGCAGCAGTTCCACGAGCAGTCCATACAGCATACCTATTACCTCACCGAGTCAGTCCGGCGGTTTCAGCAGCTCAGCATGGAGCATTATCAGGAGCCGTACATCTCGATTCCGCAGGACTACCACACCGGAGCCATCCCCTACCGTCCTCATATCCCGTACGAGCTGCAGGGATTCTACTTCCCACCTGGGGAAGGAACATCGGGAGAGCCAGCGGACATACCGACCACCCGCGATGGAGGGGATGAGGATTAGACATCTCTTTCCTTCTTTTTCCTATTTAGTTTTTCTTTTTTATTTTTCTTTCATGGACTATTTTATCGTTTATTGTTTTTAGATAGCTTTCTTGTACGCTCTTTTCAGACTCATTTAGTACTCTTTGTTCTACTCTCTGTATTGCATGTCGTATCTCAGGTCTTTCACGTTACCAATGCATGAGAGCGCAAGAGTCACTACATCCGAGCATATCTCGATTCGAGAAAGTTTACATGTAGAGGTCCCTTTTAGATTTAGAACACCGGGACTGTGTTCCGTTCAGGTCTGGGGGGGGGGCTTTCTTACATTTATTGATATACGGATGCACACTTAGAGCGACTTGATTAGATTTAGGATTAGGTTTAGAAATAAGATGGATCTAGTGAAATTTTTTCGAAATTAGTCATATTTTTGCTACTTTGACGAATCATGGATAATGGTCTAGGTTTGCTTAGAAGCCCTTATAAATACCGATTAGTCGAGTAGTTATGTTTCAAACCCTATGTCTAGTTGAAATCACTCCTTAGATCTCGATACCAAGTAGACATATCTCCGTGAATACCATTTAGCTTAGTCTCATTGATATATTTTGCGTTCTAGAATTAGACCACACGCTTATACTCCGCTGTCATCTAGGATAAGTTTTACGCTTTTCCGAGCTAAGAATGACATGAGTACATCGATATTTGATGGTTCGGGTCTAAGTGGTGGGTAGAGAAGCTATTCTACGTCCTAAGGGTTAGAGTGTTGCGTAATCAAGAAAAAGAAAAGAAAATAAAAGAATAAAGATTCAAAAACGCACTTCTTCACTCCTCTAAGGTCGCGCAACCTTATGAGTGTGCCATAGGCAGCCTGGGGCTAAGTAGAAAGCGACCCTCTTCGACTTCGACGTCCTAGGAACAAAGCGTGGATCTAGAAAGAAAAGAAAAAAAAGCATAAGAACGAGAAGAAAAGATGTAAACGATATCAAGAGCTTAGAGAAATCGGTATGGAGATCGCTTGGACGTTATCTAGGGTTGTGAAGTAGATTTAGATTTTAGGAAAGATTTCATGGCTCAGCACTATCGGTAGACATAGGGCTATACTCGGTACGCTTAGGCTTATTATCCATGTGACGCGCTGATATGCATGATGACTAACTTAGCGAAATTTTTGAGCTAGTTTCCATCGTTATTAGATTCCACTTAGGCTATACTTTAGTTTTGTTTAAGGACAAACAAAGGTTTAGGTCTGGGGGAGTTTGATAACACTGAAAGTGTATCATTATTAGGATAGGTTTTTAGATCATTTTAGCATATTTCTTACATCGAATCTTACTATTCCGATACGGTTTCGAGTTTTACATTCTCGTTTTCTCGGTTTTCAGGTTTTAGGCGACAAGGCCTAAATGAGCTCAATATGAAGAATTCCTTGCAAAAACCACATGATTTGAGGACACATCTACTCAGAGCTCCAGAACCCAAAGGAATGCCCGAGCAACGAGCGGAAAAGAGAGATTTCAAGGACACGAGAGTGCCCGGTCGGGCATTATTCCTGTACCCGCTCGGGTAAAACCTACGGGGTTTATTCATGCATCTGACACGACCCGAGCACGTGAGCAAAGAGGATCGGGTGATCACCACCCGATCGGGCGCAATCTGAGTACCCGCTCGGGCAACTATCCCTCTATCAGCCCCGTAAGTTTACGCGACTCGGGTCCGCATAGTCACGCGATCGGGTAATCTTCACCCGATCGGGTTCACGACTCAACACGGTCGGGCTGCCTGTACCCGACCGGGTAACCTATGTGCCCGAGCGGGTCGCGAACTTCGCAACAACCTAGATCTAAGTTTCAAACAAGCGAATAAAGAGAACAGAATGGATCTAGGGCAAAGGGGGCGACGAACAGGGCAAGAAAGGACTGGAAAAACATCTGGGAAGGCTCAGGAAGCATCGGAGAAGAAGAGAAGCACCAATCCGTACACCGGTAACACAATAGGGAAGGTCGAGGCATCGAATTCCTTAGGTTTTATCATGTATAGAACTTTGCTCTCTTCTGTTTTCGTTTCTTCCATGAGTGAGTAGAGTCCCTACTGCGGGTAGGGATATCGGAATTGTATGTATGAACGATGATTCACTTTAATGCTTAGTTTTATGATTTTTACTCTTGATTTACGGTTCTACGCTTAGCAATATCACTCATACGTTAGTGCTGACCGCTCAACAACATAGGATCTCGAACCTTGCTGGAAGGTTAAGGAACGAATCCGGTCCGCTAAGTAGTAGATTAAGCTTTGGCTAATGAAAATCTGACCGGTCTGATAGCCATCTTAGGGATAGTGATTGCGGTCATAAAGCTGCCATGGTACATGTTAATCACTGCTGGAAGGTAGGGTTGCATGTATCCATGGTTAGGAGGTTTAGGCTCGGAAGAATCACTCCTCACCGTAGAGCATGAATTTCCCGTTGTCAAGAGTAGGTTATAGATCTATGATCCTTAGTCGTTTATCTATGCAATACCCGGTATCCCGTACACCCGTAGTATTCACCATATCTAGTTTCACTCCTACCCTAGTTTCGTTGTCACCATTAGAATAGCTTTAGGTTTAGGTAAATTAGGACCATATCCCCTCTTATCACTTCTCATCTTAGTTTAGTTTCATTCTTAGTTTAGTTGTATTAGTCCCTGAGATCGACCCTGGTACTACAAGATCCGTATACTTGCGGTGAAGTGGACTAGGTTATTTATAACTCGCGTTTCCACACGTCAACGTAAAACATCAAATTTGTTTTAGACGAAAGAGAAAGGATGTGAACTGTCATACGTGGAATTGTTAGAACGTACACACAAGAAAAAACCAACGGTTCGTGGGTAGATGCCACGGCAAAACAAATTCACGACAATGTTGTGAACATGGCATCGGAACGAGTGTCCCAAATCCCGCCAAGAGAAGATGGGATGCAACCGACTCTTTCTCAAGAAGAATACAACGAGATGTATTTCGAGGTAAATTTAATACATTTTTACAATAAATTTTTTATTAATAATTTAAATTTAAATTAAATGTCAATATTTTTTGTAGCACGTAACACCATACAAAGGTCATCTATTTGGTCTTGGAGGAATGTCATCAAACCATACGAGTTCCTCCAAAGGCAAGGAAAAGGTCGCGAACACAATCTAGGAGATGAAAGCACAATTAGAACAATAAAACTCACAGTTCAACGCTCTGCAAAGAGAAGTTCAACGATCAAGAAGGGAACGTGAGCAGTGGCTCAAAATGATGAAGGCACACATGCCCACTATCAATTGGGATACGGCCGAAAACAATGATGATGACGACGATGATAATTCCCAATTACCACCTACTAGTTTGTAAATGGATAATTTTAATATTGTATGAATACTATTTTAATATTGTATGAATATTATTTATTTAATTTCAATTTTAGTTTTTTAAACTTTTTTTAAAAAAATTCGGACGGCCCAGGTCCCATCCGAATTTTTTGTTTTACGATCGTCGGGTTTTGCGACGATTTCCGGACTAACCATTTCGTTCGAAATTGCGGACGATTTGCGGACTACATATACCGTTTGTATTTTGCGGACGGATTGCGGACGGAAATTGGTTGGCGACGCTCATTTGCGGACGACGCGTACCAGTCCCTAATCGGTCCAGAATCTCATTTTCGGACGGATTAGGGACTGATTCGTCAGTCCCTAATCCGTGAATTTCTTGTAGTGAAGTTTTTAGTAAAGATTAAGATGATAGGCATTTTTTTTTTGGAAAACGAAGGGTGTCCCAATCTATTATGCCATAGAGATATAGAAGTGAGGATGGCAAAAATAGGCATGTTAGAAGGATCCAATAAGTAGAGATTTTGAGAGGCTTCACCCTTCCCAATCATCAAGTCCCGAATAGGGTCCTGTATGATACAAGAAGATTTGTCGAAAAGAACATAAAAGTTAGTGTTTTTGATAAGGAGACTCACACTAAGTAGATTAAAATGGAAAGTATGGATGTAAAGAACGGAATGAAGGGTAAGAAGTGGAGAAAGAATGGCACTCCCAATATGAGAAACAAAAAATTTATGGCCATTAGGAAGAATGACAAAATTATTAGAGATTGGTGTAATATTTGAGGAAAATGATTGCAAACATAGCTACTTGCACCAGAATCTATGATCCAAGAATTTTTTGGAATATTGATATGTAAGGATAAGGCAAAAGAAGATAGGAGGAAAGTTTTTACCTATGTTTGGATTTATGCTTTGTTGAGGAGTACCGGACCCATTGATTGTTTATAGATGAGAAACGACTTGCTGAAGTTTTTCTTTAGACAGTAATGAAGGTACAACAGATTGACGAGTAAAAAATGAATCTTGTTGGTTGATGGAAGGAACAAGGTGGGGAAAATATGGATTTTGTTGTAACATATTAACCCGAGGATTATAGTTGAAATTAGGTCTCGGTTTAGGGTTGGTGGTTTTATATCCATTTGGATATCCATGAAGATGATAACATTTTGTTATCAAATGACCTTGAAGACCACAATGAGAACACACAGGTTTAGGTTTATATTGGGAATTATGAAAAGAAGGGTTTTTCGGTCTAGAAGTAGGAATTGGATTGGTGTTTGTGGGATAGGTACTGGAATATGAAGAAGATGATTGAAAATCAACAACATCAGGAGGAGGAAGAATTCCTTTTTACTGTTTATCTTGGATGACAAGGTTAAAGGCTTTTGAAACAGTGGATAAAGGTTCCATTAAAAGAATTTGTCTACAAACAAGAGCAAACGATTCGTTTAAACCATGAGAAACTTCAACAGAAATCGTTGTTCCTCACGGGTATTCAACTTATCATTGATCTTGTAGGAGCAATGGGAACAGGAACAAGAAGGTTGTTCTTCTAAGCACTTATGGTCTTGCCAAAGGGTAATAAAACGAGTGTAATAAGAATTTAGGTCCATGGATCCTTGCCTAAGGTTTTGTAGTTCAGATTATATCCCAAATATGCGTGGTATATTGCTTTGACAGAATCGATCGTGAAGATTCTGCCAAATAGCAAATGTTGTGTGCATGTGGACTATGCTATCTCCTATCTCTTTGGTTACTGAATTTATAATCCAGGAGCATATGATGTCATTGCATCTATGCCAAGTATCGTAGGTGCTATCATCAGAAGGAGGTTCTGGTATTTTACTTGTGACAAACCCAAGTTTGTTGCGTCGGTTTAATGCCATAGTCATAGAGCGACATCAAGTGTTGAAGTTCATGTCTCCATTGAGCTTGTCTGAGACGAGGATGGTGTAGTTGGTATCGTTGGTATGAAGATACAGAGGGTTTGTATATAGGTCTGTGTTTGGGATGGTATTGGTGATAGAAGATGCCATTATCGGCGAAAACAACGGAAGAACCCAAGAAGGAAAAAAAGAAAGTGAAAATAGGTACTGTAAGAAGAAGTGTGAAATTGAAAATAGAAACCAATTGGAATCGAAGAACCGAGGGGAAACCAGAAAAGAAATATGACGGGAATCGAAGACCCAAACACGATGTTCAAAATCGAACCAGAAAACATAAAGAGAGGTTCAAAATCGAGTGAAACCAAAAGAAGGGAAGACACCGAAGGGCAAGGAAGAACCCGACGGGAAGAAGAACGCCGACCGGGAATAGAGACGAATACCCAAAAATCGACGGGAAAGAGAAACAGAAGATGAAGTTTACCTCCCGACGGAAAGAAAGAAGCCGACCGGACACATAAAAGAAAGAAGCCGACGGAAACAAGGGTTAGAGAAACCGACGAGAAAGAGAAACAAAAGATGAAGTTTACCTCCCGACAGAAAGAAAGAAGCCGACCGGGCACAAAAAATAAAGAAGCCGACGGAAACCAGGGTTAGAGAGACCGACAGGAAAGTTGACGCCAGCGTAGATAAGGGAATTGTGGAACCAAGAATCGCCGGGAAGGGAAGAAAAGAAAATTGGGAATTTAGGGTGTTTTACCCTGCTCTGATACCAGTTCAGTAAAGAAAAATGTATTTTTACTTCACTTAACCAAAAATTATACATTGTTTCATATTTATACACAAATTATCTAACTAACTATACTAACAACTAACTAACTAATTACTAATCTAATCCTAAGATTTACAACTAATTAACAACTACTAACAACCTAATAAAAAAAATATTCTAAACTTTAATATCTTTCTATGTGTTTGTTTATGTACATATATCATCACGTGTGTATCAACGATATGGACATTGATAACACGAAAAGTGTATCAAATTTAGGCTAGATTTTAGTATCATTTTCGCATATATTTCTTAGTTAGAGTTACGTTTCCGATTCGATTCTTGTTTACATACGCCCGTTTTGTTGGTTTTCAGGTTTTAAGGCGACAAGGCCTAAACGAGCGTAAAAAGACGAATTCCTGAGTAAAACCACACATTCTGAAGATAATTTCACTCGGAGCCGAAATCAAGCCTCAGAACTCAAAGGAACACCCGAGCAACGAGCGGAAAAGAGCAAAAACAAGGATAGAGCAGTGCTCGATCGGGCATTGAGGTCTACCCGCTCGGGTAAAACCTACGGGGTTTAATTGCACACCTTGCACGACCGGGGCACGAAGACTACATGATCGGGTAGTGATACCCGATCGGGCGCAATCAAGGTACCCGCTCGGGCGTTAATTGATCCTGAAATCCCCGAGAGTTTACACGACTCGGGCCGCTCAACCACGCGATCGGGTGCTGATGCTCGATCGGGCATGAAGGAGTACACGACCAGGCGCGCCTCTGCACGATCGGGTAAAAGGTATACCGGAGCGGGCCGCCTTTCTCGCAGCAAACTAGATCTTGCGTTCAAACGAGCTAATAAATAGACCAGAACGGATCTAGAGCAAGGGGGCGACGTACAGGGCAAGTAAAGGCTTGGAAATCATCAGGAAAGGCTTGGGAGACGCTGGAGAAGGGGAGAAGCATCAATTCACACATCGGTAACACAATAGGGAAGATCGAGGCATCGAGTTTCCTAGGGTTTATCATGTCTAGGGTTGTGTTATCTCCTTTGTCTGTAATCTCCATGAGTGAGTAGGTTCCCAACTATGGGTTAGGGATATCGGATTATAACAGATGTACAATTTTATGCGTTAATGCTTAGGTCTATCGTTTTATTTTGATATTCGGTCCTACAATCAACATCATAACTCCTATACTAGTGTTGCCCGCTCAGTAACATAGGAATTCATACTTTGCTGGAAGGTTAAATTGTGAATCTGGAACCGTTGAGTTGTAGGTTAAGTTCGATTAATGAGAATCTGACCGGTCGGTTAATCGACTTAGGAATTAGGATTGCGTTCGTAAAGCTGCCATAGTACGGTTTAATCACTGCTGGAAGGTAGGGTTGCACGTACTCATGGTTAGGAGGTTTAGGCTCGGAAGAATCACTCCTCACCTTCTGAGATTCTTTCTATTCTCCAATTGATGCACTGATCCTTTCTATGCTCCAATTGATGCACCGAGAGCAGAAAAACACGCTTCGAGGGATTAGGGCTGAGCAAGAGGATATGAAGAAGAGAATGGACGGATTTCAGACGCACTTGAGACTCCTCGAAACTCAAGTGGCACAACTAGCCCAAGGTTCGAACCGACAACCCGGACAGCTTCCCAGGAAACCCGAGGCGAACCCCCACGAGCAAGTAAATGCCATTTTCTTAAGGAGCGGGAACACGGTAGGGCAGCCAATGCCTCCCACGGTTGTAAGAGAAGAGCCTTTGAGTGATAAGATCGAACAACCCATCACTCCAGCCGTGGAAGAGAAGGCGACCGAGGAAGAAGAGAGGGAGTTACCCTATGTAGCACCTCCCCCGAGGGTACCACCGTTACCCTTTCCGCAGTGTCAAAGGAAGCAAGTGACGAAGCCCAATTCTCTCAATTCGTGGAACTCTTGAGGAAACTACAAGTAGCTATCCCGTTCTACGACGCGCTCACAAAGATCCCATCATATGCGAAATTCCTCAAAGACATCATAACGAGGAAGAGGACCGTGGACAACGAGATGGTAATGGTAACGAACTCACTTATACAGCCTCCTACCATGGTCGAGAAGATGCCTGATGCAGGTAATTTCGTCATTCCTTGTAAGATTTATGGTTACGAAATTGAGCATGCACTAATAGATATCGAAGCGAGTGTGAGCTTGCTACCACTATCCCTTGTTGAAAAGCTCAATAGAGTAGGAGATCTTCAACCCACGCGGATGCAAATCACCTTGACTGATCAATCCGTATGGAGTCCCGTGGGTATATTGACGAACGTCGCCGTGGAAGTGGGAGAATTTTGGTTCCCCGCGGATTTTGTCGTTGTGGATATGGAGATCAATCCGAAGATGGATTGGATAGACACCCGCCCGAGCGACCAGACAGCCCGATGCGTGCACACCCCACGGGGGTAAATGTCTTATTTAAGGACCTGACCGGGGCACAGAAGGCACCCGATCGGGCATCAGAGAAAAGCCAAGATCCCCGCAGTTTGATCGAGACTTCCACGCGACCCACGGTTCTAAGGCCACGCGCATCATCTCCTACACCCTCAGTGACCCACATACACTCCTATCCAGCATGGAATACAGAGGAAACGGTCAACCAAAACCGAGTTCGAAGAAGGTACGAAAGAGTCATGGGATCGAACGAGAAGAACCAAGGATCGCAAGTGAAAAGCCCTCCAGGATTCGAGTCACGTCACGCTGATCAGATAGAAGATGGAAGAGGCATACCTCCTCTCTCCGTCATCACACGCGTATGAAGACGCTAGGGTCGAGCTAAAGACCTAAAACAAGCGCTTCTCGGGAGGCAACCGAGCCCCATATCCTTTTTAGTTGTTTTCGTTTTATTTCCATATTTTCGAACTCCTTTTCATTTTTTAGGTTTGGACAATTTTCAAGGATTTAAGAATTTAGTGGTCTATCGATTTTTTCTGCATTGGTTTTCCTCGAAAATTTTTCAGTTTTGCAGCAGTACCCGGTCGGGCAGACACCTCTTCCCGAGCGGGCAACGTCAGATTCAAGGCAACTCGATCGGGAAGCATCAAAAGACCCGAGCGGGTAGGTCAACACGAGAGACGCCCGATCGGGCGACACAGACTACCCGATCGGGCACCGTAAAATCTGCACATGTAAGTTATATTTCGAGTAACCCGAGCGGCCGTTCACTTTACAAAAATCATACCCGAGCGTGCTCTCCCAATTCGCGACCCCTCACGCCACAATCTCGTCGCCGGAGTCGCTCATACGCCACCGTCGTTTCATCGTCGTCGGTCGAGACCCTCGGTTACTCGAAATCCCCTCTCCCCTCTCTTGAAAAACCCAAAAATTTCCCAAATTCCTCTCGAATCCCATGTATATTCATGAACTACTTTGTGATTTGGACTACTATCGGTTAGATCTAGGTCTGATTAGGAAAGATTTAGGGCAAGATAGTTGATTAAATCATGAAATGTGAACTGCAGGTCGCGATTTCGTGATTCAACCCGACCGGGCTAGGTTTAGCACCCGGTCGGGCGTCCTGGACATGTACCCGATCGATCAGTGTTTCCACCCGAGTCGAGCACTACCTACGGGGGTATTTTGTCGATTTTCCACCCGACCGGGCAACACCTCCTACCCGATCGAGCATCATGCAAAACCATGCCTATTGCTTATTTTTCTTCTTCGTTTGTTTTGCAGATGGCCTCGAAGATCTTTCAGAGCTCAAAGAAACGTCGATCTGACGCATATGACCCAAAGTACGGATGACCAGCGAGATCGGATGCAATCACGGAATTGACGCCCTATATGCCGATCACCACATCCCACCAGAAATACAACTACCGGACGACCACTTTCTTGTCCGGTCAGAAGTCGAGGTTCACTGAACTTCAGCCGCGGATTTTTCCGTCCCGCTTCTTATCCTCCAAAGTGATGAGTGCTCTCCACATCAGGGAGCACATAGACGCCATCTTCAACACGTTGGGATGGACGGGACTGAGGGACACGCAGGAGTACACATACCGCAACCTCACGGCGGAGTTCTTTGCATCTTACGCAGCATTCTTTCCTGAGTGCGGAGATCGGGAAAGAGCCTTCATAGAATTCCGTCTGTTGGGACAGAACTACAGGCTCAGCGCGAGACAGTTCGCAATCATCCTTGACGCTCCACACTGCAACTTCACGAAGATGCCTGAGCACAACCGGAGCCGTCAAGCGCAGTTCTGGTCTCAGATTGCGTACGGAGAATACTCGACGAGATCGAAGGCCAGCCATATACGCCACCTCTCCCTAAGGTACTTTCACTACTTCCTAGTCTCTTCTATACTAGGAAAGGGAGCACAAGGTGGAGTCAACCACAAAAAGTTTGCATACCTTAGGCGGGTGGTGCAGTCAGGCTTTGCGTCAGACGAGTGGACATTTTAGACGTCGACTTGGCGTCTCTGGTCATGCGGCATTTCCTCGACATCGCCACCAAGAAGTGTAGTATGGATACGAAGATCATGTGCGGTGGCATCGTCACGATAATAGCACGAAGAGTCGGGATCAACCTTGGCATCCTGACTGAGGACAAGATCGACGAGGAGCCCGAGCTGAACCTCCAGAACTTGCGCAACCGAAGGGCGATTACGATAGAGAGGTACAACGTCATCTGGAGCTACAAGGACGAGCACGGTCGCAACTTGGAAGTCTACCTACGAGAGATTCAGATGCCAGGTCTAGACGAGGAGGGGTCTCGATTCAGGATTTATCTAGTCATTCGACACATCGGCCCGAGGCTAGCTGAGATGGATCCACCTCCAACCACTGCACCAGGACCATCCATGTCGAGGCAGCGCAGCCGACGAGCCACACACTCTCGTGCTCGCCCAGAGTACCCTCACCACCGCTCCGACTTTCCTTCCATGGAAGGAGTCTCCGATGCTCTCAGGTATGTCGCGGAGGAGACCAGGTACCAATCTTTTATGGCAGAGCAGAGGTACGATCTGGAGGCGGCGAGGCATGACATCGAGGCTGCGAGGTATGCGGAGCAGCAGCAATTCCAGGAGCATTCGATCCAGCATACGTATTACCTCACGGAGTCCGTCCGTAGGTTCCAGCAGCTCACTATGCAGCATTACCAGGAGCCATACGTGCCGATCCCTCAGGACTATCATACTGGCGCTATCACGTACCGCCCGCACATCCCCTACAAGCTGCAGTCTTTCTACTTCCCACCTGGGGAAGGAGCGCCCGCAGAGCCAGCAAATCCTGTGACCACCCGCGGTGGAGAGGATGAGGATTAGACCACTCTTCCCTTTTTCCTTTTTCTTTCTTTTTCTTTTTCATCTTTTATGGACCTATTTTTTATTGTTTTCTTTCTTTTTAGATTTAGCGCTTATGTATGCTCTTTTTGAACTTATTGACTTAGTTATCTTTGCTCTATCTCTTGCATTGCATGATTTTCATCTCAGGTCCTTCATGCTAAAATATGCATTAGAGCAAAAGAGTGTCACACAATCCGGATGTATCACAATTCGAGAAAGCCACACACACCAGGTGTACTCGTATTCCTTTTTATATTGTCTCGGATTTTTGGCATGCGGGTATCCCTCTTAAGTCTCGAACACCGGGACTGTGTTCCGTTCAGGTCTGGGGGAGGTACACTTTGTGTAGAGTGATACAGATTTTTATTAGGGCGACATATTTGCACTTAGGATTAGGCTTAGGTTTAGGATTAGGAATAAGATAGATACGGAGTGAAATTTTTTCGAGCTTTAGTCATTTTTTGCGGCATTGTCGAATCGTGAATAATAGTCTAGGTTTGCTTAGAAGCCTTTTGGATACCGATTAGTCGAGTAGTTGTGTTTGAAGCCTTAATCTATAGTTGAATTCACCCCTTAGATTTCGGTACCAAGTAGTCATATCTCCGTGTATACCGTCTAGCCTTTGCTTAATTGATATTCTTAGCGTCATGAGTTAGATTCCACACGCTTATACTCCGCTGTCATCTAGGATAAGTTTATGACAATTCCGAGTTAGGATTGACATGAGTACATCGATGATCGATGGTTCGGGTCTAAGTGGTGGGTAGAGGCACTGTTCTACGTCCTAAGGGTTAGAGTGTTGCGTAATTATAAAAATAAAAACCGAAAAAAATAAGATCTTCAATAACGCACCTCTTCAATCCGCTAAGGTCACACGACCTTATGAGTGTGCCATAGGCAGCCTGGGTCTAAGTAGAAAGTCATCCCTCTTCGACTTCGACGTCCTAGGAACAAAGCGTGGATCTAAGTGTCGAAAAGAAAAAGAAAAGAATAAGAACGAGAAAAGCGAGTTGAATGACATCTAAAGCTTAGGGGAATTGGTATGGAGATTGCTTGGACGTTATCTAGGGTTGTGAAATAGACTTAGATTTTTTGTAGGATTTCATGGCTTAGCACTTTCGGTAGATATAAGGCTATACTCGGTACGCTTAGGCCTTTGTTCATGTGACGCGTTGATTTGCAGAATGACTAACTCGTGGAACTTTTTGTGCTAGTATACATCGTTATTAGATTCTTCTTGTACTTGGATTTAGTTTTGTTTGAGGACAAACAAAGGTTTAAGTCTGGGGGAGTTTGATAACACGAAAAGTGTATCAAATTTAGGCTAGGTTTTAGTATCATTTTCGCATATATTTCTTCGTTAGAGTTACGTTTCCGATACGATTCTTGTTTACATACGCCCGTTTTGTTGGTTTTCAGGTTTTAAGGCGACAAGGCCTAAACGAGCGTAAAAAGACGAATTCCTAAGTAAAACCACACATTCTAAAGATAAATTCACTCGTAGCTAAAATCAAGCATTAGAACTCAAAGGAACACCCGAGCAACGAGCGGAAAAGAGCAAAAACAAGGATAGAGCAGTGCCCGATTGGGAATTGAGGTCTACCTGCTCGGGTAAAACCTACGGGGTTTAATTGCACACCTTGCACGACTCGGGCACGAAGACTACATGATCGGGTAGTGATACCCGATCGGGCGTAATCAAGGTACCCGCTCGGGCGTTAATTGTTCCTGAAAATCCCCGAGAGTTTACACGACTCGGGCCGCTCAACCACGCGATCGGGTGCTGATGCCCGATCGGGCAAGACGGAGTACACGACCGGGCGAGACTCTACACGACCGGGTAAAAGGTATACCCGAGCGAGCCGCCTTTCTCGCAACAAACTAGATCTTGCATTCAAACGAGCTAATTAATAGACCAGAACGGATCTAGAGCAAGGGGGCGACGTACAGGGCAAGGAAAGGCTTGGAAATCATCAAGAAAGGCTTGGGAGACGCTGGAGAAGGGGAGAAGAATCAATTCACACATCGACAATAGGGAAGATCGAGGCATCGAGTTTCCTAGGGTTTATCATGTCTAGGGTTGTGTTATCTCCTTTGTCTGTAATCTCCATGAGTGAGTAGGTTCCCAACTATGGGTTAGGGATATCGGATTATAACAGATGTACAATTTTATGCGTTAATGCTTAGGTCTATCGTTTTATTTTGATATTCGGTCCTACAATCAACATCATAACTCCTATACTAGTGCTGCCCGCTCAGTAACATAGGAATTTATACTTTGATGGAAGGTTAAAGTGTGAATTCGGAACCGTTGAGTTGTAGGTTAAGTTCAATTAATGAGAATCTGACCGATCGATTAATCGACTTAGGAATTAGGATTGCGTTCGTAAAGCTGCCATAGTACGGGTTAATCACTGCTGGAAGGTAGGGTTGCACGTACTCATGGTTAGGAGGTTTAGGCTCGGAAGAATCACTCCTCACCTTAGAGCATGAATTTCCCATTATCAAGATAATTCAATAGGTTTATGATCTTTAGTTGTTACATCCATACGATTCCCGGTATCCCGACACCTGTAGTGTTCGTCATAGCCAAGTTTTTCCCAACCTTCAATTGTTGCTACCATTTAGTTTAGATCTTTAGATATTTCGCACCACGCTTTCATCTACTTCCCTTCGTCTTAGTTTAGTGATATTCTTAGGATAAGGCTGCATTAGTACCTAGAGTTCGACCCTGGTACTACGCGATCCGTATACTTGCGGTGAAGTGGTCTAGGAAATATATTACTTGATATTTCCGACATCAGATATACATATATGTATATGTATTTATGTGTTGACTTACCTCTTTCTGGCCCAATTCGGTGAAGAAGAAATCAAGCAAGCTACGCTTTGTCTCCCGGACTTGGCAGTAGACGATGGATTTTGGGATAGAGTTCCTCAAACCAGCAGAGACCATGTTCACGCACGACAGTACATTGGACCCTGTTTGTTTCCCAGCAAAAATCAAACCAGGGCTCCAAAAGGAAGTGGACGGGTATAAAGATTTTGAGCTTTACCGATTCGTCGGCGATTTGCGTCGTTGTATCTATCAAAGATCGAGTGAGTGGGATTCCCACCTTTTCAGCGTCTTGTGGAAATTTCCTGAAGAATTCTACAGTCAAGTAAGCACTTCCCAAATTTGTCATGGCTCTGATACCAATTTGATGAAGGAGGATATAATTATTTGAATACTCTTAAGAAGAGAGGAGAAATATTTCTTTCTTTTCAATTTGTTTCTTTCTTCTTTTTTCGCTTCTTACATTCCAAACATACAACTTACATATTTTTAGTCTTTCTCAATAGACTAGAATGTTCTACAGTAAAAAAATAAAAGAAAGACATAAATGAGACCGAAACTTCATGCAGTCAAATCTGATCCTTTGTTACTAAAACAGCAATAACTTCTTCCGCAAATTTCCTAACGTCTTGAAACTTACACCATCAGAAAGTAGACTCTCAGGGCATCCAGATTCATAGGTCATACGTCGAATTTGGTTTTTATTTGACCTTCCAAATCTCTAATGAAAACTATTAAAAAATTTCTGAAAGTTTTGAGTTTAATTCTTCAACAACCTCCACTCTCATAGTCGGGTATTGCTTCAGTTCCTGTCATTACGCAATGCAACAAGTTGGGATCTTAAGATACAATCTGATAGATTCGGAAGATGAAAGATTTGAGCTTTCTGGATGTTATTACAGATGTCTCGTTGACTGACTTGTGGATAAGATCCTTGAGAATGGCATAAACCTGGAAGAGATTGATGATACGATCAAATCATTGATTCGAAGGGTAGTGAAACGAAAGAGGGTGATAATACAAAAGGTGGTATAGGAAGACGTATTGGTACCGCGTCGACTGCTGCTTCGGCAGGTCCTCTGATTGAGACTAGGCATGATTCTATGAGATGGTGATATCCTTGATCAGGAGCAATCAGATGCGCCTGATATCCATCGGCTTCGGTGACCAGTTTCCGTGAATAGTCCATTGACAGATGTTTGTCGAATTGCAACCTCTTAATGGTAGTTGAGAATTGATTGTCGAACACACCGTTTATTTTCTCTCCACCAGAGCGTCTGAACCAGATGGCGATGGTCAGTAATCACAAGGCAAGAGAAGATAAAAGAGTTAAATATCCAAAAGTTAAGATAGTAAACGTATCACTCACGTTCCATCAAGGTGTTATTTGAACGTTTGGTCAAAAGCACGGCAAATCTCCATAATCATGTATAGTTTACCCTGCATCCAATAAAGTTTCCTATATGATGAGATAGAATACAAGATATAAGGACGATGGTGACATCGGTGGGGAAACAGGGAATGGAAAGCAAAAGGGTCTTTGAATGGAAAGCAAAGTGGAACAAGAATACATCGCACATCTTTACCATTTGGATGCGCAGTATGCAAACTCTGAACAACGTCAAACGTAACTATTATAAGAAGAACACCAAACCAAAATGGAAAATGGACGAGGTATTCAATCAACTCGATGAAAGTGGCGAGAAGTGGATATCGTTCAAGAAGACGGCGAGAGGAGATGGAAGCGGCCGCAAGGGAGGAGAGCACTAGCTGGGAGGGAGATGAGCACCAGTCGAAGGGAGACGAGCACCAACCGGAGAGAAGTTGCATCCGTTGAAAGAAAAAAGAAGGAATGGAAGAAGTAACCTAAAAAACCTTAGTGATAATTTTTTAAATAATATGGTATATATGGGTATTTTAATATTTCTATATATATGTGCTCGGGTACTTGCGGGTACCCATTGTAGAAATCAAAGAAACCGAACTCGGACCCGAACCTGCGAGTAATGAGATTTCATTACCAAAATCCAAATCCAAACTCGCGGGTTCGAATAATTTTTCGCGGGTTAGGGATGGATTTCGAGTCGGGATGGGTTCTTCGGGTAATTTTCCCACCCCTAAGAAAAAGTTATCGGGAATGGTATTCCTTTACTATAAGCAATATTTGCATATATAATTTCAATATATTTTAATTTAAATTATTATTTAATCATATTATCATAATGTTACAGATGCAGAGAATGAAAAAAGAACGAACTCTTCTTTAGATGGTTGTTGAGACTCACATGAAGAAGAAGTTTGTCATCAGAAAAGAGGTCGACGAACTTGAACTTGTTAACCCCCGAGCAGAGCGGACGATGAAAGCTATGACAGAGAAGATCACACAATAATGACAAGCCATCGGTTCAACTCCCAACGATTTTAGTCCTTTACAAAAAAAATAAAATTTATTTAAAGATATATAATAACATTATTGTTATAATAATTCTTTACTTTTATAAATATTTTAAATTTGTATATGCCAAATTTAATTCGTTTTATACTGCATTCTTTTAGACCGTATATAAAAGGCGTCTATACGGTCTAGTTACTCTATAAAATGATATCGTCGAGGACGCTACGATGGTACCCTCACGGTGCAAGAGACATTTAAGAAGACGCATCGAGCAACTCGAGACTATTATTTGAACAACGCATGATACTCTTCGAGAAATACAATCTATGCTTTAAGAAATGCGAGCACAGATACGTCATATGGAAAGTATCATCGAGTTGATGACCAGTCGAGCGTATCAGCCACCACCACCGACGGGAACAATAACGCCGAGACAAAAACCGATCATCGACTCCGATGCAACCCCTTCACGAGACGTTGGCAAGTACGGGGATAAAGACGACGATATCAGTTTAGATGAAATGTAGGAAATCCATTTTTTTAAATTTGTATAAATTATATATATATTACATTTTTTATTATTTTTTATTTTATTCGTAAAATTATCAACAAATACCCATTGGAATATTTTTAAATTCTCGAAATTTATTTTTCAATGGGTATCCGTTGTTATGTCCTGCCAATAACTTTCAACGGATACCCATTGCAGGTTTTCAACGGATGCTCATTACAAAAGACCAAAGTATCAGTTGACACTTTCAATGGATATATCTGTTACCATTCGTTGAACATTATCAATGGATATCATCCGTTGCACCCCAGCACAGAATCCGTTGGAAAAGGTCATTACCAACGTAAAGTTAATCATTTCTAACGAATTTGTTTGTTGGAAATAACCTGTATTTTTTTTAGTGAAAGGTCGTATCCATTGAAATCCATTATTTATTTCCATTGGATTCTGTCAATTGAAATTTCGTTACAAATTGCAACGAATGTGGTTTTTCATTCGGTTTTCAAGAGTCGATTTCTAATGGTTAAAACATCCATTGCAATCCGTTAAAATGATCATTTACAATGATTTTGACCATGGTAAATTATTTTTTCAGTATAAATATTATTGAATATAAATAACAAATAACCAAAATATCACATAATATTAATAAGTACGTATTATCCAAAATAACAGTAATATTAATAACTATATATTATCCAAAATATCACATAATAACAAATATCACACGCTTTAACAATTTGTTTTACCATATTTGTGGTTAGCTCCTTGGTGAACATGTACGTAACTTCAGAAAAGAAAAAAAAAACAAAAGAAGTGTTTGTGTCGTATGGTATGTGTATAGGTTTACCAAAAAACTATAGATATACCTATGGATATGTATGGAACGTACTCGTATATATACTCATGTATCCAAGCTAACATTTTCCAATAACCAAATAGATACAATACAATGACCATTCTCCTCTTCTCCTTCCTCATCGCTACCGTCCTCCTCTTCCTCTGCCTCCTCCTCCGTGGGGGAGACCACCGGCGTCACCTTCCTCCAGGTCCGAGGCCGTGGCCAGTGTTCGGAAACATCCCACACGTGGGGGCCAAGGCCCACCAGACACTAGCCGCAATGGTGGGAACCTACGGCCCTCTCCTCTACCTCCGGCTCGGGTTCGTGGATGTCGTCGTGGCCTCGTCCAAGGCCGTGGCGGAGCAGTTCCTAAGGGTCCACGACGCAAAGTTTGCGAGTCGGCCGCCAAATTCAGGGGCAAAACACATAGCTTATAATTACCAAGATTTGGTCTTTGCACCGTATGGACAACGTTGGCGAATGTTGCGGAAGATCAGTTCTGTTCATCTATTCTCATCTAAAGCCATTGATGCTTTCAGACATGTTCGCCAGGTCATTTATATATATATATTTATATATATTATTGAAAATTATATTTTTAATATACATATCATTTGATTAGACAATATACTTGTATAATACGTGAAAAAAACGGACGTCGATTAATACGAAAATGTCCGTACGATACTGGTGTAGGAAGAGGTAGGAGCGCTCACGTGCGAGCTAGCGCGTGCAGGCACGGAGCCGGTGAACCTGGGTCATCTCGTGAACGTGTGCGTGGTAAATGCGCTGGGGCGCGTGATGATCGGACGGCGGTTATTCGGCGTCAGAGCGGATCCAAGGGCCGTGGAGTTCAAGTCGATGGTGTCGGAGGTAATGATTCTGGCCGGAGTTTTCAACATCGGTGACTTTGTGCCGGCGTTGGATTGGCTAGACTTACAGGGGATTGCAGCTAAGATGAAACGACTGCACAAGAGGTTCGACGGTTTTCTGTCGTCGATCTTGGAGGAGCACCAAATCAACGGTCGTGATGAGACGGTGACGGAAGCAGCCTCACAGACGGTGACGGAAGCAGCCTCACAGACGCACTATGGCATGCTTAGTACCTTGATTTCTCTCAAGGGGAAGGACTTTGACGGTGACGGAAGCAGCCTCACAGACACCGAAATCAAAGCCCTACTTTTGGTACGTCAACACACTTGTTAGCTAATATTTTCAAATAAATATATAAATCGTTATAATTTTATATTAAAACATTATACTTCTAATTGTTTTTTAAATCTTAACAATTAAAGTTCAAGTACATTATTCATAATATATTAAAAATGAATGACCATTCAAATGCCAAAATTTAGATATTATTTACATAATCATATTCTCATGAATTTGTTTACATTATACAAACTTTAAATTTCACCTGAGTTTGATTTGTTACAATGGTAGAATATGTTTATTGCTGGGACTGAAACGTCATCGAGCACGGTGGAGTGGGTTGTGGCAGAGTTGATCCGTCATCCTAAGATAATGGGCCGAGCCCAACAAGAGCTTGACTCTGTTGTAGGCCCAAATCGACCCGTGTCTGAATCTGACCTCCCCAATCTCCCTTATCTCCAGGTATTGCTTAACCGAACCAGGAATTTGATTGATAGCCCGGTTTCCTCACCCTATCTCTTAATATATTTTCATTCCGTCTGGCTCTACCCAAACTTATCTGGTTTACCTAACATTTTCCACTTGTCCGATTATTGCTGAACAGATTTTGAATATCAAACGGATCTCTCCAGAAGTTAATTTTAATGTGGCCAATTTCCCCTCTTTTATAATCAGTTTCGCTACAACATTCGCTGCTCTAGCTAATTGTCCACCCTTTTCTCAATGGACTTTCTATAAGAACTATCTTACTAACGGGATTTATCACTACTTTAGCTATTTTAACGGCTTTTTATAATTGGTGGAATACTAGATAATGTGAAACTTTTTTAAATGATATTCAAGAAAATAGTGTTCTAGAAAAATTCATACAATTAAAGAAACTCTTCCAACAGGATGAAATGATAAAGAAATACCCAGAAACCAATTTACCAAAATTTCGTCTAGAAACCCACAAAACCTGAGTTGGTGGTCCGGACTGTTTCCCTCTCGACGATGAAGCTTATCCCCCATCGTCTCACTGGTCGACCCCTTCCTACCCCCTCTCCCCTTATTGTCCAAAACCGAATTCGCCATCCTTTGACTTTTTGGCACAATGGCAAGAACCAATCCGAATACAGAATGAAAATTTCATTCTCAATTCTACGAGAATTTTTATGAAAGCCTTTTATTTGTTAAGAGTCAAATTCGGGAAAAAAAGCCGATTGTATGGATTCTCGAAGAATTTCAATTTATATTCATATTGGGTTCAAGCTTTTTTCCTAACCCCTTCTCAACAATGGACTCTTGACTTTTATTTTTTTCTAACTTCTAATGGAAGGAAAATTGGCTGTGGAGCCCACCAAGATGTGACCTTGAAAGTCAATCCGGGGAAATAGAATCGAAATATTGAAACCGTCCTTTCCGGTAATACTGCTGCTGCGAGCTAAAACAATATGTCGATGTCTCTAGTAAACCCAAGTTCTCGTTTAATAGCTATTTTGCTTCAATTTGATGAAATACTAAATAAATACGAATAAAGCGGTTTTAGTTTTGCAGGCAGTGATTAAAGAAAATTTCAGACTTCACCCACCAACACCTCTCTCACTACCACGCATAGCATCAGAGAGCTGCGAAATCAACGACTATTATATCCCCAAAGGCTCAACTCTCCTCACTAACATATGGGCCATAGGCCGAGACCCGGACCAATGGTCCGACCCGTTGGAGTTTCGGCCTGAGAGGTTCCTTCCCGGCGGTGAAAAACCCGATGTTAATGTAAAAGGCAACGACTTTGAACTTATACCGTTTGGAGCTGGCCGAAGAATTTGTGTTGGGCTGAGTCTAGGGTTGCGAATGATTCAGCTCATGACGGCAACGATTGTCCATGGCTTTGATTGGGAATTAGCCGGCGGAGTTACTCCATTGGATCTGAACATGGACGAGGGTTATGGTATTAGTCTGCAAAGGTTTGTTCCTTTGGTGGTTCACCCCAAGCCGAGGCTGTCTCCGAGCGTGTACGAAACAGGGTCAGGTGAACTTGGTGAAGGAACCAGGTAGCTTGCTTAGGGCTTGCAAGTAGAGAAGGGGATATAATGTAATAAACTGCTATCATTTGATTTGTTCAGTCTTAATATTTGGCTTTAAAGCAAAATTGGAATACAGCTCAATTGTGTGTAACAGTGTAACCAAAGGGGGGAAAATTCCACGCAACGACCGTAGTATACCATATCCTGCATTGTATCTTCTTAAGCTCAGCGCACTACGAGATCATCAATGGAGTGTTCTTGTTCAAACCCGATATAACAATCTGAAATTAAAATGAGTTTCATATCCTGAAAGACCAATGAAATGACGTTAAACACCCGAGGCGTAAACAGATAGTTGCAGAGTATAAAAAGGAGAATGACTTGTGGTGAAAAGGAGGAGAAAAGGACCTGGAAAGAGTTGGAATTAGTAGGCAACTCCATGCGTGTGATGAGGCGGTCCGTGAAAGATACTCTCTTCAAAGCATAGAGTTCAGAAGTCGATGTGTTGCCCAGAACCAACCACCATGCTTCGTCTTTCACCTGCAAAAAACAACAATGTGAATTGCCCCGCTTCAATCCATCCTATGGCGAATCCAAAGGTGTACCTTAGGGAATCGAGGGACAAATGCCCTTGAGTTGTTTCTCTTAGAAGTCTTCTCTAAGTTGATCTCGAGCGATAAAGGTTTCTTATTGTCAGGACCCTTCTTCTGGAGTCTCATCTTCATTTGAATACGGGGAAAGTGCTGTAGATCCTGATTTTGCAAAAGTAAACTGTCATATTGCGGAATAGTGGAGAGTACGAGATGTCGATTATAAATGTCATATGTGTGTATGGACTACACTTTCTGCGCTAAGTTTTGATGAACCAGAAAGACTTATAAATGCATAGTATTCGAGTTTTTTGTGTATGTGGATATGGATAAAGAGGGAAATGAGGCATGAGAATGAGACATATATAAAGATTTGGAAGAGATTGGTACTTGGAATAGCCTTGAAGCCGCAGAGTTCCCAGTTATGTTTTGGATAGCCGCCCTTGGAAGATCTAATAACTGATTCAGAGTACGGATTCCTCTCTTGGTCAGAGATCCAAGAAGATCATCGTTCATGCATGGGATCATCCTCAGTGAAGAATCTTGATCGAACCACAAGCCCTGGAGTTGGGGGGAGGCGATCAAATTGAAACAAATCATGCAGTGCGAATGGTCAGCTTCGCAAACAGGTTGCAGAGCCTTCAGTTTTTCAGGGAAAATGGTAAGAAGGAGAGTACCTGCATGACCATTTGCAAAAGATGCATGCAAGTGAGGGAGCTCGAGAGCCATCCACTGTTAGCGCATATATCTATCATGGCCTGGAGAATTCGAATGCTCTGGTCCAGCACAGACTTTAAATCCGTGACATAATAAGTAACACATTAAAAGACAATAGAACTAGATTTCAAGGTATGTCCATGTGAGATCCTTCGAAGAAGCTGCATACCTGGAAGAGCAGATTAGCCTTGACATGAGGATCATCTAGGTGGTTCTTATCCACGGGATATCGAACTTTCTCCGACAGTGCTTTGTTGTAAATTTCCTAAGAAGAAGAGGATCGAAAATGAGAAGAATTTGAAAAATCCCACCCGGCTTGTTGCTTAAGACGCCTTTCAAACTATATACTTACCTCATTGTGCCTCACAGGAAGTTCATCATACTCAGATGCACCAGCCAAGATATGCAAAAATACCTACCAGAATCGACATAAAACCATAAATCATCAGCATACAATTTATGGGTACCCATGCTCATGCTTGGCACAAATAAAAATTTATTGGATCATTTACTTACTTCAAGCGATGTATCAGTGCCTATATTAGAACCGAACATAGACACAGTCATGTAGCCAAGGTAATATTGTGATGCTATTGTACCCAGCATCATAGGCTCCACGCTATTTTCATTTATTCTGATGCATCCACTGTCTTCGAGATCCTCAAATGTGTTCTGCACCAATCTACAACAAAACAGACATGCAAAACACAATTTGTAACAACAAGAACGGATATTTTCTAGTTAGAGAAGTCCTTGAGTATGTAATGATTCATGAGATGTACCTCGATAAGTAGGAACACACTGTTTCATCTTCAGTACTTTCTAGCCCATAGTAGGCAGGATTAGCCATCTGTTAAACAGACACCCAACTCACAAAGTTCAAACTGAAGTCTCTGGAAATATAACAGGATGACTGTTGTTTGACTTGGAAAGTGAGGTGTTCACCAGTTGGTGCTTACAATTTGATCGTTAAGTTGGCACAAAATTTCGAATGCAAGTAAAATATCTCATGTACTTTCTACTATTTGCATGATTAAGAAGCCTATTACCAGTCTACGAAATAGGTAGGTCCAGGTAAGATAATGCACAGCATCTTCTTTATTGCCAATTGTCCCAGAAATAATTTCAGCATTGAAGTGATCGTGCAACTTCTCCTTCAGACTGCTTTCAACCGGGAATGGCTCATACAAGAACTGCATTAAAGAAATATCATGATTAATTAAAGTTAATTACGCTAAGAAAATAAAGATTGGCTCGGCATTTCTTGACAGAGCTTCACCTTTTTGTAAAAGCTCTTTTTAGGCTCATGTACAAGAATGACCGCTTTCCCATGTTGATCAAACTGCGGGCGGCCTGCACGGCCCATCATTTGCAAGATCTCTGTAAGTGGGAAGTCAACATATCTTTTGGTTTTTCCATCGAAATACTCCGTTCCCTAAGACATTAGACAACATTGTCAAACACAACAATTAGAGAAGAAAACTGAGGAAATCCTGTCAGAGTAACACGTGTGGTAGAAGCTACATGCCAAAGAATTTGCATTATCCACTAATATGTGAATACAAAATACATTTAGGCCTTTGTAAAATAAAAAAATTTGGTAGCAAAGAGTCTAAGTTTACCTTTATGATAACCAAGTGAGCTGGTAGGTTTACTCCCCATGCTAAGGTACTCGTTGAGACCAATACCTGAAACAGAAGAAGATGGCTTGTTCTTCACATATAGGCATTTGAAACGCATATGAATAAAGCTAAGGAGACAGATATGGCTGAGGAAACTGCCTGAATCTTGTTGTTCACAAAAAGCTCTTCGACCACAGATCTATCATGATCATTCAATCCTGCGTGATGCAACCCAATACCAAATTGCAATGTATGCCTTAGGTTTTGATCAGTGACCTGGGAGAGGACCATCTGCAAGTCCTCCTCTGACATACTAAGAAATTGCCGTGGATGCTCGTCCGAGGCCGCAAACTTCATTTATATAGGAAAATGTTATTAAATAAATTAGAACCACATGATTACGAGATTATATTCCTTTGCATGTTAATGATAAATCTTGCCTGAATAAGGTCCAGTGCCGTAAGCCTTGTCTGTCTACGAGACGAAACAAATATAAGGACCGGTTTAGTAGGTGAATGGGTGCATATTGCTGCATATGCTGGTTTGTTCATGCTATTCATCCTTGGGCAGTAATATTTTCCAGGATAACCCTGTAAACAAATGCAAGGCTAAGTCTGGAAATCTTATATTCAAATGGTATCCTAAGCTACCTTTTAATTCTCCTTGAGAAAGATGATAAAAACCGATAAAAAATAATAGTGATTCCATGTCTCATTTGTCCATGAGAAATATGAACAAAGTTTGATTAAGGAGGGTGTTATTTTTATGTACGAGGAGCAAATGCACATGGAAACAGATATTGACTTACCTGGATATGGACCTCAATAGGTACCGGTCTGACACTCGGCTTAAAATTGAAAAGTCCAGTCTCTCCAACACCCAACCAATCAGCCAAATCACTATGTAAAGAGCAACCATGGAAAGTCAATAACAGAGAGGTTTCCAGGGAATAAGATTAAGCAACCATTCATCTCCTGGAAACCAGATTCAAGGAAATGGCAACATTCTACAAAATCTGAGTGACGGAATGTCCTTCAAATGTGGGAATTCTGGCTTGGCTTGACTAACACAGCAAGGAAGTAGGAAAATTATATTGGCTTGAATATCAATATCATGTTTCATTTGGAATTCAGTAAGAACAAACCCACAGAGATAAATCTAAACAAGAATCTAAAGAGTTTAAAGAAGGGAAGAAAGTTGGAAAGACAAACCCTGCATTTGCCAGAGCAGTAGAAAGACCGACAAATCGCACTGCACGCTCAGTCTGTGATGAGATGTATCTCATCCTAGAGACAATAACCTGGCAACAAAATGAAATTTAGAGCTTCCAAAGTAACTAAGAAACGTGCTACTTATAAAATCTAATCTAACTACTATCAGCAGCAATTTGTGCTACACAATTACCACAAAGACTGATTCACATTTAAGGACTTACAGCCTAAAGTTGGCTATGATATTATCAGCGCCTAACTAGGACAGCAGAACATGTTACTGGCCACATGATATAGAAGGAGACTTCGACCAGTTGTTGAGCTTTGCCTTAGTACTTAGAAATATGATATATGGCATGCAAAAGTATACCTCGAGGATGGGTCCTCTGTCAGCTCCCAGCAAGTGAATCTCATCTAAAATAACAAGGCCGACCTATATACAGAACATCACCAATTTTCATTCAAAAAAATGACAAGCAAGCACAACAAGCTATAACCAAAGAAAATACCTTTTTGACGTAACTTCGAGTGTGCCAATTACGACTAATACCATCCCATTTTTCAGGGGTAGATATGATGATATCTGCTGACAAGAGAGCTACCAGATCTGGCGTATAATCTCCAGTCATTTCAACCTGTGGAAAAAGCAAGAGATTAAGCTGGGTAAGCCTTTGCTGGTTGGATCAATTGTTAAAAAAATACTCATAGCTTAAATATGCAGCGAACAGCACCATCTCCTTTCCAAGCGGTGCAACAAGATGCTTTCTCCAATCATTCATTCTTTCACGAACAATAGCCTTCAGTGGTGCTATATAAACAATCTGCATTGAAACAAAAAGAAATCCGCAAAAATTAGTAATATAATAGAACAGCTGAGATAGAGTCTGCATAATTTTGAAATCAGTTCACAGATAGGAAAATCTTAACAATTGAGAGGTAACTGATAAATATCAACGGAACATTTACCAAATGATATAATGTGAAAATAAGATAACAGATAATGGATGAGAATATTTTTCAGAATAAGGGAAGTAAATACCTTCATGTCAGGCTGAGTATTGAAGAGACGCAGCATGGCAAGCTCAGCAGATATAGTTTTCCCACTTCCAGTTGGAGCTCCTAAGAGAACATTGTTGTCTGTGTGATACAACACATGGAAAATCTGTAACACCAGGCAGTTCCGGTTAAAAAAAGAGGTGGGGCGAGTGCAAATATATATAACAAGGCATGAGACAGAACATGCTCGAACCTGAGTTTGGATTGGATTGAAATGAGAAAACTTGTAAAGTGATTCAAATAACCTATTCCCAAGAGAGGTCACAGGAAGAGGTTTCAAGTCCAAAAGTTCTGTGTGAGAAGTTCGTGCCTGAATGAAGCAGAACTTAGGATTTACCTTTTAAAAGATTAAAACACACTAGAGAGTTCAAATGGAACTGTTACAAATAGCAACCAGGAGAGCAACCTACCTCTGGTAATGCAAGGTTATGGAAAGAAATTGTGTAGAAAGATTCCGCATGCAACCAAGAGTCAGAGACAGCATGAACATAATATTGTGGTGGATGTGGTTCAAATATTGGTACTGTGAAGGAAAGCTTCTGTGGTTCCCCTCGAGCCATCCGTTTTGTCAGTGTAAAAAGCTCTGAGTGGTAGATATGATCATTCTCAGTGTCCTGCCCAAGAGAATAGCAAACGAGTACCATGACTGCCGAGGAATATGAAAACAGCAGAAAATAGAAAAACAAACAATATTGTAGTTGGAAATATCCGCTGGCTCACAAACATTTAAATGTTGAAACCTATGTCCTGTACATATATATGCACTACTTATGCTTGAACTATCTCAGCAAGTTTTGACTATATCTTAGGTGGAAAATTTGAGTATGAATATCCTTCTACCGGTAGAGTCTGGCCATCGCCCAGCGAGTGGGCTGGCAGACTTTGCCGGTAGATGGAACGGGTCGAAGTGTATTAAGGCATGCTAATAACACGTGGTATACTTTGTACTTCTAGATAGACATTTCAATGTGCAACTGACAGTAATAATAACATGTCGCATATGTTAACAAGAAATAGCTACCTGGAAGTGGCTATTCTCGATGTCACTAAATAGAACGTAACAAAAGCTCAAGATTTATGACAACAAAAGTTAACAATTACGGGGAGTTCTATACCTCAATGAGAATCCACCAACGTAGAGCAGCACCATGAAAGCGATCTTTCCAAACAAAATCAGGAGTTATAAGCAAATCCACCTGGGTATAGAGACAAAACAAAAGCTTTCAGGGTGAGCGTTCTATGAGAAGATACAGAATATTAAAAGAGATTCCATAAGTTACCTTCAACACAGTACGGGTAATTGGACTAACAGTAGCTGACAACTGAATTGAAGGAAAGTATCCTAGATATTGCTTGACCAACTGTATACACATAAAAGCAAGAGGAAGTATTAGGATCTTTTCTTCAACCAGACATGCATGGACTAGTCAACTTCTGATATCTACCTTTCCCCCAGGATTGTAGCGAATCAGTGCTCCAATGTCTTTCTCCTCCATTTCATATAGACGGTCTAAGTCAGCCCCTCGCTCTTCAAGTTTTCTCAATACCTGATCAATTGGGATGAAATTGACTAATGAATATAGCAAGCATAATTTTATCAATTATCAAATGATAGCACCGAAAAGCTTACATCGAAAGATATATCCTTCCCAAATTGCCTTAGAGGATGCTGATAAGGCCAGACTTGGCGATCGACTGCCTTGCAGTATTCCAACATAAATAATGACATCTCACACCACCCTCTTCGTAAGCAAATCTCAAAAAGAGCACGCATTATTCGTGCTAAACTAGCACTTATATATGCAGCATCCGAGACCAGAGAAAATGTATCAATTGAACCACGGGATATGTACAACTGCAAATTGTGAAACAAAAAATTCAGACATCTAATATCAACCATTCCTATCATTTCAGAGGTACAATATCACGATAATTAAGAAAGTATATGACCTGGATGAGAATTGAAATTTTCCCATGCTTGTTTGAAGGACCTCCCTTAACATCTAATGGGCAGCAACTGCGTACAAGCATCTCAAGCTCATTTTGTTCCTCCTCTCTGACAACGATATTTTCAAATTCAGAAGAATGGGCAACCATGTCAATTATCTACAGCAGAAAAGTGAAACCCTGTAAGTAATGCTCTTCCAAGAAATGAAATATTTGTAAGCCTTATAGGTGATAAAAACTATAACAATAAACTAAAGGAAAAGTATCAAGGTACTAATGAGCAGAAATATGTACAGTACAAAACACAAAACAGTAATAACTAACCTCGCTTTCATTCATGTGTCTCTTCAACTTTTCATTGTATGTTTCGACACTAGAATATTGGATATAGAAATGACTTGCGATTCGGCCAAGCTCGGTGCAGTAGAAGTTTCCACTTTTCTCATCAAACCGCATCATCTTAGCCTTGTCAAGTGCACGTGCAGCATCAGTCACAAAAGCACGTTGCTTCAAAGTTAAAGAAGGATCGGCAATTATCTGTTAAAAGCAGAACAGTTAGTAAGCGCAACCACACCCAAAAATTAGAGCCTGTGCAGCAAGCTACAGCAGAATAAGGTCAGACAAGAACATACAACACAAAACAAGAAGAGAACTCTAACACATGAAATATAGGTTTTAAGAGAACATTTCACTTCTAGACAAGGATGCATAATCATTAATCATATGGTAATAAATTCCATGACTTTATTAATTAAAGAAAGGGAGAAACTAAGATTACTAACATTAGGAAAACAAGAAAACCTAAGGTAACACTTGGTCCCTTTGCAATAGAACAAAATGAAGTAAAAGAAAAAGGTCTTCACCCGTCTGAGCAGGTAGCCATGGAAGCTGCCCATCTAGATATAATGTTTCAAAGGGAAAAATAAATGTACAAAACTCAGAAACCTAAATAACATACCTCGTCCCATCCAATGCCATAAGCCAATGGATTCAATTTCATTCGGATGGCCAAATATGTATATCCAAGCCAAGCACAAGCTTCCTTAACATTAGTCACGGTTCCCAAAACCACTTCTGCATTTAAATTATCTTTCAAGGAGCTTATAAACTGCAAAGACAAGATTATAGATAGTACCTTGTTATATATATAGCCTAGCCAGTTGAAAAATCAAGGTACAATGCAGGTTAATCAATTACGCTGATAGTTAAGATATGTCAGACACCTGCTGGTTACCTGGCTTTCTATGGGAAGTTGACTAGTTAGCAGGCGTAGATAGTATGCTAGCTTGTCGTGGGATGTAATGATAATACCTTCTCCGCTCTTGTCAAACTGGGGTCTCCCAGCCCTTCCGAAGATCTTATAAGTAAAACATCATGGAAATATATTATAAGAAAATTCTACAGGGAAGTTTCTAATTTTTTTATGAGACAACAGAATTCAGGCCCCTTTTCCAAGACAAATATATGGCTTTACCTGCATGACATCAAGCATCCCCAGGTCTCTCCATCCTCCAGCCTTTGGATCATACAACTGTGTTCCCTGGCAGTTGATTGAACTGAATGAGGTATAGGAAGCAACCATACAACTAGAACAGAGATCACTATTTGTAAATTTTGTAGAATATAATTCTCTTTCCTTCAAGATGACATAATGCAGTTTTATTATACAAAGATAATTCATTAAAAAAGGATTAAGGTTCCTTGCATATGGACATACCTTAATAACAACAGTGTGTGCAGGCAGATTTACACCCCATGCAAGGGTGGCAGTGCAAACAAGTACCTGAAATGACCAAAGCAAAATGTTCATAAAATTACGAATCTGTTTAATAAGCTGCAATGACGAGGTGTCTAAGGGGAAAACCCTACTTTCAGGAGTCCATCAGAGAAAAGCCTCTCTGTAAGTGTTCTATCAGCTCGCAACATCCCAGCATGATGAACACCAACACCAGCTTCAAAGAAATTGACAAGATCTTTATTTCTGGACTTCATGACTTCTTTCTGAAATACAGCACATATAGTCCTGAGTAAAACATAATAACCATGGACAATTCAGAAGATGAAGTTTCCCTTGAATTACCTTCATCAGGCCATACTGTGGATGACTATCATTCTTAAACAGATCCGCACCCTCATATTTCCGGGAAAGCTCAACCTGCCCAAGTCCAAACATAAAAAGAATCATGCACTTTCTACAGTGTTGTAGTACATGAATTTGTTTCGGAAAAAGCATGCATATAGATAAACAAGTGATTTGTTTCATTATTTTTCCTCTTGTGAGAAAAGATCATACGTTGTTTCATTTCAAGAAAAAATTCCGAAGTGTATAAAACATCATAAAAAGCCATGTTTACCCTCAGCAAAAACAGCAGGATGCATAAAGGGATCCAGTGCCCACCATGAAAAATGCCATAAATTAGCCGTATACAGAGAAAGCAAAAGCGTGTACCAGTTTCTCAGCTGTTTTTGCTGTATCTTTTCTAGAATGAACAAAAACCATAGCTTGATGACCTTGTCTGAGTGAATCAACAACCTAACACAACAGCATTACCAGACAGATAAGCAACTGTTTACAGTCAGATGGATATCGAAGTGGTTTAAGGTTGGGATAGAGACCTTTTTGTAGCAAATCTCATTTAGCAGTTCATTTCTAGCAGCAAAGTTATGCTCACTGATGCCTATGTACTGCTGAGCCAGGGGCACTGGGCGATAACTGGAATCGAAAAAGAAAAGGCCTGTGTCTGGATTCACTCGGAGAAACTGAGCAACCTAAGAATCCACCGCAGAAGAAGAAAAACTGATTGTTTACTTCTACTTGAGACCAAAACCCAGGTTGTGTGTGCTAAAAAACATCCTGGTAGTGGTAGAGATGTACATATATACACACACATGTATCGCGCTAATACACACACACACATGTATCGTGCAAGAAAAAGACCTCTTTATAGCTTGGCAAAGTGGCTGACAAGCCAACTATTCTTATCATTGTCTGTGTTGATTCCACCTGAGATACAAAGCAAAAAGGAAAAGAGATGTTAACTTGCTGCACCATAAGAAGACTATGCATAAAAAATTCGAGTCATTACGAAAAAAAACTGTCTCCCAGCTTTCACAGTCAGAATTTAGACTTACGTGGACTTTGAATCCAGATGTTCTTAAAATTACCATAGAAAAGAAAAAGAAAAAAAAAGAACACTACCTGACGAAGGGTCCGAGCAACAAGAGCCTCAATTACTGGACCTCTATCATCATTCAGAAGATGGACTTCATCAATGATTAAGAGTTTTACGAGCATTGATAGTGACATGTCACTGCTTTTGCGAGTAATGACATCCCATTTCTCAGGTGTTGTAACTATCATCTGATTTGCAATATAACCAAGAAAAACAAATTGTAAGTCTCGTATGTATACGAGAGCCTTAAGCATACACTAAATATTATAAAATGAAACCTGGGTTTCTTCAAGTTCATTCTTGGTGAGTTGCATATCTCCAGTAAGTTCCCTCACAATCATATTTAATGGAGCTAAACGACGGCTAAATGCAGATGTGACTTCTGCAGCCAATGCCTACAAAAAAGACAGTCTAAATAAAAATGTTGATAACCAACATCCAAAGAACATATGGCCTGATTCTACCTTCATAGGAGCTACATAAACAATCTTAAACTCCTCTTTGTGCAAGTAACCATCTCTGAAATGCTGTTTAATCTGCAAGAAAATTTTAAAACGCTCTTCTCAGAAAGTCATAAAATGTATCCACACGCTTCATATTTGCATGGAGTTCGCACCCAGAAATATAGCTACCTTTAGATGTAGAGCATGATTAAACTCTATACAAAGTCACACATTTTACATCTTAAGATACATTTCAGATGCTACATGTGATACAATAAAATCAAAACCATCTTCAACAGAATCTAAGAATAAAACAGGTACAGATAAACAAATATATAAATCAGATAAAGCCTGCAGTTGTGTACCTCATGTAGAATAGAAATCATAGCTATATTTGTTTTACCAGCTCCTGTCGGTGCACAAACCTGCAAGGTACAGAATCTAAGTGGGGCTTGAGATGTTAATAGGCACCACAGAGATATCGGATAGAATTTTAAAAACATACTCACCAATATATTCTCGTTAGTGTAATAAACTGTTTGAAATATTCGACTCTGAATGCGGTTCAGAGACTTGTAACCATGAAAAGCAGCTTGACCAAAGTCATCCAACTCTTTAATCTCGATCTGGCAACAACAAAAATTTCAAGTGAGTATGCATCCTATCCCAGCAGGCAAAACCTATGACATTATCCTTAAGAAGGTTTGGCGGACATTAGGAGATGATTTCTCATTTTGCAAGGTTGACAATTCTAGGAGTATACATCCATCCTTTGAGCATGAAGGAAACGTACCAACTTCTCTCCAGGTTTCATTTGTGCAGTTGGGGTTGGAGGAATAATCACTTCCTCATATCCTTTCAGGTGCTTTCTAATAGTACCTTGGGGAAGAGCAACGGCAAGAGAATTGGGCCCTTCACCAGACCCAATTAAATCATCCAAAGCATTTTTCCTTTCACTTGCTTCGAGTAAAGAAGAAAAATTTGCCTCAGATATTTCACTCTCTAAACCAAATTCAGTGTTGCGTTTGTTTCTCTTTTCCTCCTTGCGCCGGAGCTTTTCTATTTGCCTTGCAGACTCCGTTTGAACAGTAACCTAGACAGTGGCAGTGAGCATTATTGTGCAAAAATAAAGAATCTGATCCAACAATTAACAGGTAAATTTTCAATATATATTACCTGTGTGCCATAGGTAGGCATGCGAGATTGAGAGTTTGGAGCTGTTTTGTCAGACTTGAGTACCAATTGACCATGGTGGATGGCATCGACAATTTCTTTTCGATGCTAGAAAGGGAAATCAACATGTCAGACTTGCTAAGCTAGCAAGGAAACACGGGATATTGGTAAATATACCTATATAGTAACCTTCATATATTATACATATATATTTGTATACAAAAAGCCATAAAAAGTAAAATATAATTGCATAATGTGTGGAGTGAGAGATATGATTTAGTTAACTGAAGCAGATGTTTAGTTAACCACAGCAGAGTCGACAAGAGAAAGGACAGATCTTTAGCCATTAACTGAAGTCATTCCAAATCAAAAGATGACAAGAGGAATGGTTGCACCAGTGAAAGATTAAAACAGAGTAGATCAAATTAAAAGCAACAGCAATCCAATGTGTTGCATGTTCTATTGCAGAAATCAAAATACCAGATGCAATATGTAGAACCCACGATATTCAGAAAAGCGAAAAAAACAACAGAAATCTTACGGATATAAGGTCTTGAACAATCTCAAATGCACCATCCCCGACAAGGTCTAATAAGTCTCCAGCTATCTGCACACAGGTCATTTAGATGCTTTCTATTTTGGCTTCTAATGATGATGTTCCAAGACTAGACATAATTAGTCTGACAAATATAAATGAAAACAAACGTACCTCCTCACCAGGTTTTTCTGAGTCCAACAATCGGCATACAGCCATAGCCAACTCATCACGGGACAGCTGTGAATTACTTTCTCTGACAATTTGCCCACACGAATCTCTTAGCCAACTTAAATTGAATTTTCCTGCTGGCCGATTGTTTGTTGTGTCATTGGAATCATTCCATCTTTCAGCAAATGAAACAGAGGTCTCATTGCTTTCTTCATCCATAAATCCACCATCCTCGAGAGGTGTTTCAACCAGAAACCGAGCAGGTGGATTAAAAACAAGGTCAGCACCAAACTCTGCTCCACCATCAACCTCGTCGAAATATGTCTCCACCTGGTGACAAGGCTGGAGCATGCAAAGCGCCTGAGCTAAAGAAACAACTTTCTTAAGACTAGCATCTGAGACAGCATGTCCCACAAGGTTTTGCATCTCTAACCTGCAGAGAACACCATTGGCAAAATGTTGAATCTCAGCAAAGCTATTATCAGCTAACAGGAATTAATTCCCAGTCAAAATTGTAGCTCATAATCCACAATCACAGATATCACTACCCTCTTAGAAAATAAAGTATCAATTAAACTTGACCACTTGCACCAAAAAAATTTCCCATACATTGCTTCGGTACAGGTCGATAAAGTCACGCATTATGCTCATTTAGAGTCTGTATAAGTCGTTCATTGGGTTTAATTTCAGAGTCTGCAAAATGAATGATGACAAATTTAATAAACAAAAAAAAACATCTTACTTCTTCTCAGGAATGCTTTTATTGTTGACATTGTCATCCTCTTCTTCTGGCCTGCCAAAAAGGCGATATGCAGCAAAAGCAATCTCACGAAACTCATCTGATGGCACTTCCTTGTCAATCAACTCGATTACAGCTCCAATAAATTGCTTGTATGCTTGCCGCACTTCTGGAGGAGCTGCCCCAGAATTTCCCATCAAACAAAAACGCCATTTATAACCCATTTTGAAAGCTACTAAGTCAATTTATAGAACTAACAAAAGAAAAAACACCTCCATCCCATTGATGAACTATCCTCCTGGCAAGCTCTGATTCATCGAGTGGACTCTGGGAACTGAAATTTCGGTAAGTTAAAGATAATTGCTGGTCAAATCAGTAGGGTTCAATGAAAAAATCAACACAAGAACAGTTACGAAGTAAAAACTCTCCAGTGTCTGCCCAAATTGAAGCCCGATTAAAATTTGACCAACATCCTACATAGACATCATGATTGTCTATAACTCAGTTCTGTAATTCTGAAAACAGAACAGGCAGTTAACACAGCCCTTAAACCCGTTTCCCCTTCTATTCCACAGAGACATCATGATCAACAAAAATATACATACAACTACCGAGCCTAACCAGAAAGACTCTGAAGAACCCATCGAAAACCCACCAAAAGAATCATATTTCTCATAAGTATAGTGAGATTCAGAAACCAAGATGATGTACCTGCGAGGCTTGTCAAGGTTTTGTAAGATAGTTTTCCGGCGAAGATAAGCTTGGTCGATATCGAACGGCTCTCTGAGAGAGCTCGTCAAGCGAGGAAGCTGAATCAACATGGTCGTCGTATTGTGCACCTTCCTTGTTTCGCCTTTACTCGTCGATGGCTGTCCGAGGTAGAAGACGATCGACCGGAAAATTGTCGGGTCGTATTCTTGGGCCTAACCCGACCCGTTTATATACGGGTTCCTCGCTTGCGATATCCGTTTCTTATAACCTGACATAATCAAACCGAAATAAACCATAGATTAAACCAAAAATAAATTAAAAGAAACGAATTCCAATACAAAATTATTTATATTAAAAATTAAACATATATCCATGAATATATATAGGGGTAATTTCAAAAATGCCTAAAACACTTCAAAAATATCCTTTTTGGAAAAGAAAACATTTCTAACTTCAAAAGTATCCGTATAAATGTTGATATTCCCAAAATATTCCTGCGACTTTACGACCCAATTCGACCCAGCGACCCAGTTTGACCCTGCGACCCTTGTCCCTCTGTCACCCTTGTTCCTCTGCGACCTTTGAACCCATGCGACCCTTGTCTCTCTTCGACCCTTGTTCCTCTGCGACCCTTGGACCCCTACGACCCTTGGACCCCTACGACCCTTGTTCCTCTGTGACCCTTGGACCC
>CM071860.1:7969828-7988672 GCA_036759665.1 Gynandropsis gynandra
CGTCTCCTACCTACCAGTGTATTGGACCTTAATGACAAAACAAGAGATGATTTGGTGCTACAAATTGTTGTAGCTTTTCGATTTTTTCTCCTCTATTTATGTTAGAGAATTCTATAAGATAGAAAAAACTTAGAAGAGATTGTAGTTGATGGAAAAGGTTGTGTTTGCTTTTGGTTTATTCATACACTATTTATAGGAGTAACACCGAGATAATAAAGATATTTCTAATAACGAGATAACCTTCAAACTACCCGTGCATTTAAGTTGGTTTGACTGATTCTAGAATGTTCAAGGGTCCGCATGGATCGCAAGGGTCGCATGGGGATAATAGGTCGCAAGGGTCGTATGAAGGTCCAATACACTGGGATAGTTGGAGTCGCAAGAAGGTCCAGTGTATTGGACCTTCTTGCGTCTCCTACCATCCCACTGTATGTGACCTTAATGCTACAACACAAGAGATGAGAAAAATCAAAGTAAAATCAAAGTAAATGAAGCATCTTTCATGTAAATGATCAAGAGTAAAACTTTCTTACGAATACTAATCGACTCCCCGTGAATGCTTGAACAAGTTCCGTCACTCGGTAACCATTTGGTGTAACGGGGAAAGACGTAAGGTGAAGAGAGTTGAACATTGGAATAAACTTTTCAATAAACCTTCGATCGATTCCACATAATAGATGATAAACCTGAACAAGAGAAACTAAGTAAAAAAACCCGTCTTAAGATAATAAAAATTTAATCTTTCGAACAAATTCAAGTGATTTACCTGAGCATGAGTTAAAATTCGTCGTGTTGGCTTCATACAACTTTCGTCTATTATGTGGAATCGATCGAAGGTTTATTGAATCTTTCGCCTACTTCTACTATAACCGCAGACTTCCTGAAGACATCTTTTGAAGGTCTACCTTCTTGTGTCTCTGACATGTCCAGTGTATTGGACCTTCTTGCGTCCCCTACCTACCAGTGTATTGGACCTTAATGACAACACAAGAGATGATTTGGTGCTACAAATTGTTGTAGCTTTTCGGTTTTTCCTCCTCTATTTATAAACTCATATTCAACGAAAAATAAATGAACTCCGTTTTAACCAAGGTGCATGCATTGACCACATTAAAGAACCTTTTAATATAGGTCTTGAATGAATGAATGTATTGATCGCAAGGGTCGCATGGATCGCAAGGGTCAAATGGGTCGCATGGGTCGCAAGGGTCGCATGGATCGCAAGGGTCAAATGGGTCGCATGGGTCGCAAGGGTCGTATGAGGCTCTGTGACCCTTGTACCAAATATTAGAAAAAAAACAATGTACCAAATATTATAAAAAAAACAATGTACCAAATAATAGAAAAAAGAATGTACCAAATATTAAAAAAAATGTACCAAATGTTCACATCTACCAGTCCAAAAAAAAACAATGTACCAAATATCAATTTAGTCATCTTCGGGTTCATAGATACGTTCTCCATTACTATATATATCAGCCGCCATCTTCTCACGCATGGAAGTAACCTTGTCGTCGCAAATACGAAGAAACATATCCATATCCTTTGATAACGAGGCTTCTACGAATTTATAGGAGAAAACACCACAGTCATTCCCGCTTTGGTTCTGTGGCAGACCATCATAATACACATACCTCCATTCATCTTCTCCAGAAGCCAAAGAAGGAAACCCTCCGAGAATGAGCATCTTGGGGACAGCTTTTCTTATCCTCTCAATCACCGGATCGATATGTGTTTCCTTAAGGCTCATCCTGCAGTCGTATACCGTGATGCATCGGGTTTTGAAATCCGCTTTGATGGCTACCCAATGACATCCTACCCATCGATTATTTTCCGATGGAATGTTTAGAACCGAGACAAAACCTTCATAATCACTAATTGGTGGCTTGGCGTTCAAAAACTGACTAAGCTTTTCCGGCAAAGTTTCCATATCCTCGTACGTCCACATCGAGAGCGTCTGCATGAAAGCAACAGGACAAACGTAATAATTCTGATACGCGCTGGGATCCGATGCCAAGCGAGAAGACAGCTCCATCAACGCCTCATCCAATTGCTGCAAAAAAAAAAAATTAACACACAGGAATGCATATGACACAAAACTCCGTGAGACTAAGGGTTTAAAAAAACTTACTTCATCTTCAAGCCATGCGTTGGCCTTTAATATAATCTCCCAAAACTTTGGCCCCCGGGGAATATCTAGCTCAGATATCCACCACCGCTCATGTCGAGGTGCCTTCAGGAACCAATATAGCTTAGTCAACTTTTCACCGCTAGCATCAGTGAACGTAGGAAATCGGCTTATCAAGCCCTTTACTAATCCTCTGGGATTCCACACAAACTCCTCAGGTTCTTGAACCACCGTTTTTTCGGGTTCTTGAATTGTTCTTGCTCTTTTCGCCGGCGGAGGTTCAACATATGGCGCAGACTCCTTCGATAAAGGTCCAGCACCTGCATAAAATTTACCTCATTAAACATATGGCGACCAATGGGACCAATGCGACCTATGCGACCTATGCGACCCATGCGACCCATTCGACTTTAGCGACCCAGTGACACATGCGACATATGAAACCCATGCGACTCTAACGACCCTGCGGCTTATGCGACCCTACGACTCTAACGACCCTACGGCTTATGCGACCCTACGACTTATATGTCTCGATGGAAATTGACACTCAAATGACCTTTTCACTAAATATTACTTACTTGGTGGAACTCCATCAGGAGCAAGGTTTCTTGACACTGGATTTGGACGTCGAAGGAATTCAAAAGCAAAATCACCAACAGTGTCGGAAGATTGGGTTTCGGTGATCGCAACTTTCTCGGCAGCCTTTGATTTTGGATTAGGCACATGAATCCCGACATCCCTTAGAAGGTCTCTTACGGCGTTGATGATTCTCTTCTCCGACTTCCTTATTTCCCCTATTAATTTCTTCTCCAGTGTCAGAGGGACTGCAGCATCAGAATCAGCATCATCATCACTCACGCACTCCTTCCTCTTAGTCCCTTTTTCCTGCAAAATGACCAATTACGAATACATTATACTTCTACCGACCTAAGCGACCCATGCGACCCAACCGACCCATGCGACGCAATCGACCCGTGCGACCCTCAACCGACGTGTGCGACCCATGCGACTCAAACGACCCTCAGACGCTCCGCGACACTCAAACGACCATTGCGACCTAACCGACTCACTGACACTGGCACTCACCCGTTTCAAATCAATAAACTGAGTCTAAGATGGTCATGAAACTACTGCGACCCTTGCTACTCAACCAACTCACGGAGTCGAAGATGTTCATGCAACTCCTGCGACCCTTGCGACCTAACCGACTCACTAACACTGACACTCATTCGTTTCAAATCAATAAACTGAGTATAAGATGGTCATGAAACTACTGCGACCCTTGCTACTCAACCGACTCACGGAGTCGAAGATGTTCATGCAACTCCTGCGACCCTTGCGACCTAACCGACTCACTGACACTGACACTCACCCATTTCAAATCAATAAACCATTTTGTGACTCGAAAGCTTGCAAAACCCTAGAAATCGAACTACTTACACTTATTGACGCCATTGAAGATTGACTCGTGCTCTCTTCGTGCTCTCTTCGCCAGTTTCCTTCTCGCCAACTTCAAATCGTTCGCCAACTTCAAATTGTTCCCTCTCAAGTTCGAAATCACTTATTTCTTTCTTGCTATCAACTTTTAAACAGGTTTCACGGCGAAAAACTGTTCGGCTTTCTCGTTTTCGGCAGTTTTTCACGTCGAAAAACTGCCGAACTTCCATTTTTCCACGTTCGAACGTTAAGAGCAAATTTGTCTTTTCTTCAGTTTTTATTTTTCGGATTTAATAATTATTTTGGGGAAGGGTATTTTTGAAGTGATTTAGCCCTATGAGGGTATTTCTGATATTCCGCCATATATATATAATACTAGTATTAACCCTGAGCTTCGTACGCGTTGAGTTGAATATATAATATTTGATTTTAACATGTAACAAGAAGACACGTATATAAATTCAAATATAAATACACGTTTTTGTTAGATATTACTGAAAATTTCTTTGTATACAACATTCGTTGTTTTTGAAGTGCATATTCCATTTTCGTCTAATATAAGGAATTTTAATTCATCTTTATTTTTAGTTCTAGAAACTGCTACATATAATTGTTCATGATTAAACAATGGTTAGATATTCTTGGATATTTCAAACTATTCAAAAATTTTGTATCATATAATTCAGATGTGTCGTTGTTGTTAGAATCACCATCGCATTATGAGTCGGAACTGAAATATTCTTTTGAACGGCTAGGGATTTTTTTAATAGGATTTCGTTTATTTCAGTAACAATTTTGTTTGTCGGACAAAATATTGTGCGGTCTTGGAAATACAGAGCATTATGATACTTGGTTTCAATATTTGGATATACATTATTTACAATACTTTCTATTGGATTCGATGTTTGTGTTATTGATATATCCTTAGGTATCTCTATCACAGATGTGTCATTATCAGATTCAGAAACAGATCCATTTCCTACTCGTAGTACCCAATCTGAAAAGCTTGCAATTCATTTGCGCTCGCAGATTTAATATTGATTTGCAGTCGCATGTTTTTAGTTAGTTTTAGTACACGACAGAACTTCCATAAATATGAAGAGTTTATACATGATTGAACGGTTTCTTGTCTGTTTTCTTTGGCAATAACTGGCAAAATTTGACGAAAATCACCACCAAGTACAATAGTTTTGCCTCCAAATGGTTTGATTTTTTAAAAGGATTGATTGAACCCATAAGAGCTTCGAAACAGTGTTTATGAACCATCGAAGCCTCGTCCCATATTATAAAGCGTGTTTGTTTAATAAGATCTGATAAATTTGTTCCTACTTTAATATTACAAATTGAATACTCATTAATATCGAGCGGTATTACAAATTGCGAATGCGTTGTACGACCTCCTTCTAACAGAAGTGGTGCAATACCACTTGAAGTAACGTTTAGAACAATTTGTTTACGGGATCAAATCGCTGTTGATAACGTTTTCCATTAAAAAAGTTTTTCCAGTTCCTCCATGACCATATAAAAAAATATTTTTCTCATATTTTGCTCGATTGCGTTCATGATCTCGTTATAAACTAAGTGTTGTTTTACTATCAATTGTGATTTGAAATTGGCAAAATTCAATTTTCATTTTATTGCGGTCATAAGATAGTTCTTCATATATTAGTCTATTTAATAAGAATTGGTTTCCAGCCTCTTTAGGATATGGCATAGAAGGATACTCTTTGAAAGATTGGTTGTTTTTTTGTAACATCAATTCAATCTCACCAAGTGTCGTATTCTGAATATCTTCTTCTGTCATAGTGAAATCTGGTGATGAAAACAAAGTGAGGTAAGGAAGATAAGAATGATTTACGTATATTATAATATTTTTAAAAAAATCTCAGTACCTGGTAATTTGAGAAGACATCGTCGTTTGTACAATATGTCATCACCTAATAATTGCCACGTTGTTGACCATATATGTTCTGGAGACGAAGTACACTCTGTCGTTAATAGAATAACATATAATATTCGTAAATATGCTGGAGACACCCAATTACTTACTTCTTTTATTATACTAGAAATTTGACCCGCGCGATGCGCGGGTTTTTTTAACTACAATTCAATTGGAAACCTATTTTGAAAGGAGTAATTTTGTAGACGTTTCAGCCTTGGAATTATATAGAATTGTTCATTAATGTTTTGGTAAGTTTTTTTGGGCTATGCAGCAAATTGAAGGGTGCTTATACAAGGTAGTGGAATTGAGACGTTAGATATTTATCATCAAGTTTCATCCATGGTTCTGGAAAACAACACATCCAATTATCATGATGTTAAATATCTATGTTTTTATGACATTAGATCATTATCATGAAGTTTCTACGGTTGTTTTCAGATAATGATATATCACTGATTAGTTAATTTTAAATTGTAGATGATAATTTAGGTTGTAATAATATGTATTTTTATCCTTCAAGGTCTTAGAGTTGCATAGATATATACATTATTACATGAGAAAATGCTAAAACATAGACATATAGTTTTGAACCGTTATTACATAAAAATAAGTAAAGTTCACAAGTTCTTATCTACAATTATTTAGCACGACCAAATAGATGTATACAACATTACATCAAAATACGCTACATAGGCGTATGATTTTGAACTGTCATAACATAAGAATACAAAAACCATCCAATGATGGTTTCAAATACATATTATTACAAACAATGGAGGAACTGTTTATGGGGGAAAAAATTGGTTGGTTGGAGTTTACGTACAATGCAAAACACAAAGCCGGACGATATCAAATTGCAGGGAAAAATCCATCGGTGGCTTGAGATGGAATCCAGTGAACGTGTGTCGGAGAGACCAACATAAAGAATATAGTTCATTCCAAACCTATAAACACCAAACATCAACAACATTAAAGTGCACAAAGAAAGTATCTAAATGAACAAAACATAAAACATTTATCATTGCTTTCAAATCCTAACATCAGAGTCATATCTTGACATAGCTATGCTACATCCCTGCTTTCAAAGTGCCTGCTTTGTATCCATTTCAATTGTGTCGGATCTCAAACCTTATGTTTACCTCTTTATTTTTCCATTTATGGATCTGTATGTTAAAAATATCATATTTTTTCATCAATGACCACACATAGCATACATCAATTCCACACACTTTGGTTGTAAAAGCGGTAAAAGCCTAAAAAGATGATATAACAAAGCATTAGCAGAGTTTAAAAGAACTCATTGTATTCGTTTGTAGAATCATCAAGTACTTGAATTATCATACAATCCAATGGTTATGAAAGCTTGAAACTGCACTTATTAATAGTTGACAAACCGGTTCGAAATGTATTCAATCTGTTTGTGTTCAAATATGAGGAACTAAGCAAAAGATACTAATGTTATACAATCAATAACTGATATTCCAATTTCTTTTTGGGGAAAACAAATTTTCAATGGCTCGGAATTTAAATTAATTACCTTTTTGTTCGTAATGAAATTCTCATATTAGACATTAATGTGGCGGGTGGTATTGAAATACTCTAAAGAAACAGGTTGCCTTTCCATTCCCCTTATCTCGGATATGGGTTGAAGTCCTACATAAAAAAAAAATTAGGGGAAGATGAAGCGAAAAAAGCAGCAAGCTTTTATTGACAGATACCATGTGAACATTTTTCCAATATAACAAAAAAAGTCTAGATTTATTTTCCCAACACACCACACCAAATGCAACATTTTGTAACATTTTCTTGTCGCTCGATTGCAACAATCGGATATTTCTCTATATTGACAATAGACATTGGATAAGATGATCTAACACAACATTGAAACAAAACTTCCATGTATATTTTGTATTGAAATATCAAATCAAAATGCAATTAAAGTACAATTCAGTGTTGAGGTTCTCAACTAACCAAATTCGAATCTATCCCAAAATTAATCGAAGATAAAAAAAACTCTAATTTCATAAAATCCTTTTACTACTCGATGCAAATATACTCCAAGTCTCGATTCAGATTATTGATAGAATAGGGGTCACCGTGAAAATGTCCAAAATATGATTGTCTGATATAAAGATGAATGTTGAAAAGAAAGTAATTGTATTGAACACATAAGTCTTGAAGAGAATAGAGAAATATCATGTTTATGAGGTTTCAACACATACCATTTGAGTCGTTTCACAGCCACTATAACCCCAAAAAATTCAACTTGGTTCACAATCTCATACCCGATGTCAAAGATGCAGAAAAATAGCTAATTAACCATAAAAAATGAAAGTAACGAAACCCAAATTTATAAGCAAATTAAACAATTTATAAGCATGTAAAAAATGAAACAATTTATAAGCAAATATCAACACTAAATAAATCAAATGAACACATAAGCCTTTAAGAGAATAGAGAAATACCATGTTTATGAGGTTTCACCACTGGCCATTTGAGCCATCTCACAACAACTTGAATCCCGTGAAATTTGATTGAATTCATAATCAGTAACCATGGCAAATGAAATAAATGAAACCCATAATTCGAAAAGGTAATAGTGAATCGACAGCGGGAGAGGCGACATCTAAATGAGTGGATATGAACCATAAAACTGTTGCCAAACAAACACTCGTATGCATATATAACATAATATACATCCATGGCAAACAAATGAATCCAAGACTTTGAAAATTAATACCGATTCATCGGTGGGAGAGGCGACACTTGAAAGAGTCTGCATCCGTAGATGGAGAGAGACATGATAGAAAGAGCAGTGTCTCCATGTTCGTAGTTGTAGATCTCGATGCAGAGAGAAGTGTAGAGGAAGCGGGGTAAAAAAGAGGAGTCTTGAAGAAGATGGCACAGGACAACAGGGGCAATAGAGAATGATGCACCATGTTGACGGGAAAAGAAACAACCGAGATGCTATGTTTGCAGGTGGACAGAGCAGATATACGAAAAATAGAACAAAAAAGGAGATAGAGAAGAGGTCCATCGGTTATTGCATGAGGCAGAGAGAGAGAGATGAGGAATCTCAAAGCTAACCAACGACGACAGAGGCTCCATTCATGCTGGTGGAAAGGGAATGCTCAGGGATTGCATCTCTCATATGTGCAGACGGTGTGAGAGATAGGAGGCAGTAAATGTTGCATCGAGACAGAGCTTTAAACGGAGTTGCAGAGAGACATCGACAATGTGATAACTGGAGGAAGCTGATGGTGGAAAGGGAATGAAGACTGATTTTGATTTTGGGAGTTACAAGGAAATGGAGTTGAAGTGAGGAGACAAAGAGTTTTTTTAATGATAGGCTAAACGTGGGTGGGTGGAAAAGCATTCGATATCAAAAGCTATTTTTTCAAAGTTTTTATGTGTGAATATAATATTTATTTGTTAAAAGAAATTATATATATTTTTTAAAAAGTTTTGCCGAGGTGGCTTCACCACCTTTTGCAATAACTTTTACATATATAATTTATGTATTCATCATCAGCATCATCTAGAAGACCTAACATTCAACATGTGTCTTTGAATGTTTTATGCATAATACCATTGATTGTACGAATCTCGTCGAACGAAATTGGGCCACACACTTTATTCAATAACATCCGTGAATAATATAATTCTCCTACATTTGGATTGATGTGTTGTAATCAACCATATGCAAAACCTCGTTTGCGTATTGTCCAAATGCGATGTTTTCTATTCCATACAAATTTGGTTGGGAAGTCACAATATGTCAATTGCCGAGCTTCAGAATATAACACATTGCATTTAAACCATTCTGTAAAAATTGTTCGTTGCATGAATTCGCTTGATGTTATTCAGGTAACTCATCTTCCTCATCAAAAACTATATTTTGTTCTTCGGGAAGATGGAATTTTAACATTTCTACAGATATACTTCTGTAATGAATATCGAATTTAAAATCCTCCACCAAGCCTCACATCCTGAAATATATCGAGAACTGGAATAGTTTTTATTTCATCAAAAGATTTTGTTCGTTGCATGTCCTCTGGCGTAGTTATTGTGGTAGTTATTTTATCATATCTTTTGTTTATGTATTTGAACTAATATTTTATTGCTTTGGTTCGATTACACCATTCCAAATTAAGATGAGCTCTATATCTTAAAAGAAGATAAGGATTCTATGGTACAATATATCGGTTATCTAATTTGATTTTCGTTATTTACAACAAACTTTCCATTACGTGGCCTTTTATAAATTGGATATCCTTCATTGTTAATGTATGTAGAATCTAGAAAATTTTTTGGAAAGTTTTTGTGCATCTGCCTCTTTCCATACATGGCGAATGTTTATTAGCTAAACTGCATGGTATGTGTATCATTGTTTCTTGAATTATTGTGTATAAATTTGGATTTGCAAAACGATCAGGAATTTCAGGAGATATGATAGAGTCAATATCGGTAGACGTTGGCATTTTTTATTGTCTTTTGAGAAATAACAGAATATGTGCGTGCGACAAACCTCTTTTTTTGAATTTGATGGTGTAGATAATTGCAAATAAAAAATAATTATGAATTATCAATGATACACATTTGTAACATAAAATATATAAATTACCTGCATTGATTTCGCCGAGACGTTCTTTTGTTTTAGATCTGCTAGTAAGTCTTCTATTTTGATTTTAAATAATCTTGTTAAAAGATCAGGCCTATTTTCAGAAGTATCTCCGTGGCGCCGTAAAATTCGTTGTAATTCAGGCCATTGAGGGTTGCATATAAATGTTAAAAATAGATCAGGGAAACCTAAGTTTTTACATAAGACCATTGCATTTAAGTAATTATGATTCATATATCGTGAGCTACCAGTGAATGTTAAGGGCAATATAACTTTTTTTCCCAATTTCAGATGTTGCAATATTTCCACATTGCACCGAAGCTTCAATATTTTTGTATGCTTCTTAACGTAATGTATTTTGATGGTTTCTTATATAAGAGATCCTTTCGGATTCAACCATGCAGAACTCATCAACAACAAATTGCTGGAAAAGTCTACCTGAATGTAATATATTCGAAGATTCATTATTTCTATCTTGTAAACGATATGCCATAAATTCTCTTATGCTAATTTGGGAACGTGGTTTTTTATAAAGAAGCCGTTTGTCGCAAATTCTACCCCAAATGATAACCGTCTTCGCTGTATGGAAATAATAGTGGATACTGTAATGGAAGATAAGACGGATGTAGTTCACTTATTCGCATGTACTCGTTGCTATTTTTTTGAAGAATGAAATCTATGCATTCCAAGTTCTCGTTAAAATCACCCCTTATCAGTGCAGCAACCTCAGACGATTAAGGTAAATTGTACATTTTGTCTCTAGTGTGGCGCTCTGAAATCAAACATATTTTCATATCTAATTGACGTGAAATAACAAATCTATCGCGCGCCATTCTAAATATCTTTACATAGGGTTGCAGTGACCAAGAATTTTTTGTATATTTTCTACAATGTCTCGTATCAAATTGTCTTCATGTTGTTGAGATTTGTCATGTGAACAACTATTGTTAAATAAAACTGTTATATTAGTAGTACAATAACATATAAAAGATATAAATATTATGGTGGTTTCATTATGTACCTGATTGCACGTAATCTGTTAATGCTCTCATTTTCTGTGTCGTGAATATCTAATTGTGCAAACTTTACAGGAATTCTAGGAGCGGGTAATAAACTACCGATTCTATGGTAATTTTGTCCATTTATTCTAAAAAATATAAGGTTTTTTACCAATATTAATTGAAGTATCAATATGACCACCCATCGATGTAAATGCGAAAATCATGTTATATGTGCGAATGTGACTCTTAAAATGTTCATGGTGTGTATGATTTGGGATTAAAATGATTTCAAATACGGAGGAGGATCTACAATATGGGTAATGATATCTTGCCTTGAGAACAACATAAACTGAATATCGGATCATCGGTATTTTGACTTCTACATAGACGTTCTGAATACCATAATTCTGCATTACAATATTGTCACACAAAGTTTGGATCACCGAGATATGCATATGTTATTAAACCTGAATGCGGTAATAATTGTAATTAGTATGTATATAAATTTTGTATATCAATATCGTTTAATAGACATATATGGTACAGTAACATAGTCTTCGTAATATAGGAAATGGAAAACATACCAACAGAATGATCTTGAAGCACTGATAATCTATCATTTATTATAGCAGGAATTTGATGGGTATTCATTGAATGTAGAGATGTATGGTATGTCGGTTTTATTACACGCTGGCGCTGCAATAATTTGGATAACAATTGAAATAGTCTATTCATTAGGAGTAAGTTATAAAAATGTATGTAGTCATGGATGATGGAGTTAAAATGATGTACAGGGTTAAATAAATTTATGTATAATAAAGAGCAGACACATTTGTAATAAAGTGTTCGTACAGATTTGTTGGAGGTAATAATATTATACATGGAGCCAAGTCTAGTGCTAACAAAACCGGAAAATGTTTTGAACAAACTAAGTCAAAGTAGAGACGATGGTTTCGGCAATGGTATTCACTCTGAAGGATCGGTACGTCGTAATTCCGAACTGGTTGGCTTTACCTTAGATGTACTTGAATGCAGAGATGTTTGGTTGGCCGTTTCATCAGCATGTCATTTTCCGTACGAATGGCTAGTAGACGAAGAGGTCAGCACAGATCCCATCGAACTATGCTCAGTAGAGAACTGATAAACATTGCCATATGTAAAAGAACCTTACAGTCCGGGCGTGGGTAAAAATTGCATATGTAAATAGTGTTTGTCTATAAATTTATAAATGGATGAGTATGTACAAACTTGCGTGAAAGGGACGAAGGATGGATTCTCAAAAATTGGATACAACAATTAGTGAGATATCGTCAAACGGATATTTGGTAAAAATAATGATCACTTTAGTTGAAACAGGTGGTATACCCTCATAGAAATAGAACGGAGGATGTCCTCATTTCCAATTAATCGGCTCACACGGTAGATAGATAAAGCATTCCTCGTCGAGCCTCGGGTTATCGGAGACCTTTGACCGTGTGCCGCTGGATAAACTGTAATCTTAAACAGGCACTTACGGTTCTCCAGAGTACTTAGGCTAGGCGAAATTTCATCTGGACCAATATGTTTAATCATGTAATCATAGGAGCTGTGAAAACAAAATTTTCATATATATATTGCCTTTATAAGAATATTTTGTCGATGCTAATATTTTATACCTCTGGGTTCTCGTTTCGGATATCAGACGTCGATTTACCAAGGAGTTGGACTGTTTCTTTATCATATATGAGAAAAATAGCTTCGCTAGTATCGTCAATAACTTTCACATAAACACGGAATCTGAAATATTTGATAACAAAAATATTATGTTAGTAATTGTAGCAATGTTTGTTATGTAAGAAGGGAGAAATCGTATGTTGGAAATGGATGTTCTATAGTTATTTTGCAGGAATCGCAGTACAAACGACGAATAGTAGTACACGCGGACGTGTCATCAGCACTAGCATTGACTTTTCTGGAGCAAGTGTCGCAACCTAAATAATATCAACCATCCTTGTCTGTATCTCCGGTGATCAAAGCTGGAACTATGCAGGTTAGAGTCTGCACGAATAAGAAATTAATATCAGAACGAATTAGAATATAGCTGAATATACATAATAAAAAGTAGATATAATGGATACATTAGTAGCTCTCGCAAGATCTGCAATCGTTTTGACTGAAAAGGCATTCCAGAAATCAAGAGATTCACTGGGTTGTGGACGTGGAGCCAGTAAGCTAATGTTTTGGGAGTAGTCTCAGAATTGTTGGGGAGCCTGTTATAGAAAGTAAAATAAAAAGATGGATAAAATTAATACATATAAGTAATAGATTAATGTAATATATTATTCATAAGAAATTTACAGTTAATGTAATAAACCGATATGTAAGAATAATTTGAAGGAAATAATCATACTGTGATTTATATAGGATGATTGGTTGGAAATCCTGATATGTAAAAAGTTTACTTGAAAATTGTACATTTCGTATGGTATGATGATCTGTAAATAGCAAGGTATTTCAGTTCATGAAGACACAATAAGTGCAATAATAGTATGTGTAAGAGTTGTAACCTTAAGACATGTGTAAGAATCTAAATATGTGCAACAATTATAGGATTGGAAATATTTGATACAGAAGGAATAAATAATCTTATTCGAATACCATAGTAAATTGTTCAGCGAGTTATACACACAGAACCAAATAAAGCGATATAAACATTGATCAGTAGCTACAAATGGACCCAAGCCCAAAAAACCGTGAAATTGTAACCATACATCCCAAAAGTAAACACTTTGACGACAAAATGTAGAATAACCGTAACAAAACACATTTATATTAATATCGATGGAAGGAAGCATGGTGCTAAACCTGGCCAAGGAAACAACCATAAGCCGCAAATAAACACATAAAAGATTTACCACGTCATAGAAATAAGTGTGAGGCAAAAAAACACGAGTACGATAAAGATTGTTACCACCCCACGCCCGTATTTTAAACATCTGATATATGATAACCAACAGACCGTTCTGGTGAGTACGGATGCAGTTGTACGCTTGATAGGAAAACGACTCCATAGCGTACACTCAACGATTTCAGAGCTGTAATGGCAAATATTGCTTAGTCATAATTTAGCGGACAATAAATATGTATTCAAAGTGTAATCCAAAGCAATAAATCTCCGAATATGTATTAATGGGAAAATAGTTCATGGTGTGATGCCACTACAAAAAAACATTGAGTTTCCAACGGATGGGGCAACGGATCCATCCGTTGGAAACAAATCGCAACGGATTTTAACGGAGCCAAGAATATTTCTAACGGAACATTTCCGTTGCCATCCGTTACAATTTACGACGGATTTGCAACGGAAACTGCCCGTTGCCCTATCCGTTGCAATCCGTCGCAATTTGTAACGGGTTTCTAACGGTAAGTTTCCGTTGGCAATCTCCATTAATCTCCGTTAGAATCCGACACAATATATGCCAACGGACGTCCGCTACAAGTTGTAACGGATATCCGTTAGAAATGTTAACGGAATACCGTTGCAATTGTGAATATCGAGGTTCACCGGTCGAAATAATTTCACGTGAACGTCCAACGGGCGTCCGTTGGAAAGAACAGTATTTAGAACTAAACCGAGGTTTGTAGCAAACCATATACAACAAACATATTTTCAACACAATGTCGTCTTCTTCGAATCGAAATAGATATAGATCGAGAGAGTGGATGTATAGAAGAAAGGATCCTATAACCGAAGAGTTTACGCAAGAATTCTTACACGGATTAGAGCAATTCATGAGTTTTGCGTCGATGCAACCTTTGTGTCAAGAACGCGGAACGATGTTATGTCCGTGCAAAAGATGCAAAAATATGAAGTATCGAAGTCAAGAAATTGTTTGCAAACATCTTTATAAGGTGGGTTTCGTTGAAAATTACGAAATTTGGTTTTTTCATGGCGAAGATTGCGGTGTAAGAGATAGCGTGCAAGATGTACAAGTAGAACGAAATGAAGATGTTATTTATAAAGCATCAACGACAAATCCATATGCGGAAATGGTGTCAGATGCTTTTCCTGGAGTCGTTAATGAACAAACGCATGAAGAAATGCCGAACATCGATGCACGTCGATTCTTCAACCTATTGGATTCGGCGAAACAACCTATATATGAAGGTTGTCGTGAAGGTCAGTCTCGGTTATCTTTATCTTCAAGATTGATGGGTATTAAAACAGACTACAATGTTACTGAAAATTGCATGGATTCTTTTTGCAAAACAATGCGTGAGTATTTACCGGAACATAATCAAGCTCCTGAGACATACTACGAAACAAAGAATGTGTTGAAAGATTTGGGAATGCCACATCAGAAAATTGATGTTTGTAGAAACAGTTGCATGTTGTTTTGGGGAAATGATAAAGACTTGTTGGAATGCAAGTTTTGCGGTGCAAGCAGATTTCGGCCTAAAAAACCATCTTCACGTAAATATGTACCATACAAGAAAATGTTCTATATGCCTGTAGCAAACAGGTTGAGAAGGTTATATGAATCGAGAAAAACCGCTGCGGCTATGAGATGGCATGCAGAACACTCGGCGGTCGAAGGTATAATGCAACATCCATCGGATGGTAAGGCTTGGAAAGATTTCAATGAAATATTTCCCGAGTTTGCGTATGAAACGAGAAACGTCTATCTTTGCTTATGCACGGATGGTTTTAGTCCCTATGGAAATCTGAAAGCCAATATTCTCTGTGGCCGGTGATTTTGTCCCCGTATAATTTGCCTCCCGAGATGTGTTTGAAAAGAGAGGTAATGTTTCTGACGTTGTTGATTCCAGGACCAGAACATCCGAAGAAAAGTTTCGATGTCTTTTTGCAGCCATTAATTCATGAATTACGACAGTTGTGGAACGACGGTATCCTTGCTTATGACGTCAGTACTAAACAGAATTTCACATTGAAAGCGGTCTTGTTGTGGACAATTAGCGATTTTCCTGCCTATGGAATGTTATCTGGATGGAGCACGCACGGAAGAATGGCATGTCCATATTGTATGGAGGATACAGATTCATTTCGACTAGTCCATGGTAAGAAACCATGTTGGTTTGATTGTCATAGAAGATTTCTTCCTCGTGGCCATGCTTTCCGGAAAGATAAAAAACATTTTCGAAAGAACGTGGTACAAAAAGAAGAGGCGCCGTGCATACAAACCGGAACACAAATCCTTTACGAAAGATTGAACACGATGGGTGATTTACAAGAATCGATTGAATGCGGTGGAGATCGTGGGCATCGTAAACCAAAAGGTCAAGGTGAATGGCATAACTGGTATAAACGTAGTATCTTTTGGGAACTACCATACTGGAAATCATTGATATTACGTCATAATTTAGATGTTATGCATATCGAGAAGAACTTTTTCGATAACATCATAAATACTGTTTTGAATGTGGCGGGGAAAACCAAGGACAACATACAATCTAGAAAAGATTTGAAGTCAATATGCCGACGACCTGAGTTGGAATTAAGAGATGGCAGGTCACCAATCCCGGTATTCAGATTGTCTGGTCCAGCGAAAACGGCATTATTAAAATGGTTAAAAGAGGACGTTAAATTTCCCGATGGATATGCATCGAACATTGCTCGGTGTGTGGATATTGTTGGGCGAGACTGATTGGATTGAAAAGTCACGATTGTCACGTTTTCATGCAGCGGCTCATTCCAATTGCTTTTGCTGAGCTGTTACCACGTAATGTGCACGATGTGTTATGCGGAATCAGCATATTTTTCAGAGATATATGTTCAAGGAATTTAAAATGTGCTGACTTGGAAGAAATGAAAAACAATATCTCTGAAGTATTATGTGCATTGGAAAAAGTTTTTCCGCCTTCATTCTTCGATGTCATGGAGCATTTGCCGATACATTTACCAGATGAGGCAATACTCGGTGGTCCAGTTCAATTCAGATGGATGTATCCTTTCGAAAGGTTTTTCTTTCATTTAAAGAAAAAAGCAAAAAATAAAGCAGCGGTCGAAGGATCTATTGTCAAACAATACTTGCTGGAAGAAATAACATATTTCAGCTCATTTTATTTCGAGTCGCATATTCAAACGAAAGAACGTCGTGCAGCGGATGATCACACAAACTATATGTATCAATATAATCCGCAGTTTGGCACAATTCCTGAAATGTTTACACCGATTGGACGTACAGGAGGTAAATCCGATGAATATTGGTTAACACCAGAGGAATATAATCACGTCCACACATATATACTACTAAATTGTCAAGAGTTATTACCATTCGAAAGGTACGTATACATGGTACATATTAATTTCAATCTTTTATATATATATAGTAAAATGTAACGAATCGTATAATTCTGGATTTTTGACGACGAAGTGCTTTGTACATATCCTCATCTAAATGCAAATGAACTCACTGACATGAAAGTTCAACATTATGGTTCATGGTTTCGAGATTACGTAAGTACTCATATATATATATAAATTAATTGTATATAAAAATATTAATTTCTTTTGTGCCATACGTATACAGGTGAAAAATTCTGATGAAATACTTCCTACGTGGTTAAAAGATTTGGCTAATGGTCCCGCACGAAATGTCATGTGTTGGCCAATCTTGTTTACTCGCGGCTACACATTCCACACGTATGGATACGGAAAACATAAAAGCACATACAACTATGGTGTTTGTGTAATAGTGATATAGAGGGTGATAACTTCTACGGCATTTTGCACCAAATCATACAACTGGAATATCCCGGTCTCGTTGGGTTGAAGGTGATGTTTTTTAAATGTCAATGGTTTGACCCAACCGTAGGATGTGGAATACGAAAAAATCGTTGGGGAGGAATTGACGTCAATCCGGCACGACAATATGGTAACTATGATCCATTCATCACAATAGATCAAGCATATCAAGTTTGTTATGTGCAATATCCAACAACATTAAAACGTCGAAGAGAAGAGTGGTGGGCCGTAGTGAAGATCAAGCCTCGAGGGATCATAAGCTCTGATGATAAAGAAGATGCATTGCAACCCGATTATCCGCAGCCGCTTCGTTTGATTGATACGGATCGCGAGGACATTCTTGCTAGAAATGACATTGACGGAGAACTTATACGGGATGAAGATGTTGAACCGGAAGATGCTGAAGATCAAAACGGCGATGAATTCAATGACCAATCGAAGGAAGACTCGCCCATCGATGAATCTACTGAAGAAGAACTTTAAATACAATAAAACGGGCATCCGTTAGAATTTCTAACGGATGTCCGTTGGAAAATTCTGTATATAAAAGATTGAACGGTTCTTATTTCAACACAACTTCAAAAAACAACCTCTCTCTAAACTTCCGTTGCAACCTCAAAAACCTAGAAATTTTAGAATATGATGAGACGTAGAAGGTTTATCGGGTCGGGTGGGTTGTTGGCTGGTTCCGCGGGAGCTCCACCCCCGCCGCCACCCCCACCATATCGTCCTCCTTCACCTGAATCGGCTCCGCCGATATTTGAGGAGGACGATATGGTCGATATCGATGCATTGATCGATGATTTTGATGGGCGTCCAACCCTTCCAATCATCGATCCTGAACGTTCGCCGGGAACGCTCTGGTACAAATTTAATATTATCTATTGTATTGTTAAATATTTTAAATATGATCTAACGTTTAATTTAAATGTTTCAGGTTTGATGAAGATGACGTTTTGAAACACACAAA
>CM071860.1:7989970-8030349 GCA_036759665.1 Gynandropsis gynandra
TTGCCACCAATTAGCAACGGACGTCCGTTGTTCCTTCCCGCCAATTTGCAACGGAAGCCCGTTGCAACCCACAATTCCCGCTCTTTTTCGATTTCCCTTTCCAACGGACGTCCGTTAAAATTTGCAACGGACGTCCGTCGGTACACGGCAACGGACGTCCGTTGCAAATTTGCGACGGGCATCCGTCACCAATACTGGCAACGGGCTTCCGTTACAATATTTGCAACGGATTTGTCCGTTGGAACATCCGTCACCACTTTGCAACGGAATTTATCCGTCGCCCATCCGTTGCGAATTGCAACGGATCCAAATTTCTAACGCGCTATTCCCAACGGACTGAAATCCGTTGCAGTCCGTTGCAAAAGGCCATTCCCAACGGATTTTTGGCCTTTTCCAACGGATATGTCCGTTGGAAATGGCCTGTTTTTTTGTAGTGTGCATCTAATTAAATAGAGCAATGAAAAAAAATAATAAGAAATACTTAGTGTCACGAAGCTGGAGTGTTAATCGGCGACCGGTGCGTTCGATATAAGTGATATCGGTTAGCTCACTTGCAGCAACCACCTCGCCAATCACATCTGCATAAACAAAAGAAAAATGCATGTTTAGTCAAACAATAAGCAAATGGAATTCTGATGACAATAACGTTACTGAAGATTACGCAGTATGAGGAGTTATGCAACGAAGCTTACCGATAAGAACAGATTCCTCCGAAACGCCTGAGATTATGTTTGGTATGAAGCAAAATTGAAGTACCTTTCGGAATTTACTAGATCGGCACATGACCTAACTATAGTAGTCGATGTAAAAACTATCTTAAACGTGAGAGGCAATGCTCTGTATTCGCCGTAACTTCTGCTGACATTGAAATTTGTTATGACGCAACATGCTCCCTCCACAAGAAAGCGTTGGTGCCGGTACCAGAAGGTTGATTTCACAGAAGCCTGGATCCGATTACCCTACGAAACGTAAAACAATATCATTACCATAAAATTTGGTGCAACGCATATGCAAATAATATAGCACATAAAAACTGCCAAATGAATTGAACATCAAACGTAAAGTTTACCCATTCATCACATAGCACAATTTTCCAATTTGAACTTGATCGGGGAACTGGAACCACGTCGAAATTCCACACGCAGACAACCCGACACAAATCCTAAAAGATACTTCCTGTATTGGATGTATTTCAGTCAAAGGACAAAACATGATTTATAATAAGATTTCGTACAACCGAATTATTTGTAGGTATTCTAAACTGTGAAAACGATTTTTACTGCGGAACTAAATACAGGAAAAGTAAGCTGATGTGTTATATAAATACACGCAAAGAAATGGAAACAATACATATCATACTAACAATTTGTCTACCCTAGTCAAACACAGTAAATAACAGAAAAAGTACACGTGTTTCACAGCTGAAACACGTATGTTTTACCTACATAGGTAAATAATACGTATACTGAATCACCATAAACAATTTCCAAATGAAGACACATTGACAGATAAATGAAACGGGAAAACCACACATCACCTATCTACTGTAACACGAAAACTATAGCTGAGAAATTAAATTGCCATGTCACCTACTCTACAGAAGACTATACACAACATCATTTACGTAGGTAATCGATATGCTGTATACATCTATACCAGAACTGGAGAAAACCTCAATAGAATATATTAAACCCAAAACCAAATCACAGATGAGTAAAAGCCCAATAAACTGAAATAACCCAAATAAAAAAACCATTACAATCCATACAAGCATAAAAAATTGACACCATATCCTATCAATGCAAATAAAAATCCGACAAGGCCCAATGGACTTTCTAAAACCGAATTTGACATGAATAAAAGCCCAATAGGTTAAAGTAGCCCAAATAAAAATCCGATAAGACCGAACGGACCTTCCAAAACGAAATTAAACATGAATAAAAACCCAATAGACTGAAATAGCCCAAATAAAAAAACCATTGAAATCCATATAAACATAACAAAAATTACATGACATCCTATTTATTCAAATGAAAGCCCAATGATGCCTAACGGACCTTAACATCTTAACGGCTCAAACCATACAGAAGAAGCAGAAGTTCAACAAATTGACCTAAAGTAAACCCAATTCATTCATGTATAGTAAACCTAATGCGTCGATATAATCTAAGGTCTAAACAAACTATGAAGTAACCCTTCGAAACAATACACTCATACAATTGTCCATAAATTCAAGAAACGGAACACCAACACCAATTAAAACGAAAATAAACACGAACAACAAATTCTAAAAGACGACATCCATATACATAAATAACAATAAATTCTAACCTAGCAAAAAAAAGCTGAAATAAACAACCTCTTAAAGCACAACAACACATGCAAAAAAAACATATATAATCAAAGCGAGAACAGATATACAACATAATATTCACGAATAAAAGATCAGACACAACAAATATCTATACAACTACGTATACATCAATACCTATGACACCAAAAAAAGTACAAATTTAAATTCAACAAAACAAATTTACACAAAACACAGTGGAAGACCGATTGCAGATGTACGAAACAATGCAACCAACAACTGGAAAAATCCACATAGCCAAGTGTTTTAAAACACAAGGGCACAGAAGATAATTCCACTCATGTAAACACTTAATAACTCAAACACTACAAATGCATGAAACAATATGGCACACAACTAGAAAAATCCACATAGCCAAGTGTTTTAAAACTCATGAGTACAGAGGAAAATTCCACTGGTGCCAACATTTAACAACTGAAACAAATAGACTAAATATCGTTCAAATGATGACCAAAATCACATGAACAAACAAAAAAACAACAAAGTATCCACAACCGAGAACCAAAAAAATCCCGAGGGAATAGCCAGATGAACCGATGGAAACCGCGAAATCGCAACAGAAACCGCTTCCAAACGGAAAAAAATCAAAGCCAGACAATGAAAATCAAGAAAGCGACCACAATGCACGACAGAATCCTTACAAAAAAAGAGAGAGTGCACAAATGAAAGCGACAAAAAAGGGATGAAATGAAGCAGTAGAAAGAGAGGGAGAAGCCATGGAAACCTTAAAAAAATTGTCGGCCCTGATTTAACCTAGGTGGTCAGTGACTAAATCCAGCCTTTGAATTTTTCAAACGAACACACAATTGAACGGCTATAATCACATGCGCAGAGACAAGTGGCGGCATCGCAGGTCTTGAGTTCAGGGCCGGTAATGGAGTTGGCGTGGATACCCGCGACCACACGAGCCGTGTATCTAACCCGGCCAGGGAATCAACGACATAGGCTCCGCCACGTCAGCCTTTCCAAAAATTTCTCCTTTGCACGTCTTTTAGTAAGTATAGGATTATTAATAATAGGAATAATATATATATATATATATATTATAATATGCGTATAATTAAAAAGTAAATAGTATATATATAATTAAGATATTTATATAATTTTTTATATAAAAAGTAAATAATAAAATAAAAATGGAAATTACCAAAATAAATTTGAAGAGATATAATGAAGAGATAAATTTTTGTAAGATAATTTTTTATAATTTTGGTGTGTTTACAAGATGGAGAGGAAATATCTATAGGCAAAAATTATCAATTTGCAAGAATAAAAGATGATATAGTTTAGTCACCAATTTAGACATTCATATTTTAACATTTTCATTGACTGTTTGTTGACTGTCTCGTTAAAAATTTTATCATGGAAAAATTCTTTGAGATAAAAAACCATGATGAGAGAAAAAGAGTTTAGCCATAAAATAAACTCCTCCTCGAGTTGTCAAACCTTTGTTTCTTCCCAAGCTCCGAAGGTGACGCGTCTCGATATTCCAAGTGTATTTTGTCAATGTTGAAGTAGGGAGGGCCTTTGTGAATATGTCGACTATATTTTCGCATGATTAGATGCATTGAACATCAATTTCTTTCTTCTTCCCGAGCTCTTGAGTATATATGAAAATTTTTTAAGGGATATGCTTTGTTCTGCCACTTTTGATATATCTTTCCTTTGTTTGAGTAACTTGTGCGGCATTATCTTGTTATAGTATCGTTGGGTTAATATTAGTTTATAATCCACATGTCTCTTGTATGTGTCGAGTTAAAGCTCTGAGCCACATGCATTCTGTACTCGTTTCATGAAGTGCTATGACTTCAGCATAATTTGAAGATGTCGAAACTAGAGTTTGTTTATTTGAATGCCATGATATCGTTGTCCCTCAAATTATGAAAACATATCATGTTTGTGATCTAGCTTTATGAGGATTTGATAAATAACCTACATCTGCAAAACCAATCAACTCACGATTGGAATATCTATGATAAGATAATCCTAAATCAATCGTCCCTTATAAATATTGAAATATATGTTTAATTCCTATCCAATGACGACGTGTAGGGGATGAACTATATCGTGACAAGAGATTAGTAGCAAATGTTATATCATGACGAATGCAATTCGATAGATATAAGAGAGCCCATATTGCACTCATATATGGTACTTTTGGTTCGAGTATGTCTTTATTTTCTTCACAAGGGTGAATGAATCTTTTTTTTAACATTTAAACAACTACATATCATTGGAGTGCTTAACGGATTTGCTTTATCCATGTTAAAATCCTTTAATACTCTCTTTGTATAATTCTATTGATGTACGAATATATCATTCTTTAGATGCTCTATCTGTAAACCAAGACAAAACTTTGTTTATCCAAGGTCTTTCATTTTGAATTCCTCTTTCAGATAGTTTTGAGCATTTTCAATCTCTTTTGAGGTCCCAATTATATTCAAATTATCAATATAAACAATTATAATCACAAATCCACATGTTGTATTCTGAATAAACACACAAGGGCAAATAGGGTTATTCACAAATCCCTTTTTAAATAGATATTCACTTAGACGATTGTACCACATACGTCCAAATTGTTTCAATCCATTTAAAGATCGTTGAAATTTGACTGCACACATTTCTTTAGGTTTTGAGTTTGATGTATTCGACATTCTTAATACTTTATGAATTTTCATGTGAATATCATTATCTAAAGATCCATATAGATATGTTGCAACCACATCCATAAGGTACATATCTAAGTTGTTGGATATTGTTAAATTCATTAAATATCTAAATGTGATTGTGTGACAAGGCGTGCCTTATATCTCGTGACCTAATTATTTTCATTTTTTTGTACAAAATCTCATTTGCATCCAACTGGTTTAACACCATTTGAACGATGGGTCCCAATACTTTTCTTTTATTTAATAAGTCTAATTCTATTTGCATAGTTTCTTTCTATTTTATCCAATCATGTATCTTTTGACATTCTAACACTATATTGGTTCTGGATCTTCACTATCATTTTCAATTTATTTGGATACAGAGAAAGAAAATATTTCATCATTGCCATTTATTTCATCTCTTCTTATAATCCTTTCACCATAGATATAATTTATGGAAATCTCATTGTTTTCTATATGTTCATGATCATTTTCATGATTTTCATTCTGAAGATCATTTTCCTCATTTGTTTCTTTTTGGATGTTCTCTATGATCTGAGAATCATCATCATTATCAAACTTTTTTCTCTTTCGAGGATTTCTATTTTTAGAACCGGGTGGTCGTCCACGCTTCAAGCGTGTTGTAGACTCATTTGAAATTCTTTCATCCATATGTCCTTTTGGTATTTCTATATGAGCATGTTCATTTGCAGCCGATACATATGATTTTGTAACCCTAGTTGTATCATTGAACTATCTGGAAGTCTATTTGCAATATTTTGCAAATGTATTATCTTTTGTACTTCCATATTACATTATTTTATAGGAGAATCAAGATATAAAAATGATTGTGTGTTCCATGTTAGATCTTGTGAGACATGTGTTATTCCTTCTCCTAACGGTGGGAATTCATTCCCAGTAAAATGATAATCAACAAAACGAGCTGTGAACACATCACCCGTTTTTTGTTCAAGATATCTAATGATAGATGGTGAATTATATCCAATATAAATTCTCAATTTGCATTGTGAGCCCATTTTTGTCTGTTGTGGTGGAGTAATCACAATATATACTGCACAACAAAATACTCGCAGATGAGATATATTTGGTTCTTGACTATGTGCTAATTGCAATGGAGAATATTTATGATAAGCACTTGGCCTTATTTGAATTAGTGCTGCAACATGTAAAATGGGATGTCCCCAAGTAGAAATTGGGAGTTTCGTTTTCATTAGAAATGGTCGAGTAATAAGTTGGAAACATTTAATTAATGACTATGTCATACAATTTTGTGTATGACCATGTGGTACAGGATATTCAATCTCAATACCAATCGATGTACAATAGTCATTGAAAGCTTGAGAGTGAATTCACCAGTGTTATCGAGTCTCACCTTCTTAATAGGGTGCTCATAGAATTGAGCTCGTAATTTTGTTATTTGAGCATAAAACCTCGAAAATGCAACATTACGGGTTGATAATGGGCAAACGTGTGATCATGTGCTAGAAGTATCGATCAATACAGTAAAGTATCGAAATGGTCCACTTGGTGGATGAATAGGTCCACATATATCCACATATAATCGCTCTAAAAATGATGGTGATTCATGTCCAACTTTGATTGATGACGATCTTATTATCAATTTTCCTTGAGAACACGCATTGCATGCGATCTCATGAGATTGAAATATCTTCTCATGTTTTAATGGATGACCATTGGAATTTTGAATGATTTTTCGCATCATTATTGAACTAGGGTGACCCAATCTTCATACTTTGGGTTGAATATGGCATATGATTCCACCATTCTTATTTTTGTGAAATATAATCCAAAGGATAAAGCTAGTAATATTTTCACAGTATGTATATTTTTAGAAACCATTGTTGTAATATAAAGATATTCACGATTTGCATAATTCATCATTTTGATGTGATAGTCATTTCAGCAAAGATCTTTGAAACTCAATAAGTTTTTTTTTGGGATTGTGGACATAACAATGCATCTTGTATAATAAAATTTATCCCTCCAGACATTATAAAGTTTGCTTCTCCACATCCCTCAATTATTTTTACACTTCCACATATTGTATTGGTATTGGATTCATGTATTCTCAACTTAGAAAAATACTTTTTATCTTTCAATATTTTATGTGTCATAGCACAATCGGCTAGATATATGTCTCCTTCATTGATGTTTGATCATAACATATTTTGTGTTACTTTGATTCGATAAAGATATTGATGCATCTGAAAAATATGAAATTAAAATTGTATATAACAGTTTAACAAAAAATATTAACCAAATAATCTAATAAAACTTCATGTCGATATTTTTTTCATAATTTATCATTTTTAAGTTTGTTAATAAAATTTGTGATGCTCATTCGTTTCACAAAATAGTGCAGACCCAATGGGACGAGTATGATAATTTTTCAATTAGTAGCTTGTTTTATTATTTTACAACAATGAGAATTTGTAATAATTTGCAACAGGTTTTGAAAACTTTTGCTCGATATTATGACATTATCAACATGTAATATCAATAATATATTCTCCGATTTAACATTATCACTTATAGCTCCATTTTGGAGATTATTTTAAACATCGTAGAATGATATTCGTCCACAGATTTATAATCTTGGAATTTTATATTTAGCCAATGATTATTTGCCTCTAGAAACATCACATATTTTTATGATCGAATTTATCTTTAAGAGACTCCCATAAATTTGTGGGATCTCTTTTTGTAAAATATTCATTTTAGATCATAGGCAATAATGGCATAGAAAAATCATGGCTTTTATTTTTCTATTCGAAGGAATTATTTGTGCTAATAACCTTTTTGCCTTTAGGATGCATTTCAACATCAAATGCCTATGTCACATAGTTTTTTTAGAGGTATCTAGTGTCGTGATTTTGAGATTCACCAAGTTCGACATGAAGATCTGTTATCATTGAAAAAAATAAACAAATATGATTTATGACATTAAAAAATAAATAAATTATTATATAACGATTCATGTGTTAGATTTGTTTATATTTATAGATAATTCATTTTTACATTTATTTAACCAATTAACAATTAAACAATAAAAAGTATAATTTAAAGAAAGTATGAGGTAATTTCTTAAAACAATAATAAAATAATAAAAATATAAGATAAATAAATAATGAGTGGATTTTTCCATCTTTGGCATTAATAAAATAAATATAACATAAAAAATGATGGTTCAACCATCCTTATAATAATAATAAAATAATAAAAACATAAGATAAATAAATAATGAGTGGATTTTTCATCCTCCACATAAATAAATAAATACCAAAATAAAATATAACGTAGAAAATTATGGTTCAATCATCCTTATAACAATAATAAATAACAAATAAATATTCCTAAATGTTAATATTATTGATTGGTGTCTGAGCCCATAGAATCATATAGTATATATTACATCTGGGACTTAGTCCACGATGTCTTTATAATATGATATATATTTATATTATGGCCGAGATATATATTCCACGAGGTTTATATAATTTTGTTTACTTGAAATCAAATCTAGATAAACCAAAATCGATTGGAAATTAAGATCGTACAAAAATTGAAAAATAATACATGTAACGTATAATATTGTATTTTTTTCTTATTAATTAATTAGAAAGATTGTGCTGATAACGTGTTAAAAATTAAATATAAATAGAAAAATACATATATATGTGTGTGTATACATATATATATATTTCTTATATATAATAATATTAACAATAAAAATAATATATATTATGTATATAATATATATAATTAAGAAATAAATAGTATATACATAATTAAGATATTTATCAATATTATATATAAATATATTTATATATAAAAAGTAAATAATAAAATAAAAATAGAAATTAACACAATAAATTTGAAGAGATAAAATGATTGGAGAATTTTGCTCTTATAAGAAGATTCCTTATAATTTTGGCGTGTTTACAAATTTATGACAAAAATTATCATTTACAAAATAAAAAATGATATAGTTTAACCACTAATTTAAACATGGTATGTTTACGATTTGCATTAACAAACTATGCGGAAATAAAATAGCAATGCCCCAAAACCCTATAATACCAAACTATACAGAAATCAAAGTTCCGAGAAATACCCATCAGCGGAACCCGTGAAAGCTTCGACTTTTCCACCAAAGAATAGTTCTTGAGCACCCTTCCGTCGAAAATACGTGAAAACGAATAGGAAAAACACTAAATAGAGACCTTGAAGCTTAGTGAACACAACAATGGAGAATCTGGAGGTTTAAGAAATCGGAAAAGACATGACATTCGGAAAAGAGGGACGATGTTGGTCGAAAGTTTGTTGAATCGAATCCACCAAAAATGGACGAATGGTCGTCCCGTCTCCTCTCCTTTTCTTTACTTGACGCCGGCAAGTTAGTAAAACTTTTGTACGAAGGGTTATTAAATTTTCCATTTTCAATTAAAAATAAATAATTTTAAAGATAGATAATTTGAGTAATTTTTTTAAAAGACTAAATAACCAGACTTCTTAATCACAACTATCCCATCATTATCATCAATGTAGTTGGATGTATTTGTTAAATACTATGATATTCCTTTTTTCTCATTTAAGTTCAAGTTCAAGTATGGTAATGATGGTTAAAAGAAAATCATTTTCAATAATGATAAATATTTGTATTCCAAATCTGAATCTTATAAACCTCGTTTGTGTTTTAAAATTTGGAGACCAAACGGATAATACAAGATATACATAATAAAACTAGTTTAGATTATTTATATCGGTTTGAATATCCGAAATTTGGACCTCTAATTACATTTCTCCCTTTTAAAAACATTAAATCACATTTAAACAAAAGTAATAAAAACCAAATTAATCCGAATAAATATACGAACACACAAACCGACTTCAGAATTCGATTATGTGTCAATTTTAATACATAAACCAATGCCTATGCAATTTTACATCGATACAAGACACCTAAAGGCATCTCAAGAATCAAATCGGTGAAGGCAATTGATGCCGAATAAGAATCAGAGAGGTTTCGAGGCGGCATTATGAATGTAAGTCGTGGCTTCATCTTCTGAGAGCCGTCCTCCTTCTACAAGACCCTTATAAGGGTATTGGCATAGGCTTTGGTTGGAGGGTGGAGAGAGAATTCTCCGGTTTTGAACTTCTCTGCGTGCGAAAGTGGGCACCTGCCGCGGATCCAAGACCACAAGACACAAAACTTTAATAGAAGAAATTTTCAACGTACATTGGGAGGTTTATTATGTATTGGACGAGACGAGGATCTCGTTGTTAACAGAGTTACGTATGACATTGTTAATATTGGGATGCCACGATTCTTTTCCTAAGCAAACAACATTGTTGTACCAACCATTCTGCAAAATGTATCATGCTTCATAGCAATGTATGGATCTATATATTTTTGTGTGCGTGTGTGCATATATATAAAAATATTAAACCATACCCAAGGTTCTTCTAATGCTAAAGATCCTTTGTTCTCAGTTATGTCCAAAGCAGCCAGATCAAGCAGCGGAGAATCTGCATCTACTTTCAAATAATTTTCTTGAAACAGAACAACATTGAATTGCTCGAGCCTGTTCAAGAGAAATACAACATAATATCAGAAAACTAAAGGTCCAGTTCATCGTCATTCTTGAGAATCAAAATGCGAAAGAAACTGGAAAACGAACACATGGTGCATGGTCTATGCGGCGTTGATAGATCATACTCGCCATGCATGAAAAGTGGCATCTAATCAAAGAAATATTTATGTCTGTACATCGATTACACAACAACCAACGATTTAGGATATGCACTATACAAATGAAGGAGAGAGATGATTCAACGTTTGCAATGAAAGAGAATATCAAATTGGATAATCGGTTTGTCGTACCCTATAATCTACAAATTATCAAGAAGCATCATACCCGTATTGATGTAGAGTGGTGCAGCAAATCAAATGCGATTAAATATATATTCATAATTTAACACGTAACAAACGTTTGAAACAAAATGAACAAGAGTTTGCGAAGTGGTTTTTCAATATTAGAGATGACATAACACATTCATTCACTACAAGAAAATCAGGTTTTAGGGACTGAAAAATCGGACCTTAATTCGTGCCTAAACAGGTTTAGGGACGGATTAGGGACGACCAGCGGTAGTCCCCAATCGCGCGACTCCAAATCCTATCCGTCCCCAATCCGTTCCTAATTCGGGACAGAAATTTCAGTCCCCAATCCGTCCCCAATTAGGGACGGAATAAGTAGTCCCCAAATAGTCCCTGGATTGGGGACGATTTGGTTTCAGTCTCTAACATTTGGAGACAGACCACTGAATCCGTCGCTAAATTTAGGGACGGGCAACTGCGGTCGCTAAATTTAGAGACGGCAAATATTGCCTGCCGCTAAATTTAGCGACGGCAGTTGCCCATCTCTAAAGTTAGGGACGTCAAAGCTCGTCGCTAAATTTAGGGACGGGTATCTGCCGTCGCTAAATTTAGCGACGGGCAATATTTGTCGTCCCTATTTTTTTAAAATAAAAAAAATAAAATTTAAAAAAGTTCGATTACATTAAAAGATAAATATTAGTACATAAAAATACGGATATTTGATGTCGGAGCTCGTAATCCGATACTTTTTCTTAACCTTTGGATGAAGTTGAATGTTTTGAGGCCATTGCTCCAAGTCCGAAAATACGACCTTTGTATGGCGTAACTTGCTGTAAAACAAATATCGAGAATTAATAACATTTATAAATAGTGAAATTAGATCATAGTAGAATGTCATTATTACCTCGAGATACAACTCGTTGTGCTCTTCTTGACTAAGAGTAGTTTGTGAGCCGTCTTCTCTCGGAGGAATTTGTGATACTCGCTCTGCTGCCATTTTTTCAATTTCATCGTAAAGGTTTTCGCCTTAGGATCCACCCACGAACCATCTGACTTCTTAACGTGCGTACATTCCAACAATTCTAGATACGATGGTTCGGATTCCTTCTCTTTCAGCTGAAAAAAATAAAAAAAGACATAGTTTAATGAAATGTTAATTTCATATAAATGCATAAAAATTGAATAAAGCTTACCAGATCTTCGTATACTTCCGCAAAAAAACGAGTCAGAACGCCGGGATTTACTTGCTCGCTCGCTCTTTGCCTTAAATTCTAGGGAATCCCAATATGTGCACATCTGATCCCAAATATCTTCCGCCATCCATTTGGGTTTTCCTTTTATCTCTCGGTTTGCGTGACATTTACCTACAATAGACTTGAGACGCAAAACCGTATTTCTTTTAAATTCGGACTTTAGTAGTCCGGTAAGGGCGGGATTCCAATAAAATTTTTGCTGAAATAATAATAAGCTTATTATATCTAAATTTCAACGTACATTTCTAAATTTTGCAACTTCTAACATCAACACATAAATAAACAGCTAAATTCCATGCTCCTACCTTAAAATTCCAGCTAACTTAGAACCATGAAATTGACGGGTTCAACACGAGATTGGTATACCTGACCGGCGGCAGCGAACGGGGCGGCGACGGAGGAGGGGAGGGCGACGGTGACGGGAGGGGAGACACAAGGGAACGCAGCGGCGACGGGAGGGGAGATGCGTTCGAACGTAGGAGGGGAGATACGTTCGAACGGCGACGGATGGGCGCGGCGAACGCGGCGGCGACGGCGAGAGATGCGAACGCGGCGGCGACAGAGGAGGAAGGGAACGCGGCGGCGACGGAGGAGGAAGGGGAAATGGATTAGAGAATTTATAGTAATTTGGGGACGAGGGGACAAAATCCGTCTCCAATTGGAGACGGGGGGGATAAAATTCGTCTCCAATTAGAGACGGGGGGATAAAATCTGTCTCCAATTGGAGACGGGGGGATAAAATCTGTCTCCAATTGGAGACGACTGAGGCCCGTCCCCAATTGGGAATGGCTCATTCGTCCCTAATTGGGGACGGTTCAACCTTCCGTCCCCAATTCCGGGATCGGTGATTGATCGGGAATCGGGATCGGGACGATTGACCGGGACCGGGATCGGGATGATTGACCGGGGACCGGGCCCGAGACGATAGATCGGGATCGGGACGATAATCATCAAAAAACGTATAATCATTGAGAAACAATTCGTAAACATATAATCATTAAGAAATAGAAACAATCATTAAAAAGTATATAAAAAACAATCCGTAAACGTTTTAACATGATTCATCATCAGAGTCACACAATTGTTCCGTCGAATCTTCTGTATCTGATTCAAATTCCACATCTTCTTTTTCTTCTACATCTTCATGAAGATCATCTTCATTTCTTTCGAAATTTCTCTTGTTGCGCCGTAGTGCATCATCAACAGGAAGAAAACGACGATGACAATCAAACCAACTCGTCTTTCTTCCATGTTTCAACTGAAAAGCATCTGTTTCCTCCATGCAATATGGACAAGCCAATCGACCATGCGTTGTCCATCCAGATAACATACTATAAGCTGGAAAATCACTTATTGTCCACATGAGAGCACCTGGAAAATCATTTTGATACAATCTTTTTAATCTGTTTGTAATTGGTAAATACCACATACGACGATATGGAACCGATTTTCCATTCTTTGTTAAATAAAATCGATCTTTTCCACAAAATAGACAATTACTCATCTCCGATGTCTCTTTCCAAAAAATCATGCAATTGTCTTAACAAACATCAATCTTTTGATATGGCAATAAACCCAAAGATCGCATCATCTTCTTTATCTCATAATAGGAGTCTACTGCATTATTATCTTCTGGCAAATAATCTCTTACTAATTGCAATATCGAATCCATGCAATTCTCAGACAAATTATTTTCAGTCTTCAAATTCATCAAACGTGCAGACAGAGATAACTGTGATAAACCACTGAAATAATTCGGGGTAAATCCTCTTAAATAAAGATGCTTCCAAACAGTTCTCTCATTAACAAATTTTTCATTCTTGCATTTGACACGTGGACAAACCAACGTACCCGTTTCTTTGTAAACTTGTTGATCCGTCGCCATTGTCATAAACTGTGTGACGCCTTCTATAAACTCTTTCGATATGCTTTAAGATTTTGGATCAATTCTTCTGTACATCCATTGTCTAGAATATAAAATGTTCGATCTTGATGAAGATGCCATTATATCGCAAACACTATAGAAGATATGCGGTGAAAAATATGAGAGTTGCTTATGAAAAACGGATCAATGGTTGAGGGGTTAAATAGATTATTTATACACGAATTAGGGACGGATTAGGGACTAAGAGATTAATTTTCCGAAAAATCATCCCGAAATCGTCCCTAAAACGGTTTTAAAGTCCTAAATTTAGGGACGATCCCAAATCCATCTCCAAATTTGGAGACGGATGACCTGCCCGTCCCCAATTTAGGGACGGGAGAAACTTCTATCTCCAATTTAGGGACGACTTACTCATCCGTCCCTAATTGGTCCGCAATTAGGGACAGATTAGGCACGACTCTTCTGTACCAAATTTGGGGACGGATTCGGGACAGATTTCATTTTCCGTCCCTAATCCGTGTATAATCCGTTCCTAAATTTAGGGACGGAAATGTCGGTTCCCAAATTCCGTCCCTAATCTTGAATTTTCTAGTAATGATTGAATAACTCGTGTAATGACTACACTGAGGGAGATAAGATCTTGATTTAAAAAAATCTAATGTTTGAAGTCACCAGAGATCCACTAAAATGAATTACAAATCATGAGTACCTTGAAATGTTCACAAATCATGAGTACCTCAAAGAAAGAGCGATCTTATCTCCAAGAAATGAAGATGTGGATGAAACAAATGCATTTCTCTTGCTTATACTTCCAAGAACGATGGTAGAGTATTTAAGTTCAGACGCGATTGAAATTGAAAATGCTCCAACCACTAAATGACAATCGTTTTACCCAGTGGAATATCTATACTCACTTGAATTCCCATGTTTACCAAAACATCGTCTCTATTTAAAAGTAGGTGTACCAATAATGATATTGCACAATCTAAATCATCAATAAAGGTTATGTATTGGAACACGATTGGTGGTAACTCAATTAGCAAAAAGAGTATTGTAGCAAACAGATTATTGAAGGTTGAAATTATAACGAGGACACATATCGGTACAAAAGTGTTTATTCTCATAATCATTTTATCATCAACCGATTCGAACCTACAATTCTCATTGCGGATGAGGTAATTTCTAGTTATAATATGCTATGCAATGACGATAAATAAAAGTGAAGGATATAGTTTAAAACGGATTGGATTATACTTACCAAGATCAGTGTTCAGTCATGAACAATTATATGTTGTCTTATCACGAGTTACCTCGGAGTATGAACTTAAACAAACAGACCTAAATCAAAGTTCAACCGTTAAGCCAACCTTTAATATTGTATATCTAGAAATATTTTGTGGACTGCTATATTTATATCATAAGAAATATTCAATGGTATATTCGTGAAATTTTTACTCATTGTCTCGAAAGACAATCACAATATCTAAGGTTTTAATAATGAAAAATATAAATTACAATTATTTTCCCATGCACTTTTTTTCTATTGTGTTTTCTTCAATACCTAATATGATTTGCTTTTTTTCGATCATCTTAGTGATATATATAATTGTTTAAATAAAGTCATGTTGACTAATCCTACATATTTTTTATTAAACAATAGTTGCTCGACCAAACGCCAGCTCATTCAGAAACGTCGGCAGTATTATTACACATACTACTAAAAATGAATTTGTATGTTTATTTCTCATGATATGGGAAGAACGTGATCCGCATTAGGATAATCGATTGATTTGCATTGGATTTTTAATTATCAATAACAAAGTTTGAATCTTATTTATGTTAGTAATTATATGTTTAACAATATTTTTACGTATGTATATTTGTTATATTACAGAGAACAACGATTGAAGGACAAATCTCCTTAGCAGATATCGAGAAGTTTGAGCATATAATAAAAGAAGACAATATCTTCATTATAAAATATTTATCGATGCTACCTAATCTACGAAATTTCAGTTTGACTGATAACAACATACATATTTATTTTAATAAAAATATAATTTTTGAAAGTATCACTAATACAAACATCAACATTTCAAATGAGCGGTTTAGAATAGGATCATATAAAGACTTGTATGCATTGAAAATTAAGAAAGATGACTTACCATGTTCATTCCATTTTCTTAACCTCCATATGCATTTAATACCTAAATTTATTTGTTTATAATTGACTTCATCATTTTTTAGATGTTGTTGAATTACTAATGAGATTACATGGAACTAAATTATGCATCCCTTATTCAAATTCCACACAAAAAATAGACATACGCCTATTCATCAATAAATAAGATATATATAATTTTGTCTAATTAAATGTTATGTTAATCAATTACTTACCTGATTGTACTATCGCTAAAATTTTAATATAGAAACAACATCATCAAGATCTTTGTATAGGATGAGCTTCTAATAACATATCTCAAATGGATAAAACTACGGTTAACAAAAACATTTTTATGATCACATCCATCATTCCTAAATTGGTTGTCGATAACTAATAGAACACTTCAAATTTTATAAAATAAATCATATAGCCGTCAATAATTGCATGTAAATACTATGTTATCACTAAATAATATTTTTTTAAAATTTTCACCAATAAAAGACTAAATACCATCGGAAATCTATGAAAAGAAGTAAATCTACACCTAACAATATATTTAATTATTTCTCATAAATCCTCTAACCATTTTTATTATAGGTACGAATGAAAATTGTATTCACTGCACACAAATCGGAGCCAAAACCCTAATTACTTCATTTATTTAGTTATCAACAATTAACTTTTTTTCTTTCTATATCCTAATTTTTTATGAATTTGTTTGAAATTGAAATGACGTTAAAAAAAATATAATAATTTGACAAATATTTTTATTAAATATTCAATATATTTTATCGTTCTTCATAAATATATCATTTAATTAAAATATATCTGATTAAATATTTTATTTTATTATTTGTACCGGTTCAACCAATATAATATAAAATGATTTAGTATTACTTATATCTCAATTATATTTTTAATTTTTAATCATATAATCAAATTTATAAAATATTATAAAAACATGTATTCATACAAAAAATCATCGCATCGTACTAGTTTCTAACCTAATTTAAAAAAAAAGAACGAATGCCAAAAGCTTCTCATGTATCAGTGTGTTAATGTAAATAATTTTGTATTGGCCTGGAACATTTATTCAAAGGTAAAAGTTTCATATTTGGTGGAACACTACCGCCTGCAAACACATATAATTTTGCATTCGACTGCAGATGCACACATTTATGTTTTAAAATTCATCTGTCAAGTTCTAAATTATGTGTATATTATATATATAATATAATATTTTAAAAAATAAGTTAATTTTTTCGTGCAATAAATTGGTAATGTGTGGTGGCTTTTTAATGTCCTTTAATTTAAATTTCAAAAAAAGTGTACTTACACGCTGTTTTTTATAAGTTATAAAATAAAGGGCAAAGACAAAAACAAGGGTTAAGAAGAGACAAAGGAGAACCAGTCACCTTCACACCACCATTGTCTCTACTCTACTTGCATCTCTCCCTCTCTCTCCCTCTCTCTCTCTCTCAACATCTTTGCTTTGCGTCTCCTTCTTGCTCTTACACAGTAGGGAGTGAAGTAGCTGCGGACCAAATGGCTGTTTTACTGCTTTCACTTCTTGTTATTGCCATGGCCGGTCATTCCAGTAAGAACTTACACTCTTCTTCAGATTTGTATAACGAGACTTGTGTAGCTTTCGTCCTCTTTTTACGGTGTTTGGTTCTTGTTTGAAAGCTTCTATTTTTGTTCTGGTCTTACTGAACAAGCTTCGAGTTAAGGTTCCAGTAGTACTGAATCCAGACTTCACTGTTCTTGAGTACCATGTTCTTGTCTTGATAGATACTAAGTCGAATACCACCACCATTATACTTTGTATTTTGCTAAGAGTGGAAAATTCACAGATTTGTCCTTTGGTGTATGAAATGTGCTCATCCCATCTGCCATCTTCCTTTCCTTTTGACTCTTTCATATATTAAAATGCTTTACTCTGTCTACTTTTGCTTTGTCCTCTGGTTCTTTTCGAAAAATTCTAAGTTTAAACTCTTCAAACTCAAATCTAGAGTTTTCCCAAATCTTGTTAGGTTCACACTCACTCTTACAACTATTCAAAGAACATTGTCTTTCAGGAGAAACAGTAAAGCTCAAACATGAGTACTTATATTTTATTCCCTGTTTTTCTGGCCTTGGTAGGTGCCACATGGTGTGTGTGCAAAACAGGACTGAGTGATGCAATGTTGCAGAAGACAATAGACTATGCTTGTGGAAATGGAGCTGACTGTAATCCAACTCACCCCAAAGGGCCTTGCTACAACCCTGACACTGTTAGGGCTCACTGTAACTATGCTGTCAATAGCTTCTTCCAAAAGAAGGGTCAAACTCCAGGGACTTGTGACTTCAGTGGCACTGCCACTCCCACCAACACTGACCCCAGTTAGTTTCCTTGAATCTTTCTTCATTACAACCTTATTGCAGATGTATTGTCTGTGATGACCTTTTGTTATGAGACAGATGAGTTCAAAGCAAGGAACACATTAGAGATTTTCTTAAATGAATGTTAGAAGCCTAAAACCATAACTAGTTTTCATAAACTGTTCAATACTGAATATTAGTTCATAATTCTGTGTAAAGTGAAGATCAAATATTATGTAAGTATGCTTAATGTGGCATTAAGACAAGACTTTGTACAAGTTTGAAATCTAGTTTGTTTTTAGTGATGAACAAGTTTTAGATTGTCTCCACTTTGTGACATGTTCTCCGGGTGTGGGGCTTTATTACAGGTTATGCAGGATGTCCTTTCCCTGCTAGTGCCAGGTATTCCTCCAACTATCTGCTTATTTTTCTTATCCAAAATCCAATACTTTATCAACAACTTAAAGGAAAGGTATTTCATTTCATGGACAGAAAGATCTCTCTGATCTTCCTTGTCTTTTGAGATATATTTCTGTTGAATTAACTTGTTCCTATTTCTGGCATTAAAAAAGAGTGAACAAATGCTTTGTTAGGGGTCCCATACATCCATCTTTTGCGTTTACTTTTACTTTTCTTCCAAAAAAGAAAGATTACTAAATATATACGCTTTGAATCTATACGAGGTGATGATTTACCCTGAAATTTTCAAAAGGGAAGTATTAATGTTTCTGAGGGTACAACTTGAGAACATGATGTGTCATCCATCCTTAAGTAATGCCCCTATTGCTTGCGAGTAAGATATCTTTAAGCTCTCTGACTCCCATATGGGCTCTGCAAACATTAAGATTGTATCTCTTTTGTTAATGTTTTGAATTTATATCTTAAATTGTTTACCGTGTAAAAGAAATAGCAAATGACATTAATAATTCTGAATCAAAAGATATATCATTCCACCGAATATCTCCTATTTGGATGGATTTTTTTTATCAGTACTCTTCCTGGTCAATAGTTTGTAGGAAAGGGTGGAAAAATAAACTTGAGGAAAATTACATGAAAGACAAAAGACAAAACATTTTTGCTGGGAGGATGCAATATATGATAAAGAGAACAATTATCTCTGTTGATGGTTTTTATTCATTATTCTATAGTTGGAAGTAAGCTTTTGTTGTATTTGTAGTCTGCGAAGAATAATTTGTCTTTTTTTATTGCTTAAATAAGACATCTTTTTCTATTGGCATGTCTTGTAACTGTTCTCTCTTTCTCTTAGAGCTCAAACTTGTGTCTCTTGTTTCTTTTCTTGCTTTTTTACCTCACAAGAATGCAATTTCTAGGTGGGAAAAATCAAGATTGTCTTTGATGTTCTTAGATATGTTTGATCATAAATTGTTCTCTTCAATCTTGGGTATGTCTGTTTATGAAATATGGTCTTCTTGATACAGTGCTGCAGGCGGTGGCACCACCATGACTCCAGGCACAACCAATCCAAAGGGCAACACACCCACCCCAACCACCACCATACCTGGTGGCAGCAGTCCCTACTCTACCACTCCAGCCAATGGAATCCTTGGAGGCAATGGCACAGACCCCACGGGAACTGGTATTAACCCGGATTACTCAAATGATACAGGATTTGGGCAACGCAACTCGAACAACATCTTCTTATCCCTTCTCTTGATCATGAGCAGCGGCTTGTGTTCTGTCTTGATGCTCTGAGAGTACTTTATATGGTAGGGAAGTTTCTCTGGTTTTGAAGTGTTGCAGTGGTTGTCTCAAGGACAGTGTTTAGGTCAGTGGTATTTTTGGTTATCTTCCTGTGTCTTGTTTTGTCCTGTTATGTTTTGTGTTCCTCTAATCGTTGTAAAAAAAACAAAGATTGGATCTTTTGTTTCCCTCTTGGTGATTCTCATGGACTTTATTCTAAGATCTAAAAATAGATGTATCCTTAGCAGCTAATTTAGTTAAAGTTAGTGACTCTACTCTCACTGGAAGTACTTTGAACTGATATTGCTTCAAATCTGATAATGAAATTAACTAGATTGACCTTGCTCTGAACCACCACAACCCAGGAGTTTCCTTTGGTTCGGTTTTGTTAACCGGAACTATGAAAACCGGTCCGGTTTATGAAGTCCGTAGTGTTTGGATTGGTTTGTAACACTGTTTTGTTTATAAGATGGCTCCTCGGGTGAAAACAATAGGAAAAATTACTGTGAGTAGTTCATATTGGGAGAAGCTACTCCTTCCGCTTCAAGAAAACGATCTCCTTCTTCTGCCAGTTTGTCTCTTCAAAACCTAGTTTTCGGAGTGCCCTTTGCCGCCATTGAAGACCCTTTTGTCGAGAACAATGGAAAAGACGAACAAGATTGAGAATCAATTAGAAAGATTCTCACTTTTGTCTGATCAAGACATGCAAGATTCGAAGACAATATCACTTTCTCCGGTAAAGGTAACACGCGGGAGACATAACTTCGATATTTGGCTTATTTTTTCCTGTAATTCTCTGGAGTCGTCTGTGTGCTTCTTGGCTTCGTATGGTTATACTGCTCTTGGTGATCGTGAATTTCGGTTTGTGGGTATGATCCTTCATCGATTAGTGAAAGAGCTTGATGGGCGAGTATTCTTGTTTTTTCTCCGCGTGCTTATCTGACTGTCATGGAGAATCAATTGGCTAGTTCTATGAATAACAGTCATGAAGATGCCGCAACTGTTTGGTTTTATGCTTGAAAGAGTTAACAAGAGTGGTTTTTCAGAATGTGCATTTCATACTTGCCGAGCCTTTGCTTAGTATGGGATAAAGACTTTTGTCTATGCATAATGGTTTTTTATTGTTCTTGAATACACTTGTTAGGTAGAATTCCTGTGATTTAGATAATGTTAAGTATCAGGAGATGGTCCAATTGATCAGTGTATGATCGAGGAATGTCTTTGTAGTATGCTATGCGGTTCTTACTTCCAATGTTTATACAGGATCCTTGTCAGATATGTGGGAGTGTAGGCTTTGAAGGTTTGATAATCACATGCTTCCAGTGCAGAGAAGTGCGAGAACATACGTAAGATCACTTCTTTGTATACCCTGCAATTGAATTAAAATCGATGAAGCTTGACGATTGATTGAGATTTTCATCCTTCTATTACAATTCAATGTGCATATGCTCGTATTAGAGTCTTGTCATCACTCAATCATCAATATTCCTTATTGTGTTTACTCTTCCTTCTGTTGTCTTCAGTTATTGCACGAGGGTACCTTTACCATCCATCCCCGACATTTGGTTATGTGAAGTGTGCAGGTCCTCAAATGGCATCATACAAATGAAGGATTGTACCCTCATGACAGCAATCAGTTCATCTGAAAGAGGCATTGGTTCTGCCACAAAACCAGAGAATTCAACCAGATGTTCTAAAAAAATATCTCACAAAACCAGAAAAGTTAGAACCCATTATGTGGAAGATGTTTTGGATTTTCAGACATCCGAAAGAGACGCTATTTATGTTATCACTGCTCGTGGCCGCTTAGGCCTTCATAAGCCCTCTGAAGGATTCGTGTTGGGGCCACATTCAACTCCACAAAGTAAGGAAAAACCTTCCACCCACATAAAGAAACGGATTGATCCGGCTTCTTGAGTGTGATAACTTCTTGAGAGATCATCATTCTGTTTCAACTTTCAATTGTTGAAGATACGAGAAAGAACATAGAGAAAGTGACATGAATCTTCATATGTATTCCATTTTCTTTATGCAGTTAGAGATAAAGAAGAAGGTCTTGGCAAAGAGGAACGACCTCTGTTTGAAGCCTTTCCTTCATTAAGGAAAAATCTTAGGACGCTTCGGCTGACAGTCAAGACTGATCCAGACTCTTATCTTCTCTAGCTTCATCTCTATTTAGAATGTTTTCGCGCAAGATCCTCGCTCTCATGCTTGTTTATCGTTATGTCAAAACACATGTTTGTTAAACCTTGAGAGATCTAATTGTTCGAATAACTATAGGAATTGTTCTTGTTGTAAAGGATGACGTCCTCTGGGACATCATTGAAAAATGAGTTGGCTCGATTCAATTTACCGTCAGTTCGGCTCATTTTCTAAACGAGCTGCAAATTTCTATCTCGGCTCAATTCACATTTAGTTCGAATCTTAAATATTAAACGTTTATTTTATTGACGTGACAATCCAGTCAACAATTTCGATTTTTTTGTTAATAATGCATTAATATATATTTAATTAATAATTTGTTATAAAAATAAATATTAATTGTTTACATTAATTTTATATTTATATTACATTTTTTATTTTTTATAAATAATATAAAATTACCTAATTATTTAATAATATTAAGGGAATATAGCATAAAAAATATCAAACTATTTTATTTTAACCTATAAAACATGAATTATTATATTTAACCTAAAAAAACCTAAACTTTTTTTGCCTTAAAAACACTAACTTTAGGAATATAGTGTAGAAAATACCAAACTTTTTTAATATTTGTCTATAAAATACAAATTAATACTTTGAACCTAAAAATTTTGAATTTTTACATTTTGTCTAAAAAACACAAAGTTATCAAATTAATCATATCCATACACAAACAAAAACACTAAATCATATTTTAACTCCTTGAATTTTTAAGTGTTGTCTAAAAAACACAAATTTATCAAATTAATCATATCCTAAAATTAGTGTTTTAAAGGTAAAAAAATATAAGTTTGGATTTTTTAGGTTGAAAATAATAATTCATGTTTTATAGACTACTATACCATTATTTTTCTCTCACTAAAAATTTAATGGTATTTGTATACTTACGTTATATTTTTCAATTATTTAATAATATTAAATATTCATATCTTCTACTATCTAAATATTTTTCTCTCTCACAAAAAATTTAATGGTATTTTTTATATTTATGTTACATTTTTCAAATTTTTATAATTAATATAAAATTTATCTAACTATTTAATAATGTAACATTTTGTTATAAAAATAAATATTAATTGTTTCCATTAATTTTATATTTATGTTACATATTTTTATAATCAATATAAAATTTATCTAATTATTTAATAATATTAATTAATCATTTTCTAATTTTCAAATACCAATAATAATAATAATAATAATAAATCATACTAATCTCTTAACATATATTTATAAAAATACAAATAATTAACCAATATTAATATGTTAATATATATTAATCAACAACAAAATTATTTGAATTAAAATTTTTAAACCACTATAAAAATAATAAATACACACTACTAATACATTAATATATATTTAATTAATAATGATGTGATATTCAAAATTTTTAATCATTATAAAAATAATAAATACCCACTACTAATTCATTAATATATATTTAATTAACAATTTTGTTATAAAAATAAATATTATTTTTTACATTAATTTTATATTTATATTACATTTTTAGTTTTTTATAATTAATAGTAAATTTATCTAATTATTTAATAATAATAATAATAATTCATTTATTCTATTATCTCATTATTTTTCTCTTCCACTAAAAATTTAATGATATCTTTATACTTATATTATATTTTTAAATTATTTAATAATATTAAATAGCTATATCTTCTACTATCTAATTATTTTTTTTCTCTCACTAAAAATTTAGTGTTATTTTTTGTATTTATGTTATATTTTCCAATTTTTTATAATTAATATAAAATTTATTGAACTATTTAATAATATAATATTTTGTTATAAAAATAAATATTAATTGTTTACATTAACTTCATATTTAAGTTATATTTTTATTTTTTAATTAATATAAAATTTATTTAATAGTATTAGATATTCATTTATTCTACTATACCATTATTTTTCTCTTCCACTACAAATTTAATGGTATTTTTATATACATTTTTCAATTATTTAATAAAATTAAATATTCATGTATTCTACTATCTTTTTATAGTTATATTTATAAAAATAAATATAATTAATCAATATTAATATGTTAATATATATTTATTAATGATAAAATTTATATGAAATTAAAATTCTTAAACCAATATAAAAATAATAAATATCCACTACTAATACTAATACATTAATATATATTTAATTAACAAATATGTTATATTCAAAATTTTAAACCATTATATAAATAATAAATATCCACTACTGATGTATTAATATATATTTAATCAATAATTTTGTTATATTGATAGACATTTTAATTTAAATAGAAAAGACGTAACCATTCTTTTCATGGCGGATTGACATACCAATTTTTCTTCTACAATTGTTTATGTGAATTTTCGTTGCATTTAGTTTATTAAAACTCTCAATTGATCATTTTTTTCATAAGTGTTGAATGGATGCAAAAAGGCTTCCATTTTGTTTTTTGTTTTTTTTACGTAATTGAGCTTTATGCAGAATTTTTATGGTTTATGTTGAGGTCCATGTATTTTTCCTTTTTTCATGTTGATAAAATTGGTGGTTTGGTTCTTTCAAAAATAGTGATATTGATGCTGAATTTTATTTCTCATACTATCATTTTCTTTAACTGATACATTTTTTTAACAATGACCTTTTTAAACATGTATTTGGTGTTCGAAATAACTTGAGTTTTTTAACACCTACAATAAATTTCATGTCGTGTGATGAGAATATGTAAACTGATTGACATATAAACACTCTTTATTCATAAATGATGTGCTCTCTACTTTCAATCTTCTTCAATTTTTGTTACTTTTCTGTTATATATTGATCTTTTAGATATATTTAACTATGTTTGGAGCGAAAATCTTTTATCAGGTACTAATAATCAATTGATACTTATATCTTCTTTTTTAATTGGTTATGTCATTCTATTTGTTTTTGTCTAATCTTAGATACTATATAATAAAAAAATATTCTAATGGTTTACAAGTTGAAAAATAGAGTAAAAAAAACATAATAATTATTTTTATTATTGTTAAAATTTATACAAGATAATATTCATATTATACTATCCGATATCAATATCATATGTCAATAATGTGACTTTATTTCTGGATTGTGATTTGTATATTATTTTGTTCCCAGCTCTAACTAGTTCGTCTGAACTGTAATTCATCAATTCGTCAATTTTTTTCAGAAACAAACTGAAAAATATCTTTCAAATACAATCCAAACTAAAATTGAGTCGCTTGACACCTCATTTCGACCCCTATTCAAGGGTATTCGTGTCATTCTAACAACTTGTGGTTGTTTTGTTCATTTGCGTATTCGTCTCATCCTAACAACTTGAGTAATATTTTTGTCTGAACCTGTAATTTTTGTCGTCTAGCTGGCTGCACACCCTTTTCACTGATGGGACAACGGTAGATTAAATTGTTTTTATTATCATCAATGCATAAATAAGATAATTTTATTATATGATATTGAAGTTAATTCCTATGAAAACAAATTGCTAATCTGTATGGACATACTTATTCAAAATAAAATATTTAAAAACTCGTGATAGAAAGATGGCTACTGAAAGGTCTCTCTTTCTCCCACTCCCTCGCTCTCACCGCTTGCGTGTTTCTTCAATGTCAGAGACTGTAACCGCCGGTGGCTTTTGATTTCCACGGTGAGAATCCGGCGAGCATGGTAAAAACCCTAAAATCTCAAAACCTTCGTCTCCTTTTTGTTAATTTCTTTGTTTTTTAAGTACTATACTCTGTTTCCTTTATCATTTTGCTCCATCTTTCGTACTAAGCAAGAAAGAGAGTTTTGGATGAACAGATAAGTACGGTTGTTTATGATGTTTGAACATGGCGGATTTTGCTTCTTGGTTTATATGCATGTTGCTATTGCAGCGACTCTCAAGCTTCTGTACTGCGAAACTGTGAAATGGGTCTTTGTTGTGTTTATGTGTTCTTGTTCTAGGGTTTTTGTTTTCTCTGACAAAGATACAATTTCAGTTTGCAGCTTCTTGATTTCGGCCGATTTTTTAGATGCATTTTCTGTATAACTACATGCGTCACCTTTGGCTAACAACCGGAGTCATCGTCCTGAGTCGAGTTTTTGTACTAACTCGGTCAAGTTCCAGTCAAAATACCTACAGGTTTGGTATTGATTCCCTGAAAGCAATGACCATTTGTGGGTTGAGGCACATTTACGTTTTGCCCATGCATGCTTGCTAATCGGGTAAACAGGTTTGGCATTTGTTTCCTTGAAAGCATTAAAAAGCATTCCAGTTTAGGCTGTGTTGATCCACTGTTTGCATTTTAGTTCTATCTCGAGGTTTTCATTTGTTTGAGATGTTATTTTTACCCTAAAGCATTAATCATACTTCCTTTTTTGTGTCACATTGGTCCATAAATATCATTCTGAGCTTGTAGTAGACCAAATATGGAAATTCTGATCCCTTTTAGTGCCATAATGAAGGGAAAACGTTGTCAAACATGTGGAGACAATGGATGGGAAGAACTACTTATGACCTGCGCTAAATGTCGTATTGCTCATGAACATTGGTAAGATGGAATCATATGGTTATCCTGTTTCCCAAGCTGTAAAATAAAACTAATAGTTGCTTGTAGTATTGTGGTATCATCAACGATATTAGCCCTTTCAAGCTTCAGGGGTTTTGTTACCTTGTTGTTCTAGAGATGCACTATTCCATTTTTTAGCCGTTACACTTGCTACAATTGAATTGAAATAAACTTCCAAATCCTACTTTTCATTGTCCTGAAGACATGGGTTGACCTTCTCCTGATCTATTAGAAAACTATTTCAGATATAATGATTTTGTTTGCCTGCTGAAATGAAGTATATAACCATCTTCAAGGTCGCGATAAAGCTTTGACCTTGCATTGGCAGGAAATAACTGAGTGCTTTTTTTGGTACCTAACTTGATTTTCTTCTGATCCACATCTTCCAGCTACTGCTCGCTAAACCATACATTTGAGATTCCAATATATTGGATTTGTTCGAATTGTTCGATGAAACCTGTGAAGAAAAATGCTGCTTCAGATTCGATGACTGCAGGCCGTAGCTTTCAGACGAATAATGAAAGACGGATTAAAGCTCGTAATGAATCTTCTAAGCCAGTTCCCAAGTGGAAACCGATTCCTGACACATCACGAATGAAGTTAATTGCACCAGAAGAAGCCATTCGTCTTTCCTCGGGAACCACTAGAAAGGATTTCCCTTCACGTAATATGGTACCAAGACCCCTCTCTGATGGCACGACAATGAGATTAAAAACACGGACTGTAGCTGGTCTTAAATCTGAAGTGTTGAAATCTACAACGGTGAGTCGAAAATCCAATCCAAGTTTCCTTCAGTTTAAGACTGTTGACCCTCCTAGGCAAGGTGCTTCACAGATTGGTTCAAGTGTTATAAAACAAACCGCTAAAGCACCTGAAGTATTAGAAGGTGACATCTTACTCATCTGTTTGTATTTCCTTTCTAAAACAGCCATGATGTACTAATATTTCTTTGTCTGAACAAAGAAATTACGTATCTTGCTTGTTTTTTTTCTTGGCTTTTCTAGGAATAGAGCCTAATGTTGGTGTTGGAGCAAATTTGCGTGACCCTAAAGAGAAATTTTCATTGAGTTTATCACACAAATTAGTCCAGTTTCGTTTATATCTTCCAGCTCTACATGCCACCTGGAAGTGAGTAGCTGTCAATAAAATTGCCTCAACAGGCAGATTTTGCTCTGGATGACTAACATAATCTTTCTTCTCCTGTATTAGGGGGAGCTTTATTGATCCTTCCACAACAGGCAGATTTTATGGCGACTTTCAATCTCAACCGGCATCCAAGATACGTAAGAAGGCATACAAACTTTCAAAAGTGATGCCTGCCTTACTCAATGTCGAACTGCTCACTGTAGGCTCTTTTTTGAATGACCTGTTTGAGAACAAGAAACCGGATCTATGTGATGTGGAGCTGTATTTTTTCCCAGACGAGAAGAGTAGAGATAGGTTTGTGTATGAACTCAGTCTAGTGTACGTCAGACAGGGGCAGACATAATTTATGTACTTGATTTGTTTCAGGCTCAAAGGAAAGCACACTCAGATGATGGATATCATGTCGAGGAACGATGCCATGATCAGAAGTAATATCAAGGGCACCCACTTGTTGATATTTGCCTCAAGACTACTAGATGATGACTCCCAGTGTATGCTTAGTGTGCTATTACATAATCTTTCAAGCTTGCTGTGTTACCTTTGAGAACAATTCATGGCCTCTGTTTGCAGTGATCATACAGAAGCAGAAGAAGACGAGTGACTTCCTTTGGGGGGTTTTCCTGAGGGCTAAAACCTCACAGCCACCACCACCTCTTCTTCTTCTTCCTCCTGGAACGTCCTACAGCAACAATGCTTCCACAAAATCACCGAAAAAGAATAGAGAACTCAATGCTCCTCCAGGAAGCATTACTCGAGAATCTCATGTAACACCTTGCTTATATTGGACACCTCCTCCAAACAAATGGGTGAAGCTTAACGCACAAAGAACTTGTAAGCCGGAATCTGATGTCACAGGATGCGCTGGAATAGTCCGTGATGAAACAGGGAGATGGGTCTGCGGCTACATTCTGAACCTGAAGAACTTGCCGGAATTGTCAGCAGATCTATGGGGAGTTTACCAAGGTCTGAGGCTTGTCTGGGATAGAGGTTTCCGGAAAGTGATAGTGGAGACGACCAGTTCCAATGCCATGGAAGCTCTGGAGGGACACTCAAAGAACAACTCGATCTTACAACGGTGCAAAGACATGATGGCAAAGAAGTGGGAGTGCAGAGTTAGCTGCATTTCGGCAGAACAGAACTTGTGTGCAATGTGGTTAGCCAACAAAGTAGAAGAACAACCTGCGGGACTAGTTGTGTTCGATGATCCTCCTCCAAGTCTCATCACGCTTTTGGAGAAAGACCGTACAGTTTTAGCTTCTTCAGCTTTGGTTTAACGTAGCTTTGATCTTCTCTTACTCATAGCTGTTGTGTATATAGCTTCGTAGTCACACAATTTAGGAGCTAATACAGTTCTTCTTTAGTATTGTGTTTTTTTTGGGTGTAAACCGGAGTAAAGCGCTTCCAATCTGACTATTCGAATTTAAAGTTCTTTTCTTCTCCCTTTTATATATTTAGTTTTATTTTATATGCTGCAAGACTAATTCAAGTAAGTTAAAGTGTTTGCCATAAATATTTTTCATTACAATTAGCAAATAATTAGGAATCTAATATATCTCATCTTTAAATATTTGATTGTGCAACATATATTTTGTTGCAATTAACAAATGATCATATATTTTCTCAACTTGGAGAAATACTTTTTATCTTTTAATATTATGTGTGTTGTAGCACAATTTATTAAACATGTATCTCCATCACTAATATTTGATCGTAACATATTTGATGTTTGCCGATAAAGATATCGACAAACCTGGAAAATATGAAATCAAATTTGTATACAAAATTTAACAAAAACATTAAAAAGTAATTTAATAAAGCGTCATGTCGATATTTTTTTCATATTTTTTCATTTTTAATTTCGTTAATAAAATATGTGGTGTTCATTTATTTCATAGAATGGTGCAGATATAGTGGGATGACCATGATACTTTTTCATTAGTAGCTAGGTGTATTATTCTACAAAAGGAAAATTTGTAATAATTTGCTACACGTTTTGAAAAATATCAGCATATAATGTCGATAATATTTTCTCCAATTTATCATAATCAATTATAGTTCCATTTGGAGATTATTTCAAACATCGTAGAATGATATTCGTCCATAGATTTATAATATTGGAATCTCATATTTAGCCAATGATTATTTAGCTCCAGGAGCATCACATTTTTTTATCGAATTTATCTTTAAAAGACTCCCATAAATCTGTGAGATCTTCTTTTGTAAGATATTCATCTTTTAGATCATAGACAATTTGATGACATAAAAAAATCATGCTTTTATTTTCATCTTCGTAGGAACTATTGTCTATATCATTGTACCAGTGACCTTTTTGCCTTTAGGATGCATTTTAGCAATGCCCAAGTCATGTAATTTTTCCTTGATGCATCAAGTGTCATGATACGAGATTCAACAAATCCAATATGATAATTATATTAAAACAAATTCAATTTATTAATTATCATAATAATTTTTAGAATATAATATTAATATAATAAATAAATAACTAAATAAAATAAATGAAAAATAAATTAGCAGATAATATAAATAAATAAAATAATTTATTAGGTGGTAAAGTCGTCTTTATAAAAATAAACAAAAGTTAAATAAAAAAGTATTAAAGTATTACTTGGTAGTGGATCTCATTAATTACATAATATAAAACATGTATTCTATGTTCGTAATTTAGTCCATAATGTTTGATATTTAGTCCATGATGTCCATATTCACTCTATGATGTTCGATATTCACTCCATGGTATTTAGTCCGTTATAACCGGTATTTATTCCATGATGTCCACTGTTTAGTCTATGATGTTAATATATATGTTTTCTAGACCGAGTCCAAATTGAAACTAAAAATTGCTTATAAGTTTAAAGATTTTTTTACGGTGAATGTTTTTACGACGTAATTTTTTACTGTATAATTTTTTGTGGTGTAAAATGTTTTATTTTTAGTTTATTAAAAACGATCGTGTTGATAACGTGTTGCAAAATTAATAAGGATACTATAATCATAAATATATATGTGGATATATGATATATATATATATATATTATAAATATGTTTATATATAAGATATATATGTAGATATTAATAATATGATATATGATATGTATAAATATAATATGTAATATATTATAGATATATCTTATGTATGATATATGTATATATATATTTAAAGAAAGCAAAAGATAGAAAAATTACCTAGAACTTTAATACGAGAATATATAGAGAGAAAATGAGAGAATAATAAGAGTTTTGGAGTTTGTAAGTTGTATATTGAAATGAATGGTTACATTGTCTATTTATAGAAAAAAAATATGACTCTTCAATTTAAAAAATCATAAATTTTACTATGACCCTTCATAAAAGAATCATAAATTCAATATGACCCTTCATAAAAGACATTCATAATTTTATATAATTATAAGTTATTATAATTATAATACTTCTCTTTGAATGTCTATCGACTGTCTCGTTAAAAATATTATTATAGAAAAACCCATTGGGATAAAAATCATGGTGAAGAAAAAAGATTACAGCCATAAAAACTTCTCCTCGATTTCTTAACCCTTTGTTTGTTCATAAACTTCAAAAGTGACACATTCCAATGTTACAAATATGTTTTCTCAATGTTGAAGTGAGGATCACCTTTGTGAATAGATCAACTACATTTTTATTTGATCTGATGTAACGAACATCAACTTCTTTATTCTTTTCAAGCTCTCAATGCAATAGAAAAAAATGGGTCTACAATGAAGATTGGAAATTTATGTTGGATATAATTCACCATCCATCATTAAATATCTTGAAGCACAAACGGGTGACATGTTCATAACTTGTTTTGTTGATTGTCATTTTAATGAGAATGAACTCCCAACATTAGGAGGAATAAAAAAACCCTCACAAGATTTAACATGGAAATCACAATCATTGTTATATCTTGATACTCCTACAAAAAATGCAATATGGAAGTGCAAAAGATCATACATTTGCAAAATATTGTAAATCAATAACCAGGTGGGTTCAATGATACAACACGAGTTACAAAATCATATATACCGGCTGCAAATGCACCTTCTCGCATAGAAATATCAAAAGGTTATGCTGGTGAAAAATTTTCAAATGAGTCTACAACACGGTTAAAGCTTGGAAGACCACTTGGGCCTAAAAATAAAAATCCTCGAAAAAAGGAGTTTGATAAAGATATTAGTTCTCAAATTGTAGAGAACATTCCAAAAGAAACAAATGAAGATGATGAAAATAATCATGAGCACATAGAGAATAAATAGATTTCCATTAACTATATCTATGATGAAAAAATCATAAGAAGAGATAAAATAAATAATAATGATGGAATATTCTCATTCTCTATATCCAAGGAAATTGAAAATGATAATGAAGATCCAAAACCAATGTAGTGTCAGAATATAAAAAAAGACATGATTGGATAAAATGAAAAGAAGCTATGCAAATAAAATTAGACTCATTGAATAAAAGAAAAGTATTTGGATCCATCGTTCAAACTCCTGATGGTGTTAAAATAATTGGATGCAAATGAGTTTTTGTACGAAAGAGAAATGAAAATAATAAGGTCACAAGATATAAGCACGTCTTGTGACACAAGGATTTTCCCCAGAGACCTGGAATAGATTATGAGGAAACATATTCCCTTATCATGGATGCAATCATATTGAGACACTTGATAAGTTTAACTACATCCAAAAATTTAGAAATGTACATTATGGATGTGGTTTCGGCATATCTATATGGATCTTGGATAATGACTTATACATGAAAATCCCTCAAGGATTAAGAATATCAAAAACATCAAACTCAAAGCCTAAAGAAATGTGTGTAATCAAATCGCAACGGTCTTTATATGGGTTAAAACAATCTGGGCGTATGTGATACAATCGTCTAAGTGAATACCTATTAAAAAAGGATTTGTGAATAACCCTATTTGTTATTGTGTATATTCAGAAAACAACAAGTGGATTTGTGATTGAATATAATTAGGACCTCAAAGAAGATTGAAAATACTCGAAACTTATTGGGCCGTGTACCTACTATTGGGCTTGTCCTTATGTTTTACGTTACGTGCATGTTGGTTAGGGTAAAACCCTAGATGTATATATATGTGTATACATTCTTTCGTGAGGAATAAGAAAGAGTTTGACGGCTAAACTATTATGGTATCAGAGCTGAAACCTTAACAGTGGTTTCACGACGACAACTCCGACGCCGACGGCTCTTCTTCAATGACTAACGGCACTGAAGGTTCCGGCAGCGGCGGCGCAGCCCGTCAAGCGCCTAGGTCTTCGATGTTGGACCCTGCATCTCCGTATTACATGACGTCTGCGGAGCATACGGGATTGATATTGACTCAAGTTGTTCTTCGTGAAGACAACTATGATGAATGGGCGAAAAGCATGCGCAATGCCTTTCGTTCGAAGAAGAAACTTGCCTTCTTGGAGGGCTCGATCACGAAACCAGCATTCACGGATCCGGAATATGAGGATTGGGGTGCGGTCAATTCCATGTTAGTGGGATGGATCATGAATACTATTGACTCATCTCTTCGATCTTATGTGACGTATACATATGATGTTTTGGACCTATGGAAGGATATCCGTGAACGGTTCTCCAAAGGAAACGACATGCGGATCTACGAGTTGACCACATAAATTGCTAACTGTTGTCAACATAGCGATACAGTGAGCGCTTACTATGGACGCCTCAAAACCCTTTGGGACGAGTTGTCGGCGCACAAAAAACGACCAAATTGTGTCTGTCACGCGACAACGAAAATTACCGTGGAACGCGAGAAGGATAAGGTATTTCAGTTTCTCATGGGATTGGATGGTGATGTTTATCACCTTGTTCGTACAAATCTCTTGAGTCAAGATCCGTTCCCGACTCTCAATCAAGCCTTCTCGCGTGCTCGGGCTAAGGAGTCGCATAATTCCATGACGAAGACACGGGAAACGCGGGCTGATGCCGTAGGTTTCGCGGTTCATACAGCACCCAAGAAAAAGAAGCCCGAGATGTATGCCATGGAGACCAAACCTACATGTACTCATTGTGGGAAGGTGGGTCATGTGGTGATTGACTCTTTCCAGCTTAACGGTTACCCCGATTGGTGGCCAACGGGGAAGGAGATGCGCAATCCGGGTCGTGGACGAGGAACACGAGGAGGCAGCAGCGCACGCGGTCGAGGACAAGCTGTGGCTCATGCTGCCCGTGGCAAGCCCGTAGTGCAAGAGGAACCTGCTGTGGTGACGGACACCGATCGACCAACTATTCCCGGTCTCTCGGATGGTAAATGGCAGCAAATTATGACCATACTTAATTCAAGTAAGCCGGTCAACACAGAGAAGGCGAATGGTAAGCATTTTCACCCTTGGCTCCTTGATATGGAGGCATCGCAACATATGACTGGGGATAAATCCCTATTTCATAATCTTCGAGAAGTTCGTCCACACTCTGTCGGGCTTCCCGATGGTAATGAGACATTTGCACGATTTGAGGGTGATGTGTCCCTTGGGTCGTTGGTTACTCTTCACCGAGTTCTCTACGTGCCTTCCCTTCAGTGCAACCTTATATCTCTTGCTCATCTTATCCATGATCAGTCATGTATTGCCACTTTCACTGATAAGCTATGTCTCTTACAGGACCGTGCTACGAGGACTTTGATTGGTGCGGGTAAGCAGTGCGACGGGGTCTACTGGTTTCACACTATCGCCGCGGACAAGCCTCGTCATGTATTCAGGGTTGCGTCTTCGGATTTGTGGCATCGTAGACTCGGACATGCTTCGGATAAAGCTATCAATGGTCAATGGCAGCAAATTATGACCATACTCAATTCAAGTAAGCCAGTCAACACAGAGAAGGCGAATGGTAAGCATTTTTACCCTTGGCTTCTTGATACGGGGGCATCACAACATATGACTGGGGATAAATCCCTCTTTCATAATCTTCGAGAAGTTCGTCCACACTCTGTCGGGCTTCCCGACGGTAATAAGACATTTGCACGATTTGAGGGTGATGTGTCCCTTGGGCCGTTTGTTACTCTTCACCGAGTTCTCTACGTGCCTTCCCTCCAATGCAATCTTATATCTGTTGCTCATCTTATCCATGATCAACCATGTATTGCCACTTTCACTGATAAGCTATGTCTTTTACAGGACCGTGCTACGAGGACTTTGATTGGTGCGGATAAGCAGTGGGAAGGGGTCTACTGGTTTCACACTATCGCCGCGGACACGCCTCGTCATGCATTTAGGGCTGCGTCTTCGGATTTGTGGCATCGTAGACTCGGACATGCTTCGGATAAAGCTATCAATTTGCTTCCTATAACCTTCAAGAATAAGAGTAGTAGCGCTATAGATGAACATTGTGAGATTTGTCTACAAGCGAAACAAACTCGAATCTTTCTCAAACGGCCGAGTGGAACGGAAGCATAGGCATATACTCAACGTTGCTCGTGCACTTCGATTCCAAGAAAATCTTCCAACTCGGTTTTGGGGAGAATGCATCCTAGCAGCGAGTCATCTCATAAATCGCACGCCCTCGACCTTGCTTGGTGGTTCTTCTCCGTTTGAAGTACTTCATGGTACTGCTCCAAGGTATGAAGAATTAAGGACTTTCGGATGTCTCTGTTTTGCACATTCTCGGCCACGATCCAAGGATAAGTTTGCTGCGCGTAGTCGACGGTGTGTCTTCATTGGGTATCCATTTGGCAAGAAAGGATGGCAACTCTACGATCTAGCGACGGGCGAATACTTTGTGTCCCGCGATGTGACATTCTCGGAGACCATTTTTCCGTTTCATGATCGGACCTCTCGAATGGGATCTCCTACGGATGTGTGCAGCCATCCTTCTGATCCTCTCATACATGTTGCTCACGAGGATGCGCTCCCTGCATTTATACCGCCGGCGGACAGGGGGAGCACTGCTGATGTTGCGACTGGCACTGCAGAGAGCTCAAATGCAGACGCCTCGGTTTCAGTTGCAGACACCTCTGCTTCAGTTAATGATGCCGCTGAAGCGACACCGAACTCCTCCGAACCAGCAGACACGACTGAACAGTTAGGACGAGGTCAACGAGTTAAGCAACGGTCGACGAAGCTTCATGATTTCGTCTGCTACTCGGCCAGAGTTGTGAAACCTATAGACCCCACTGCTCATTGCGACCCCGCCGTCATGTCCTCAGGCGTCCTATCCAGGCTGATGGTAGCATCGAGCATGACGCTTGGTCATTTTCGGAAACACTCAAGTTGAGGGATTTGATTTTAATGAAACATTCGCTCCGGTGGCGAAGATGGGCACGGTTCGCACATTATTGGTAGTGGCATGTATTCAGCAGTGGCATCTCTTCCAAATGGATGTGCATAACGCATTCCTCCATGGAGATCTCGACGAAGAGGTCTATATGCAAATCCCTCCTGGTTATGGCGATTTGTTTCCCGGAAAAGTCTGCAAACTCAAGAAATCTTTGTACGGTCTACGTCAAGCTCCGAGATGTTGGTACTCGAAGCTCCATACGACTTTGACTCAATATGGATTCTGCCAATCGTATCTTGATCATTCGCTATTCACTCTTCGAAAGGGACAGATCTCTATGACAATACTTGTATATGTTGACGATCTCATCCTTGCAGGGAACGATCTTTCGGCTATCAACACATTTAAGGACTACCTTCATCGATGCTTTCACATGAAGGATCTAGGTCCACTCAAATATTTTCTTGGGATCGAGATCGCCAGGAATAAGGCGGGGATGTACCTTTCCCAACGGAAGTATGCTACGGACTTAGTAACGGAGGTTGGATTACTTGGAGCCAAGCCCGCATCCTTTCTCATCAAACCAAATCACAAACTTGCATTGGCTGCAGGACCCGACATGGAGGACATCGGGAAGTATCGAAGACTTGTTGGAAAGCTTGTCTATTTGACTATAACACGACCAGACCTTTGCTACGCGGTTCATGTACTTGCGCAATTTCTACAACACCCAAAAGCAGCTCACATGGAGGCTGCAATGCGTGTTATCCGTTACATCAAGGGTTCACCGGGACAAGGGATTTTCTTGCGAGCTGATAGTGAACTTCAGCTGCATGCATACTGTGATTCAGATTATGCTAGTTGTCCACTTACTCGACGTTCGATTACAGGCTATTACATCATGCTTGGACGGTCACCGATCTCTTGGAAGACGAAGAAGCAGCCTGTTGTGTCTCGTTCCTCAGCCGAATCCGAGTATCGCTCCATGGCAGGGACAACGTGCGAATTGAAGTGGTTAAAGGGTATTCTCTCCGATCTTGGCTTTGTTCATTCACGACCGATGCGGTTAGTTTGTGACAATCAGGTCGCGCTACACATTGCTGAAAACCCCGTGTTTCATGAGCGTACGAAACACATCGAGGTCGACTGTCACTTTGTCCCTGACGAAATCAAATCTGGCACACTGGTTACCTCCCACGTTCGATCTTTCAACCAGTTAGCGGATATTCTCACGAAGGGACTCGGAAAGAAACCGTTCACGTATCTACTACGCAAGTTGGGCGTCAAGGATCTCCACGCACCAACTTGAGGGGGAGTATTGGGCCGTGTACCTACTATTGGGCTTTTCCCTATGTTTTACGTTACGTGCATGTTGGCTAGGGTAAAACCCTAGATGTATATATATGTGTATACATTCTTTCGTGAGGAATAAGAAAGAGTTTGACGGCTAAACTATTAAAACTATCTGAAGAGTAATTTGAAATGAAAGACCTTGGACAAACAAAGTTTTGTCTAGGTTTACAAATAAAGCATCCAAAAAATGATATATTTGTACATCAATTAAATTATACAAAGAGAGTATTAAAACACTTTAACATGGATAAAGCAAATCTATTAAGCACTCCAATGATATGTAGATCTTTAAATGTTGAAAAGGATTCATTTCGTCCTTGTGAAGAAAATGAAGATATACTTGGACCAGAAATACCATATATGAGTGCAATAAGGACTCTCTTGTATCTAGAAAATTGCATTCGTCCTGATATAGCATTTGTTACTAATTTCTTGTCACGATATAGTTCTTCCCCTACACATCGTCATTGGACAGGGATTAAACATATCTTTCGATATTTACAAGGGATTATTGATCTAAGATTATTTTATCCTAGAGATTCCAAATATGAGTTGATCGGTTTTACAAATGCAGACCATTTATTAGATCCTCATAAAGTCAGATCACAAACAGGATATGTTTTCACAATTGGAGGTACGTCGATATCATGGTGTTCTCAAAAGAAAACATTAGTTGCAACATCTTCAAATCACGCTGAAATCATTACACTCCATGAAACAACTAGATAGTGTGTGTGGCTCAGGGCTATAACCCGACATATACAAGAAACATGTGGATTATCGGCTAACATCGATCCAATAATATTATATGAAGATAATACAACATGTGTCGCCCAAACAAAATAAGGATACATCAAAAGTGATAGGACAAAACATATCCCTCCTGAATTTTTCTCATATACATGAGTGCTTGAAAAGAAGAAAAAATTTGATATTCGTTACATCAGATCAAACGAAAATGTAGTTGATCTATTCATAAAGGCGCTCTCCACTTCAACATTGATAAAACACATTTATAACATGGTGATGTGTCACCTTCGAAGCTTATGAACAAACAAAGGGTTGATAAATCGAGAATGAGTGATGGTTGCACTCTTCTTTTCTCACCATGGTTTTTGTCCAAATATGTTTTTCCATAATAAGGTTTTTAACGAGGCAGTAGATAGACATTCAAGGAGGAGTAGTATAATTACAATAAATTATAATTATATAAAATTGTGAATATACATATATCATACATAAGATATATTTATAATATATTACATATTATATTTATACATATCATATATCATATTATTAATATCCACATATGCTTCTTATGTTTTTATTTATAACTTTTCATATAGTTAGGTTATTTAAAACGTGAGAATATTAAGGATATCCTCGTAGGACTTCAGAACTTCACGTATACCCTCGTAAACCTAATGAAAAAATTTGGAGAAAAGACGTATGTGCCTTTATATTTTGTTAGTGAAAAATATACGATTTGACATTTTTTTAGTGAAACAAAACCTAATTGAGAGATAGGAGCTAGAGGCAATTTCGAAGTTGAGAGCAATTTTCAACGATTTTTGAGCGATTTCCAGCCATTTTTAATGATTTTCAACGATTTTCGAGTAATACTGGGTCACACGGGTCGAAAAGATCGCACGAGTAACAAAGTCGCATGGGTCACATAAGTCACAATGATCGTATGAATAATAAAGATCGTATGAATCACAAAAATCACTTAATAGTCACATGAATTATATAGTTGGTTTCGATCACATGAATCGTTTAAGTATTTTAAAGTTAGTTTTTTTTTAAATAATAGAATTAAAACTCTAATAGCTTTTTGAAATTATCCCATTTAAAAGGGGGAACTTCAAAAATACCCTTGTAGGCTAAAGTGCTTCAAAAATACCCTTAAAAATATTGATAATCCCATATTACCCTTGACGACAATTTTTCTCTCTCCTCTAGAGCACCTCTAATTCTCTCTCTCCTGTGGCGCGAAAATTACTGTTCCCCCACACCACAACAGATTCGGCGAGAGTAGCTTGAAATCGGCATCAGAATCGCTGCCAATAGGTTGTTGAAATCGTTTGTTGTCAACAAAGAAGATTGCAATTAAGCACGTTCCGCAGAAAAACCAGGTATGTATAGTGAGTTTTTCGTGTTTCTCTTGTGTTTATTGCAATTATTGAAAACGAGTCTAAACGAGTCATATTTATTGCAATGTCAAAGGTGACAGAGTGGGTCACAGAGTCGTACGGTCGCACTGGGTCATAGAGTCTTATCGAGGGGTCAAAGGGATCAAAGGTCGTCGTAAGGGTCCAAGGGTAAAGGGGTCGCAAAGGGTCAAAGGGTCGCAGGAGTCCAAGGGTCGGATGGAAAAGGGGTCGCAAAGGGTTCAAAGGGTAGCATGGGTCCAAGGGTCGCATGGTAAAGGGGTCGCAAAGGGTTCAAAGGGTAGCATGGGTCCAAGGGTCGCATGGTAAAGGGGTCGCAAAGGGTTCAAAGGGTCGCA
>CM071860.1:8033781-8086448 GCA_036759665.1 Gynandropsis gynandra
GTATGTATCGATCATTATATGCGACCATACGACCCATGCCATTATCAATATACCATTATCGATTTAGGATCAATATAGACAATAATATAAATAATATCGACATTTGAAAACAATGTTGAATGTATTTTTTTGAAATTTTGTCAAACTCATCTGACGAGTTCTTAAAACACTACTATCGCTTTTGTAGCACAGACATTGGTTATACACAACTCAACTAGGGACACATGGGTCATAATCTATTTTAACCATTGATTGACGTTGTGAATGTATTGTTTTGATTGGTCTTTTACATTTTATCATTATAAACCTGTAAATTCGCCGATTTCGCATGTATTGTGATCGTGCGACCAATGCTACCCATGCGACCCTCAATTGGTATTAATTCGTTTGACATTTTAAATGTATTGTTTTGATTGTTTTTTGACATTTTATCATTTTTAATCCGTAAATTCGTGGATTTCGCATATATTGATCCTTATATGCGACCAATGCGACCCATGCGATCCTCAATTGGCATTAATTAGTTTGACGTTTTAAATGTATTGTCTTTATTGTTTTTTTGACATTTTATCTTTGTTAATCCGTAAATTCGTGGATTTCGCATATATTATTGTTTTTTGACATTTTATCATTGTTAATCCGTAAATTCGTGGATTTCGCATATATTGATCCTTATATGCGACCATGCGATCCATGGGACCCATGCGACCATCAATTGGCATTAATTAGTTTGACGTTTTAAATGTATTGTTTTGATTGTTTTTTGACATTTTATCATTGTTAATCCGTAAATTCGTGGATTTCGCATATATTGATCCTTATATGCGACCCATGCGACCCTCAATTGGCATTAATTAGTTTGACGTTTTATCATTATAAACCCGTAAATTTGTCGATTTCGCATGTATTGATCATTATATGTGACCATGTCACCCATGTGACCCGCCAAAAATTCCGTCACCAAAATTCTCGCCGAACTTTTCATCATATTTGTAAAATTTAAAAAAAATAACATCTGCAGATCATGTCTTTTTAAATTACAGTCGTTTCCTTTTTTTACAATACGACACAAATTCTCTCTTTAACTCTCGTTCCATCAATTTTTCTGAAAATGTTACATTTTCCTTCTTTCTTCAGAGAGATTTTTCCGCGCTATCTAGAAGAGAACTACATTGTAATCTTCTTCACCAGTCTCTTTCTGTCGGTATGTTACATGTAGAGAATGTAAAGATTTGACTTGTTTTTTCATTTTTGTTACAGGACATCCCAAAGATATTCTTCGATGATTATATATACGGGAATACGAGGGACAACAACACGGAAACACTTAAATCGAATGGGTCTAACAGAAGATGGGAAGTCAAGTTGGATGGCTCCAGATTCACTGATGGGTGGGAAGATTTCTCCAACGACCTAGACTTAAGTATTAGGGATTACATACTTTTCACTCACGAAGGTGACATGGTCTTTCACGTCACCTTCGCCACTCCTGCTCAGAGGATTTTACGAGAAACTGTGGTACCAGTCACTCGTTCGAATCTGGTCGCAGATGCATTGGTAAGTGACTTCAATACGGTTTTATTACTTGCATGGTAAGGATTTTAACGATTTTTATTCCTTTCTTCGGATGTGTCGCGAGGAACAAGGGTGGTAGAGGGACAAGGCTCGCACGGGTCCAAGGGTCGCATGGATCCAAGGGTCGCACGGGTCCAAGGGTCACACAAGAAATAATAATAATAAATTATTCATATTATTTGTAAATAATTGTATTTATAAATAATAAATAATAAATTTTTCATATGATTTGTAAATAATATATTATATGTAAATAAGATATAATAAATTATTAATATTATTTGTTGGCACAAGCGTCGTAGAGGGACAAGGGTCGCACGGGTACAAGGGTCGCATATGGACAAAGGTCACATATGGACAAGAAATAATAAATTATTCATATTATTTGTAAATAGTTGTATTTATAAATAATAAATAATAAAATTTTCATATGATTTGTAAATAATATATTATACGTAAATAAGATATAATAAATTATTAATATTATTTATTGGCACAAGGGTCATAGAGGGACAAGGGTCGCACGGGTCCAAGGGTCGCATATGAACAAGGGTCGCATAGGGACAAAGATCGCAGAGGAACTAGGGTCGCATAGGGACAAGGATCGCAGAGGTACAAGCGTCGCAGTGATCCGAGGGTCGCAGAACCTCTGCGACCCTTGAACCTCTACGACCCTTGAACCTATACGACCCTTGAACCTCTGTGACCCTTGAACCTCTGCGACCCTTGACCCTGCAACCCTTTTACCCATGCGACTCCTTTTATTATTATGAAGAAACTTTAAAAATATAACAATGTATCAAATATTTAAAAAATAACAATGTACAAAATGTTTAAAAAATAACAATGTACCAAATATTTAAAAAATAACAATGTACAAAATATCAAGTTAAGATGAGGGTGGAGGGATGCATTTTCCATTACTAAATACCTCCGCTGCAATCTTCTCACGCATGGAAAGAACATTTTCGTCGCAAATGGAGTACAAATCATGACGTGTTTTCGTTACCGCGGCTTCTAAGTATTTATAGGAGTAAACCCCATAGTCATTCCCACTTTCGGTTACGTACTTCTTAATGAATACTTGCCCTTCAAACAATCACTAATTGGTTCCGGCAAAGTGTCCATATCTTCGTATGACCAATTCTTGAGGATTTCCGTGAAAAACATAGGACAAACGTAAAGTTTCTTAAATATCCCGGGGAATGTCTTCATGTGACAATACTACATCAACAACGTCTCCTCCAATTGCTGCAAAAAATAAAAAAAATTAACACACATGAATACATATGACACAAAATGACCTCTGTGACTTCGGGTTTAAAAGAACTTACCTCATCTTCAAACCATACGTTGGGCGTTAATATAACCTTCCAAAACTCTGGCCCCCGAGGAGTAGATCAGATTTCCACCAACTCTCATGTCCAGGTTTCTTCAGGAACGTATATAGAGCAGTCAATTTTTCACCCTTTGCATCACTGAACGAAGGTTCTCGGGTTATCGAGCCATTTTCTAATCCCTTGGGTGTCCACCAGAACGAAGGTTCTTCATCCACTTTTTTATCGGGTTCTTGAACCACCTTTTTTTCGGGTTCTTGAACAACCTTCTTTCCGGGTTCTTAGACTCCACCAACATTTTTCCCTCGCCCTCGCACTATTCTTGCTTTTTTCGCTGGTGGAGGATCAACATATGCTTTCCGTGGTCTTAAAACTCGTTTATGAACCGGCTGAGGTTCAACATATGGCGCAACACCTGTATAAAATTTACTTCATTAAACATATGGCGACCAATGCGACCCATGCGACCTATGCAGACCCATACGACCCATTCGACCTTTTGTGACCCATTCGACCCATATGACCCATTCGCCCTTTTGTGACCTATGCAGACTCATACGACCCATTCGACCTTTTGTGACCCATTCGACCCATACGACCCATTCGACCTTTTGTGACCTGTGTAGACCGATACGACCCATTTGACCTTTTGTAACCTATGCAGACCCATACGACCCATTCGACCTTTTGTGACCCATTCGACCTTTTGTGACCCATTCTACCCATAAGACCAATGCGACCGATGCGACTATTGTGACTCAAAAGACCGTACTTACTTGGTGGAACCTCCTTATCCTTAGAAGGGGCCTCTTCGACATGACCGACTGTAGGTTCCTCGGAAGGAACCTCCTTAGGGGGGGGCCTCTTCGACTGGACCGACTGTAGGTTCCTCGGACGGAACCTCCTTAGGGCGCCAAAAAAAAGAAAGGTTTGTTAGTTAGTAATTGTGTAATACTATATTATTTGTATTATTTTGATCAAAGTTTTTGGGAATTTCATCGTTATAATTCGATAAATTCTTCATTATAATCCGACCCATGCGGCAGATGCGATATTTTCAATTAATCTTGAAATGTTTGCCAAATCCTCTTCTGAGCCATCTCAAGAGTCATTTTCAGACTCTGACTTAACCGGCTCTTCGTTAGGCACTGGATATGAACGTTGAAGGAATTCATCATCTCTAACACTGTTGGAAGATTGGTTTGCGGTGCTCGCATCTATCTCGACAGATTTTGATTTTGTCTTTTCAACACCTTTGGGATTTGCCGCCTCTCCTTTTGTATTAGGCAAATGAAACCCGATATCCCTTAGAAGATCTCTGACAGCGTTGATGATTCTTTTCTCCGACTTCATTATTTCCTTCACTAATTTCTGCTCCAGTGTCAGCCGGACTGCAGCTTCTTTTCCTTCAGCTTCATCTTCATCCTCACCTTCTCTTTCAGCTTCAGCTTCAGCATCACCATCCTGAAAAACAAAAAATAGCCATTATTACCCTCTGTGACCCTTGTTTTCCTTGTGACCCTTGTGTAATTGTTACCTTAGAATCTCCGATCAGCCTTATCACGTCTACGTACTTCAGGTTAATACTGGATTTAACCATCTTCTTGCACATTCTTGGGTATGATGGATCTGCATCCATAACATCAACATACCATCCCTTTCCGCCCAAACTAAGGATGGTTTCGAAAGGAAGTAACTACAACATTAAAAAAAATTGATAAGAAAGCAAAAAGTACGAAAAAATTCAAATTATTCGAATAATATATACAACTTACCATTAGTGGGATCATGAAACCGCCACAATACCATTTTTGTTTCGTTGAATCCCCGCTAACATGATTGCGGCAAGTATCCACAATCTTCTCGAATGTGTAACGCCCCCATGGAAAGCGTTTACAAAATTCCAAGTCATCAACCATGTCAATGAGATCATGGCTGATAGAGTTGTCTGATGAAGGCTTGTGAGCCATAACTTACGCCAACAACAACAAAGTTGCCAACCTCTTCTGGTCCTCGTCATTCTCCGTCTTCACAAGTTTTCCAATGATTTGTGCGGGGGTCACCTTTCCACGGCCGAAATTTTTCTGTCTGAATGTATCACCCCTTTTGAACTCCCATCCTTTAGGATATTGTCCGCAGTTCAATCCGAAAATTAGTGCGTGCTCCACTATAGAGTATCGGATGGAACACCGTTTAAGACGAACCATAACTCCTTCTTGTCCCGTACAATCACGGAGTGATTTAGGAGGATAGACATTTGAACCTTTAGTCAATGTGGAGTAACATTGGAAATGGAATAAATGCTTAAATTGCGATTCCTTGTCGAAGTAATGCAACTCGTATTCATCTAAGATTCCTCTCAGCTTCGTTATTGTCTCGTGAGGATAACACTTGGTGGTGATCTTTGGCATTCTGTCCATGTGCTTGAATTCATACACAAACTTCGGCTTTGGCGCCACCTGCAAAATGACCAATTAATTAATAATACATTATACTTCTACCGACTTAACCGACCCATGCGACTCAACTGACCCATGCGACCCAAACCGACTAACTCAGACTACCGACTCAAACGACCCTTAGACCCTCTACGATGCTCAAGCGACGATTGCGACCCAAACCGATTCACTGAGACAATCGACTCAAACGACCCTTAGACCCCTACGACGCTCAAGCGACGATTACGACCCAAACCGACTCACTGAAATAACCGACTCAAACGACCCTTAGACCCCCTGCGACGATTGCGACCCAAACCGACTCACTGAGACAACCGACTCAAACGACCCTTAGACTCCCTACGACGCTCAAGCGACCATTGCGACCCAAATCGACTCACTGAGACTCAACAGACTCAGTGACACTCACACCCATTTCAAATCAATAAACCATTCCGGGACTCGACAGCCTGCAAAACTCTAGAAATCGACGCTCAACCGACCATCGCGACCCAAACCGACTCACTGAGACAACCGACTCTTGTGACTCAATCGACTCACTGGGACTCAACCGACTCATTGACACTTACACCCATTTCAAATCAATAAACCATTTTGGGACTCGACAGTCTGCAAAATCCTAGAAATCGATCTATTTACACTTATTGACGCCATTGAAGATTGACTCGTGCTCTCTTCTCCACTGTTGCTGATTCTAGCCATTTCCTTCTTGCCAACTTCGAATCGATTCCTTTCAAATTCGAAATCACTTGTTCTTTTTTGCTTTTGACACGGTTTGACAGTTTTTCACGTCGAAAAACTGTAGAATGCGGGTTTTTTCACGTTCTAAAATTAAATGTAAATTTGTCTTTTTTCCAATTTTTTTTCCGATTAAATAATTATTTTAGAAAAAAGTATTTTTGAAGCGTTTTAGTACAAATGATATTCCACCGATTTAAAACGTCCAGAATTTTTGGGTTTTGTACCGTATTGGGTTTGTTTTCTAACGATAACAAAGTAAAAAACAAACGAAACGGGTACTTCTTCTTCTACTGCAATTCACTTGTTATTTACGATGACGTGTCAAATTTAGATTGGTTTGGATGTCAGGTTTCCCTCCACGGATGTTCCAAATGGGTAGGCGAAAAAAATAAAAAATATAATATTCGAGGATGAAAAAATGTCACACTTTGATTTGAGCAAAGAAAAAGAAAAGAAAACAGAAAAAGAAAAAACAAAAGGTTGAAACTTGATTTCCCCACGAGTTAGTTCGTTTTCCTTCCCATTTGACCTTCCGGCTACTTCTGTTATCCCGGAACGTTTAGAGACACGTAACCCGCCGGAGATGGAAACGAACGATGCTTCCTCCGGCGAATTCGACCGGAAAAGCCAGAGGAAGGTGGGTCTTGTTTACGATGAAAGAATGTGCAAGCACGACACACCTAACGGCGATGATCACCCAGAATGCCCTGATCGCATTAGGGCTATCTGGAACAAGCTTGAGCTCGCCGGTCTCACTCAGAGGTTTTGTTTTCTTCTTCTTGCTTTCCCTTTGAGTTGAATTGTCTCCAATGGCTCTACTGTTTATTTGACGAGAAGCCCTAGAATATGGAGAGATTTGTGTTTGATTTTACTATGGAATTCGTTGAATTTTGTCCAGTTGGGTGTTACCGTTTCACTGAGTTGGAAAATGGGTCTCATGAGCATCTTTTGAATTTGAATATTCTTGATTTGATACATAACATTAGAAGATTGGATTGTATTGCTTTTTATTGTTTATCCATCTCACGTGTTCTTGTTTCGCATCAAAATGGCATTCTGCAAATGAGCATCTTCGGCTTTCCTTTTCAGATGTGTGGTTCTTGGCGCTAGCAAAGCTGAAGATAAGCATCTTCAATTGGTCCACACAAAGAACCATGTAAATTTAGTCAAGAGTATTAGCTCAAAACAATATGATTCCCAAAGGAAAAGGATTGCTTCTCAGTTCAATTCAATATATTTGAATAAAGGTTCATCAGAGGCTGCATACCTTGCTGCTGGATCGGTTGTGGAGGTGACTTTTGAAAAAAGAAAAAATTCTTGCTTTCATGCTTTTTAGTTCTCTCTTTTCTTTTGGAAATCATCAGAAGTTTTTGATATAAATTGGTTACGTAGCGATTATCAAGATTCTCCATGTTATTTGGGACGAAAACGACATTCCAAAACGTTGTGTTGGATGGACATGTGCATTTATTGTAATCCAACTTGCATGCTAGCCATGTTTAGATGTGCTTATTTTTGCAGTATCGTCTTTGGTCGATGATCAGATAATGCTGTCTCTTATGCTTAATAGGTAGCGGAAAAAGTTGCCAAAGGAGAGTTAGATTCTGCCTTTGCTATTGTCAGGCCACCGGGGCACCATGCTGAGGCAGATGAAGCTATGGGATTCTGTCTATTCAACAACGTGGCAGTTGCTGCCAGTTTTCTGTTAAACGAGAGAGTAAGTATGTCAATGATTATCTTCCTTCTTTCTCTTTGTATGCCTGCCAATATCTTTTGCTGATGATATGGTCTTTCCTCGTTGTAGCCTGATCTGGGTGTGAAAAAAATTTTGATTGTTGATTGGGATGTTCACCATGGTAATGGTACCCAGAAAATGTTTTGGAAAGATCCTCAGGTTCTGTTTTTCTCCGTTCATAGGTAAAGACCTTCTCGTGTGCTCTTCTTCCATTATTAGACCTTTTTTCTGTCATAATTGTATATATCATGACCTTTTTGCTGTCATTTATGTAATAAGATAATTTCTTAGACATCTTCCATCAGTATTTTAAGTTTCCAAATTACTTTTCAGCTTGACAATTGTGCTTTGTGACTAGGCATGAGTATGGAAGTTTCTATCCATCAGGTGATGATGGATTTTATAGCATGGTTGGCGAAGGTCCAGGTAAAGGGTTCAATATAAATGTCCCGTGGGAGCATGGAAGATGTGGTGATGCAGACTATCTTGCGGTTTGGGACCATATCTTGGTTCCAGTGGCCAAAGACTTCAATCCCGATATTATCTTTGTGTCAGCCGGTTTTGATGCAGGTATGGTCAATGAAGCTTTAATCTTTTATCTATTACGTTCTTGCACGAATGGAGTTTTCTACTTAACCAATAAATGATTCATGATTAATGGCATAGAATGCGATTGTTGTAGGATTCAATGGAAAATTTTCTTAGCATTATGTTGTGTAAGGATGTTGTTTAAATCTTTCTAAATACATGGAAAATTATATCTTACCAGCTGTTAAAGATCCGCTTGGAGGTTGCCGTGTTACACCATATGGATACTCAGTTATGTTAAAAAAGGTTGGTTTGAAGTGGATCCCTTCATTTGATGATAAACTAGCTTGTTATATAGCAAAGTTTACAAGGCTTTTGCCTCAAATCGATTTCGTATGCAGACACATTCTTATGATTATTTTCGATTTGTTAGCTACAAACTACTTAAAGCATTTTGAAGGCAGTTTTCAATTGATTTGCTCTCAGTTGATGGAGTTTGCTCGAGGAAAGATTGTGATGACATTAGAGGGAGGATACAATTTAGATTCAATTGCAAATTGTTCACTTGCATGCATCCAAGTTTTGCTTGAAGATAAACCGATTCAAGGTTCTTCTGAAGCATATCCGTTTGAGTCTACATGGCGTGTCATACAAGCAGTACAACTCTATCCTATCCTTGATTTTCTTTTTCCTTCTCTGAAGTAAATGTTATATATATCTTTCATGTACATTGGGTTCCAGGTACGCGAGAAGCTATGCACCTTTTGGCCGTCTCTTGCAGATGAATTGCCATCTTCGCTGATTGATCGGAGTACCCCAACCCCGGTTTGGCACCTTTCTCTGTTTATGCATTTTGTTTCATACCCTTTGGCAGATTGGTTTTTGCAAAAATTGATACTTTGTTTTCACAATTTGTTCATAACTGTTTTGGCACGTCGTTAAAATTCAAAAGTTCCGTTTCTTCGTTCCAGAATATGCTTATCTCGAGCTCTGACTCTGAAACTGAAGATGATGGGGCTCCACATGTCCCGCAACCTGTTGATGCACTTGGTCAGGACGTTTTGGAGCAAATGTCGAAACTTAATATCGACAACCATCAAGGTAACACTTGAAAGTAAGGTTTTTTTTACCTATTTTATTTGACGAGCTATGTTATTCACACAGATGAAGTAAATTATGTTACTACCTCTTGGAGAACCCATCTCGCAAAGGTTGATATTTGGTATGCCACTTTTGGATCCAACATGTGGAAACCAAGATTTCTTTGCTATATTCAAGGCGGACAAGTAAGCCGCATCTCACATATGAAAACCAAAATCCCGGAAATTTTCTCTGTTCATGATCTATTAATATCTTTATTCTCAGGCAGAAGGAATGAAAAGGGCATGTGTTGGTTCAATGGATAAAAGTCCCCCGAAGGAGATCTTTTGGGAAACCTTTCCACATCGATTATTCTTTGGGCGTGAATCTACAGCTACTTGGGGTGAAGGAGGAGTTGCTTTTGTCCATCCCGTTAGTAATCGTGAGGAGAAGACTCATATGTGCCTTTACAGAATCACGTAAGTCACTGTTCGATTTCCAGTTCCTTTCGCATTTTGATTCTCAAGATTGACGATGAACTGGACCTTTACTTTTCTGATTTTATGTTGTATTTCTCTTGAACAGGCTCGAACAATTCAACGACGTTCTGTTTCAAGAAAATTATTTGAAAGTAGATGCAGATTCTCCGCTGCTTGATCTGGCTGCTTTGGACATAACTGTGAACAAAGGATCTTTATCATTAGAAGCAGCCCAGGTATGGTTTATATTTATATATATATACACACACAAAACTATACAGATCCATACATTGCTTGATGCATGATACATTTTGCAGAATGGCTGGTACGGAAATGTAGTTTGCTTAGGAAAAGAACGAGGCATCCCAATACTAACAATGACGTACGTAACTCTGTTAACAACGAGATCCTCGTCTCGTCCAATACATAATAAACCTCCCAATGTACGTTGAAAATTTCTTCTATTAAAGTTTTGTGTTTTGGGGTCTTGGATCCACGGCAGGTGCCCGCTTTCGCACGCAGAGAAGTTCAAAACCGGAGAATTCCCTCTCCGCCCTCCAGCCAAAGCCTATGCCAATACCCTTATAAGGGGCCTTGTAGAAGGAGGACGGCTCCCAAAAGATGAAGCCACGGCTTACATTGATAATGCCGCCTCAAAACCTCTCTGATTCTTATTTGCATCTATTGCCTTCACCGATTTGATCCGGTTTAACAGTTTGCACAGGCATTGGTTATTGCATAACGATTGTAACATAACCGAATTCTGAAGTTTTTGTGTGATCGTATGTTTTTTTATTCAGATGAATTTGGTTTTTGTTACTTTTTGTTTAATTATTATTGATGTTTTTAAAAGGAAAAAAGTAACTAGAAGTCCAAATATCGGATATTGAAACCGATATTAAAAATCTGAACTAGTTTTGTTATGTATATCTTGTATTATCCGTTTATTTTCAAAATTTTGAATCCAAACGAGGTTTATAAGATTCAGATTTGGAATACAAATATTTATAATTATTGAAAATGATTTTCTTTTAAAAAATTACTCAAGTTATCTATTTTTAAAAATATTTATTTAGTTGAAATGGAAAATTTAATAACCCTTCATACAAAATTGTCACTAAGTTGCCGGCGTAAAATAAAGAAGATAAAAGGAGAGTAGACGGCCATTCGTTCATTTTTGGTGGATTCAATTCAACAAACTTTCGACCAACATCGTCCCTCTCTTCCGAATGTCTTGTCTTTTCCGATTTCCTAAACCTCCAGATTCTCCATTGCTGTGTTCACTAAGCTTCAAGGTCTCTATTTAGTGCTTTTCCTGCACGTTTTCACGTATTTTCGGTGGACGGGTTTTAGAGATTACTGCTCAACAACTACTCTTTGGTGGAAAAATCGAAGCTTTCACGGGTTCCGCTGATGGGTATTTCTCGGAACTTTGATTTCCGCATAGTTTGGTATTGTAGGGTTTTGGGGCATTGCTATTTGCAGCGTTCTCTCAAGTTTCTTGGTTTCGATTGGAAGTTGCTTGTATTGAGCCATCGAGGTTGAGCTTGTGTCTTGTGACTGCAGATAACATTTGGATAATCTTGTCATTGTTTTGTGTCATTTGCTCGTTGGATTGGCTTCTCCGTCAGTTTAGGGATTGTACTCTGCATTTGCTACTTGAGTTTGGGTGCTTAGGTGTTCTGTTTGGCCTCTGTTTCAGTTCGTTCAGGAGAAGATTGTGTCTGTCTGGTCCTGAGATTTGGAAGCTTGGTTATCTTGTTGGCCCTGTGTTGGCTTTGTATCCTCAGTTTCCACGGATTGGCTTCATTTTTAGAGGCGTTCATCAGTCTGGCGAGATAGATGAAACTATATTTGTAGAGTAAGAGTGAGTTGTGGTCCATAATCTTGTGTGTGGTAATGATTTCATTGAAGTCTATGTTACTGGGAATTGGATTAAAGCAAAGACACTGCAGTATTGAATTTGGGTGGACTTGTGATTCTTGAAGACGATAAAGAAGAGATGGATCTGTGGTTAATGGCAGCCACAGCTGCTACAGGATATATAGTCAAATATGTGCAAAATGTATCGGAAAGTAAACATAACTTTACTGAGTCTTCTGAAGATCCGTATAAAGTGAAGCCAGAATCTCCTAGGTTGGTGAATGTGAAGAAACCAAAGGAAGAAAGCTTTGGGGAGAGGAAAATTAGAACTGACGGGAAAGGCCCAGCTCTTCAGAAACTTGAGAATACATTTGGAATGGAAGAAACATCTACTTATGGGGAAGGCTCAGGAATTAATGAAGATGTTCACTCAAATTCTGTGGTCAGTTTAATGCCTGATTTCGTGGAGAAGGGAGATCAAAATTGGCCAATCCATAATTTGCCTGTGGGTGACAGACAGACAAATCATTTTCATGAACCTTTTAGGCTCAGAACATATCTTAGGGGAAAACAACGAGGCAAGCATCTTATCGAACCTTTGGATTCTCTAGGAAGCTCCTTCATAACACAGTTTGATAGAGAGCAAATGACGATGGAAGAATACATGCTTAGTCCGTTTCCATCACCTTGTGCTCCAATTACAAGGCCTTTGCTCGTGACTGATGGAACACGAGTGATTAGCCGGAATAGCAGAGAGTATTTGAGCGGACATATTCAGAATGATGATATGATTGCACATGTACGGGGGATCCCTCCACTTAGAAAATTGCAGCCTTCAGTTGAATCTAATAAGATGAGAAACGAAAATGGGAGTGGAAGATGTGTTCGTGCTAATGGTAAGTTCTTTCGATCGTATTTATACATCATATTGTTTCGTACAGGGAAATGAAAGGAATTTATTTGTTAGCTTTTTCTGTATCACAGGACCAAATGATGCAGCTGTTCTTTTATTCGTTGGGATATCAATCGGCATAACGTCCTCCTTCATAGCAAGGAAAATCGAAGTAGATAAACTCCAGAAAGCGCTAAAGCAATCAGAGGGCTTGGTGCAGGATTTACAAGACGAGCTCGAGATGAAAGATTCATTGACAGTGAGGGAGCTAGAATATGAAAACACAAAGAATAATGATCTAGACGGCATATTTGATGGTGGAACACAGTGTGATCAAAAGGCTGAAACTTCAGATTCGATGAGTAAAATCGAAGCGGAGCTTGAAGCTGAACTGGAAAGGCTAGAGCTCAACATAAACACATCCAACATCGAGACAGGACATATGAGTGACGTAAGCTTTATTGTGTTAATTTATTTTGAAAATCTTGCATTGATGCACCAAAGTTTTCTTCAAACTTCTGTAAGAATATCAGTTTAATAAATTTCTTTTGAAAATTGTGCAGCTGGAGCCAGATTACGAAATAGACTTTGCACAAGGCGAACTGAGAACTGATAAGATCAAGAGGCAACCTTTTGATGAGACTGAGTCTAAGGGAGATCCAAATGGCAACTCTACACCTGAATCAGGGAATTATGTGGTCTCACCTCGTGAGTTGTCCTTGCGACTACAAGAAGTTATCAATTCTCAGCTTGAACAACGGATTAAAGAACTCGAGATGGCCCTTCAAGAGAGCCAGAGGGAGGTGGTGCGGCTGCACATGGAAGCAGACAGCAGAAAGAATTCATGGTCAAGGGTTTGGGGAAGCCATGAAATGATGAGACATGAGAGAGAAAGGGAAATCCCAGTTGATATGGATCACACACAGAATAATCCTCTTGAGACAGAACCTCTGGTCATGAACTTAACAGGAGAAGCAGTGGAAGCTTACAACGAGGCATATGATGAACTGGTGAAAATAAACGACGAATCAGAAGATGATTCACCATCCAAAATGCACGATGATGAACGGCGTCGAGAAGAAGGATCATTGATGGAGAAAAGGACACCTTGGCAGCATGAGTGTTATATGAAGGATTCCTCAATGATGGTGAAGAAAGTGAACTTCAACATGCAGGAGCTGCTTGATGTTGTTGCTTTGAGCGATGAAGAAGAAGAAGAAAAAAGTGACTTTGAGAATGAAATGGAGAAGCAATTGATAAAGCAGATTGTTGAGAAAACAAAGCAAGGTTCTCCTGTTGTACTTAATGCTCAGAAGATGCTTTTCCTTATGGAAGAAAGAGAATGATATGACTTTCCAGTTTTATACAAGAAGGAAGACAAAGAATGGGAGTCAAGTGGAGAGAGCTTGAAGAGCTGGAAGATGAAGATAGGATTTTATGATTGAATATTGTGATTGTTGCTTTGTGTAGTTGCTGTTTGTTGGTTGCTGTATTGTGATTTTGTTGTGCAGGTTTACGTGTTAACTAGAGTTGTTAACGCTCAAATGAAGAGTATAAGAAAAGTTTGGGTTAGTTGTGATAGTTATAAGAAAAGGGGTTGGGGTTAGTTGTGATAGTTATCGGAAAATTAGGGAAAGGTTGTAAAGGGAGAGAGTTGTGCATCTTTAAAGGCTTCAGATTGTATTTTTTCCTTCGGGAAATAAAGAAAGCGACAGTTTCTCTCTATTTATTTGGTATTAGAGTAAGACTTTTTCTGGTTTACTATGGAGATTCCACGGACTGAGTTGAGAATTAATTGAATTCAAGATGATCTTGAAACAATGAATGTTGATATTGTTTCCAAGATTACTTATATTTAACACCAGGTTGCTAAACTTGGTTTACTCGATTCTAAAATGCTGGGAATATAGACACAACTGAAACGAAATACAAGAGAATGAAAAATACCTGAAAGAGCTCTGCATACTACAACAACTACACGTCCAGATTCCACCAGTTCTGGTGCCGACAACTGTGTCGTCAAACGGAGTACACGCTGGTGAGGCTTCGACCGGCCGTCCAGACTGAGTAAATCACCTCTTGTTTCTAGCGATTGTAACCAAGCTGGCTTCTGCTTTCCGTCAAACAGTAATTGGGAGACGAAGAAGACACATGCGACGTTTGGTTCTCCAACGTTTACAAATATGAAGAGAACTCTGACGAAAAGGTTAGGTTTCCAGGTCGGTGATATGCAGTTCACCGTCGACGGAATTCCTGCGGCTGCCGAGGAAGAAAGAATTGTAGGTGATGCGGCGGTAATATTGCAGAAGATTGAGATACCAATCTTCGACGGATTCAACATTTCTAGATGGCTGGTTCGTGCGGAGAGGTATTTCCGATTTGGTCAATGTACCGAAGCCGAGAAATTGAGACTGTCGGCAATGGCCATCGACGGTAGGGCTTTGAATTGGTTTCAATGGCAGATTACCAAACATCTGTTTTACTCTTGGTATGACTTTCGTGAGAGACTGTTAGAACGGTTTGGCCATAGTTCGTATGATGATGTTGGCGCCAGATTGTTTTCGCTGAGACAAACAGGTTCGTTTACGGATTATTTGCTGTAATTCGAGGAGTTGATGTCGCAATTGTAGGGAATTCCAGATAGTGTTTTAGAAAATGCGTTCAAGAATGGATTGGAACCTGGAATTAAAGAATTGATTCACATTTTCCAATCGGTTGGTTTGAAAGCGGTAATTTTCTTGGTTATACGGTTGGCTGCAAATCCTATTGCAGGTTCTTCCGTACCGTTGAGTTCGGGAACACATCGTGCAGTAGGTAACAAACTTACTTTAAATTCTCGTTCTACTCATGAGAATGTGAAACATGGATATATGAAGGATGAGGTTGTTGTTTGCTCATTTCAGAATAAAGGAAACACATCGTTTCCTTTAATGGATTCCTCAGGATTAAAGAGAAATAAAGGACTTCTATTCAAACGTCTCACATATGCGGTAACATATGAATGAAGAAGGAAAGACTTATATTTTTGTTGTGATGAGCAGTATTTCTTGGCCATCATTGTAAGAATAAAGAGTTGCATGTCATCATTATTCATGAGGGGAGATAAATGAAGTTACATAGGTGGAAATAGAAGATCAACTTGTTGAAATTGGTGAGTCTATTCCTGTGGGCGAGTTAGCGGAATTATCTATGAATTCCGTTATTGGTTTGTCATCTCCACAAACATTGATAATTAAAGGAAGAATTGAGGTTCAAGAGGTTGTTGTGATGGTAGATAGCAAAGCAACTCATAACTTCATCACTATTGAGGTTTTACATCGTTTGAAGTTGAAGACGAAAGGGACAACGGGTTATGGTGTGTTTTGAGGCACCGGGGTTACAGTGAAGGGTGAAGGCATTTGTAAAAATGTTTCATTGTTCCTACCAAATCTGAAGTTTAAGGTTAATTTACTTCCATTAGAGCTTGGTAGTGCTGATATTATATTGGGAATACAATGGTTGAGGTCTTTGAGCAAGATCCAATTTGACTTCGAAAGGTTTGAAATCAAATTTTGCAAGAATAAGATGTGGTATTCGCTTCGAGGGATCCTTTATTACACAATTCGTTGGTCACTCTTAAAACTTTTCGGAGATCCGTCGAGGGAGGACATCAAGGTTATGTAGTGAATTTGTATTCCTTGGTCGTTTCTAATGAGAATGCAGTAAATAATTTTCTGCTCTCTTAGACTCCTTTGATGATATTTTTCAGATGTCTACAGATCTACCTCCTCTAAGAGGTAATGAGCACTCCATAATACTTAAATTGGATGTTGGTCATATGAATGTGAGAACTTATAGATATCCTCACGCGCACAAGGAAGAGATTGAGAAGTTAGTTCGTGAATGCTTCAAGCTAGCCTCATTAGACCTAGCCGAAGTCCGTTTTCAAGTCCGATTTTGTTGGTGAAAAAGAAGGAAGGAAGCTGGAGATTTTGTGTAGATTACCGAGCTTTCAATCAGGTAACAGTTTCCGATAAATTTTCTATTCCCATGATAGATGAGTTATTGGATGAACTTCATGGGACGGTTATCTTTCTAAGTTGGATTTGCATTCGGGGTATCACCAAATCCGGATGAATGAAGATGAAATAAAAAACTGCCTTTTGAACGCACGATGGTCATTATGAGTTTTTGGTTATGCCGATTGGATTAACAAATGCTCCAGCCACTTTTCAAGCATTGATGAACGATATTTTCAGACCTTATTTATGGAGGTTTGTACTCGTTTTCTTTGATGATATTTTGGTTTATAGTTCATCTTTGCAAGAGCATTTGAAGCACCTTAAGGTAGTCTTGGAAGAACACTGGAAATACCGTTTGTTTGAAAATGCAAAAAATTGCTCGTTTGGACAGTTGTATATCGAGTACTTGGGACACATCATATCAAGAGAAAGGGTGTCCACAGACAACAATAAAACTGCAGCAGTATCCAATTGGCCTTGTTCGCGGAATATCAAAGCGCTTCGAGGTTTTTTGGGTTTGACGGGCTATTACCATCGGTGCAAGGTGATGAGATAATTGTGAAACCTCTTACTGAACTATTAAATAAAGATGCTTTTGGATGGTCGGAAGATGCATAATTGGTCTTTAATGATCTTAAAAAAGCAATGGTGACAACACCCGTTTTGGGACTACTTAACTTTGGAGACGTTTTGTGGTGGAATCCGATTCTTCGGGAGGTGGTTTGGGCTCGGAACTCCTGCAAAATCAGCGTCCAATTGCCTATTACAGCAGGAGTTTATCGAATTCAGAGCATTTGAAATCCGTTTACGAGGGGGAATTGATGGTCATAGTTTGTTCTATTCTGAAATGGCGTCATTACTTGATGGACAGAAAGTTTTTGGTTTGTATGGACCATAGAAGTTTAAAATTTTTGTAGAAAAAACGTGAGGTTAACGGTGAATATCGGAAGTGGTTAATAAAGTCGTTGGGTTTTGATTTTGTTATAATATACAAACCTGATAAGGAGAATCAAGTAGCATATGGGCTATCCAGTATTCCGGAGCAGCCAAGCTTTTCATAGATTTGTTTGTATACAGAGATTTCAATTCCACAATTTGTACAGTAGGAAGAGTTAGCGACTCTCGTTGATAAGAATCCGACTTTGGGACCAATAAAATAACAACAACAAGACAATTTGGAGTCTCCTTTAGGGTATAGATTGGTTAAAGGAAAATTGTTGTTCAATGATCGTTTGGTTATTTCCAAACCGTCGATGTTTATACCCTCGATTCTTCACGAATTTCATGATTGCTCGATAGGTGGACATGCAGGGGTTCTTAAGACTTTTAAGCGAATCCAAGCAATACTTTTCTGGGGTGGGATGATGGCGGATATACAGAGGCATGTGGCTAAGTGTGGAATTTGTCAAACACAAAAGTATTCGACTTTGTCTCCGGCAGGTTTACTTCAGTCTTTACCTTTTCCAGCGAGGATTTGGGAAGACTTGTCAATGTATTTTATCGAAGGGTAAGTCACATGGAGTAAACGTGATTTCAGTGATAGTAGATCGATTGAGATTGCTCCATTTTATCGCACTGACTCACCCTTATACATCATATGAAGTTGCTAGACGTTTTATTAAGGAGGTAATACGATTACATGGGTTTCCTAAATCCATTGTTTCGGATTGAGATAAGGTCTTCATGAGCCAGTTTTGGAAGGAATTTTTTCGTCTTGCGGGCACACAATTGAAGTTTAGCATGACCTTCCTTCCTCAATCGAACGACCAAACCGAGGTGCTTAATAGGTGTTTGAAGTTGTTATGCAAATGCTCGTCCGAAACCTTAGGCTAAATACTTGGTATGGGCGGAATTTTTCGTGTATTACGTCTTTCCATACTTCTCTTAATGCTACTCTTTTCCAAGTGGTCTACGGACGTGAGGCACCCTTGAAAGAATGTGATGCGATGTTACAAGAGATTCTGATAGACTTCAGATGAGGAAAAACAGCTCAGCTCCTTTATTGATCACCAAAAATCAGGTACAACTTGTAGGAATTGATTAGGGAGAGTACCACTCCTCTCCTTCACAACACTCACACCTCACAAATGAATCACGATGCCTATACGATCTCTAAGCACTCCCTATTTATACTTTTCTCTGCTAACTAACAAATTAACAGAATTAAGAACTTATACAAAGAAACAGTCTAGGTACAGAATAAAACTGAAAGTATAAACTAACCTCAACTAGGCTTGAATCCTCTGCTCCTTCACCCGGATTGCTGAGCTGTCATTCTCTGCAGATCACTTCCTTGAGGCATCAGCTTCTGTCTCCTGCAATAAACCTAAAAGGGCATATCAATACCACCCTCTTTGAATTTCAGCTTGTCCTCAAGCTGGAAATTAGGAAATTGTTATACAAAATCTCTGGCAAGCTCCCAAGTAAACTCATGATGTGGCAGATTCTTCCACTGAGTCAATATCTCTAGTTGTCCCTTGTTGTTATATCTAGTGTCCATCACTTCCTCCGGATCCACTTTCAACTCCAAATCAGTTGAAAGTTGTTCTGGAATCTGAGTCTGGAATTCTCCATCTCCTATAGCCCTTTTTAACTGAGAAACATGGAATACTGGATGAATTTTAGTCTCCTTTGGCAGATCAAGCTTATAGGCAACCTTTCCCACTCTTCCAATAACCTGGAAAGGTCCATAGTATCTAGCAGCAAGCTTATGATACTTATTTCCTCTCACAGAACTCTGCCTATAAGGCTGTAATTTCAGAAAAACCTTATCTCCCTCTGTAAATTCTTCCTCTCTGCAGGACTTATCAGCTAAAAACTTCATCCGCTGCTGAGCTCTATGCAAGTTCATCTTAATTTCTTGTAACATCGCATCCCTATCCTTCAAGGCTTTCTATAGCTCAAAATTTGTGGTTGAACCTTGCTCAAACTGCACTATAGTAGGTGGATCTCTCCCATACCACACCTTGAATGGAGTAGATTTTAGAGATGTATGGAAAGAGGTGTTATACCAAAGTTCAACCCATGGTAAAAAACTGTATCATTTTCTAGGATGATCTGAGGCATAACACCTCAGTTTGACCATCCGTCTGAGGGTGAAATGCAGTGCTATACTTCAACTTAGTTCCTGAAAGTCTGAACAATTCACCCCAGAAATGGCTCAAAAAAAATCTGTCTCTATCTGTCACAATGGCTTTGGGAAAACCATGTAATCTTACTATTTCTTTGATGAAAATTCGAGCCAGATCCGATGCATTGTAAGGATGTTTAAGGCCAACAAAATGACAGTATTTACTCAATCTGTCAACTATCACCAAAATCATATTGTAAACTTTAGATCTCGGTAAACCCTCAATAAAATCCATTGAAATCTCCTCCCAAGCCTGATTTGGAATTGGTAAAGGTTGTAATAAACCTGCCGGGCTGAGTGTAGAATATTTCTGTGCTTGACAAACTTGGCAATGAGCCACATACTACTGAATATCTTTTTTCATTCCCTCCCAATGAAATATTGCTTGAATCCTCTTCAAAGTCTTCAATACACCAGCATGTCCTCCCACCGGGCTATCATGGAATTCCTTTAGTATGGTTTTTACAAAGTCAGATTGCTTAGGAACTGCAATTCTTTCTTTGTAAACCAACCTGTCATGTATCAACGTTTAACCAGGTTGTACAACTGTATGTTGCTTCAGCTTCTCCACTATAGGCCCTAGAGTTGTATCCATTTCTACCTCCTTACTAAGGTCCTCTAACTGAATACTACTAGGGACTGAAAGTAAAAAAAGAAAAGCTGTTGGAGAGAGAGCTAAGATTTCAGGCATTCTTGACAAACCATCAGCAACCTTGTTTTCCAATCCTGGTTTGTAGATTATATCAAAGTCATAGCCTAAAATCTTTGTCAACCAACGCTGATATTCCAGATTCACCTCTCTTTGCTCTAGAAGAAACTTTAGGCTTTTCTGATAAGTTCTTACCAGAAACTTTCTGCCCAAAAGATAATGTCTCCAGCGTTGTATAGTTAATATAATAGCCATTAGCTCTCTCTCATACACTGGTCTAAAGGAATCCCTCTCTGAAAGTCTCTGACTGAAAAATGCTACTGGTCTCTGTTTCTGCATTAATACTGCGCCAATTCCTGTACCAGAAGCATCTGATTCCAACACAAGAATGTCCTAAAAATCTGGTAGAATCAGTACTGGAGCTGTAATCATGGCTTGCTTCAAGTTCTCAAAGGCTATTGAAGCTGATTCAGTCCATTTGAAGGCATCTTTTTTTAACAAATCAGTCGGTGGTCTTACTATGGATCCATAATTCCACACAAATCTTCTGTAGTAACCAGTCAGCCCCAAAAACCCTCCGAGTTGCTTAGCACTCGTAGGAGTAGGCCATCTCCCCATAGCTTCAGTTTTCTTTGGATCTGTTGCCACTCCTTCTTTAGAAATAATGTGTCCGAGATACTCCACACTTCTACTCCCAAATTGACATTTCTTCTTATTAGAAAACAACTCATGTTTTTCCAAAATTCCCAACACACATTCCAAATGTGAAATATGATCTTTTAGTGATCTGCTGTAGATTAGTATGTCATCAAAAAATACCAGTACAAATCTCCTTAGGTGTGGCCTGAAGATTTCATTCATCAAAGCCTGAAAAGTGGCCGGAGCATTGGTTAAACCAAAAGGCATGACCAAAAATTCATAATGGCCGTCATGTGTTCTAAAAGCTGTCTTCTCCACATCCTCTTTTCTCATCCTAATCTGGTGATACCCTGATATGAGATCAAGTTTAGAGAAAATTTCTACACCATGTAGTTCATCCAATAGTTGATCAATCATAGGAATGGGAAACTTATCCGAGACAGTTATCCTGGTTAATGCTCTGTAATCAACACAAAATCTCCAGCTTCCATTTTTTTTCTTAACCAAAAGTACTGGACTGGAGAAAGGGTTGTGGCTGGGTTGAATTATTCCAGCTGTCAACATGTCCTTTACTAACTTTTCTATCTCTTCCTTATGAGCATGAGGGTACCTATAAGGCCTAACACTTACTGGACCTTTTCTCGGTTGAAGAGTAATCATGTGTTCCCTTCCTCTAGTTGGGGGTAATCCCGTAGGCTCCTCAAACACTGACTTAAACTTTTGCAAAACAGGTGCTAACTCCCCTTCTAACTCCTGAGAGTTATTCTTGGTGTTTTCAAGAGAGTTAAATTCAACCCAATAACTCTGCTCTCCCTCTCGAACTGTTTTGATCAGTGTTTTAAATGTTACCAGTGAATTGTTGAGTGTAGGATCCCCTTTGATAGTTACAGCAGTCCCTCCACTTGTAAACTTCATTTCTAACTGCTCAAAATCCAACTGTATCTTTCCTAATGTTCTCAACCATTGTACCCCAAGAATAACATCTGCACTTCCCAATTCCAAGGGTAGAAAATCTGCCACTACCTCCACATTCTGCAGTTTCATGGTTACAGCTTTACAAATTCCTTCTCCTTGGACCGTTAGTCCATTTCCTAGGAACACTCCATAACTTGTTGTTCCTTTGGGTCTGATTCCAATCTTTTTAATCACTTCCAGGGATAAGAAGTTGTGTGTAGCACCACTATCAACCATAACTACCACTTTCTGATCCTTAATAGATCCTGCAACTTTCAATGTTTTAGGAGAATTCAGTCCCACAACAGAATTTAGAGACAATTCTGCCATTTCTCCAAAATGTTGTTGTAAATTCTCTTCTTCCTGCTGCATATCATCCTCAACTACTAAAGTTTCTCCATTCTCCATTACCATTAGTACTTGTAATTCCTTCTTCTTGCATTGATGTCCCGTGAAATACTTCTCATCATACTTGAAACATAATCCTTTTCTCCTTCTGTCATCAACTTCAGCTGGAGATAATCTCCTCTGGTTATTTCTGTTCTGCCAAGGACCATTCTCCCTTAATCTTGATCTATTTTCCTGAGACTGAGTAGGGATTGAAACAGTTCTGAAAGAAGTGTTAGAGTCCTGATTTTGTCTGCTAGAAGGCCTGAAAACACTTGATTTCATCTCTAAAGCAGAACACATTTTACTTCCTTCAAGTCTTTAGGCCAAAGCAATTGTTTCTTCCAATCCGTGAGGTCTAAAAACAGTTATTAAATCTCGGATTTCTTCCTTCAGTCCACTCTTAAAGGCTCCTTCCAAAATATGATCTGGAATTCCTGGTAATTGTGACACTAGTTCCTCAAACTCTCTCAAGTAATCAGCCAATGTTCTCCATTGTTTTAAGGCAAACAGTTTGTCACTAGTTGTACCACCTTGAACATCTCCAAATCTTTCAAAAATTCTCCATTTAAAGTCATCCCAATCTCTAAAAGGTCTCCTTCTTTTCTGCCAATTATACCAATTCAAAGCTGTACCATCTACACTCATGGAAGCTAAACGTAGTTTCTCTGTAGCATTACTACTAGCAATCTCAAAGTATCTTTCAGCTCTAGAAATCCAACCAATGATATTAACACCTTCAAAGACAGACATTTCTACTTTCCTCACATGCGTATCATTGGATTGATTTACAAATACCTGTTTCTCACCGAAATTGACCTCAGGTACTTGTCAAACACCATTTTCCAGTGGATTATGAGATTCCGATGCTCGATCTTGATCCAAATTGATTGACCGATGCTCGCCGTAATGTTCCTGATCTCCAGACGTAGGTTTCGGCATCAATTTCTTCAACATTTCTTTGATTTCACCCATTTCGGCTTCAATCTTCGTAATCTTCGTAATCTCGTTCCTTATTGGCTCAATCTTTGTGATTTCCTTGTCCATCTTCGAAACTTCTCTGGATAATTCGTCAAATTGTCCTTCCAGGGACTCGATTCTCGATTCAGAAGCTCTCGTCATTGAAGATCTTCTTGCTCTGATACCAATTGATAGACTTCAGATGAGGAAAAACATCTCAGCTCCTTTATTGATCACCAAAAATCAGGTACAACTTGTAGGAATTGATTAGGGAGAGTACCACTCCTCTCCTTCACAACACTCACACCTCACAAATGAATCACGATACCTATACAATCTCTAAGCATTCCCTATTTATACTTTTCTCTGCTAACTAACAAACTAACAGAATTAAGAACTTATACAAAGAAACAGTCTAGGTACAGAATAAAACTGAAAGTACAAACTAACCTCAACTAGCCTTGAATCCTCTGCTCCTTCACCCGGATTGCTGAGCTGTCATTCTCTGCAGATCACTTCCCTGAGGCATCAGCTTCTGTCTCCTGCAATAAATCTGAAAGGGCATATCAGATTCAGAGTAACTTGTTACGGGCACAACAAAGGATGAAAATTACAACAGATCGTTCTAGAAGAGACATATCTTTTGAAGTTGGAGATTTTATTATTTTTGAAACTCCGACCCTATCGGTAAAAATGTGGTTGTCTGATGTTTTCAGAAGTTCGCAGCACGCTTTTGTCGTTCTCTTCAAGTAGAAGCACTCATGGGTTCGGTAGCATATCGGTTATCTCTTCCTTCAGGTTCGAAAGCGCATCCAGTGTTTCATGTGTCTCAATTGAAACAAGCGATGAGAAGCGACTTTATGCCTACTCCAATCCAGATCAGTTACAAACATACTTGCAGCTTACAGTTACACTTGCAACAATATTGGATACATATTATTCGGATACAAGAGCATTGGAGGTACTAGTTCAGTGGATTCTTTACCTTTTCATGAAGCTTCGTGGGAGAAGGCAAAAGAGTTGGCATGACATTTTCCAGTATTTCAGTTTGAGGACAAACTGCGTCTTTATGGGGACGGTATTGATATGACTTTTCAGGTTTATATAAGAAGGAAGACAAATAATGGGAATCAAGTGGACAGAGTTTGAAGAGTTGGAAAATGAAGATAGAATTTTATGATTGAATATTATGATTATTGTTTTTTGTAATTTTTGTTTGTTTGTTATTGTATTGTGATTTTGTTGTACATGTTTATGTGTTAACCATAATTAAAATTGTACTTAGTATTAGTTTGTTAATTAGAGTTAATCCTCAAATAGAAGGTATAAAAAAAGATTGAGGATCAGAAAAATTTTTAAAAAAAAAAGAAAAAAAAGTTGTAAGGTTATAAAAATGAGTTAGAATTAATTGTGACAGTTATCAGAAAAATTAAAAAAAAAAAGAAATTATAGGAAAGAAAAGGTAGCATCTCTTCAAACGATCCGGATTGTATTTTTTTCTTCAGAGAAAGAAAAAAAGCGAAAGTACCAAAATCAACGAGTGATGAATTTTCTCAGATTCCAAATAAAGATTATTAATATCATTCCATTTTTTTTTATAAATCGTGATGAACACCAAGAAAAAACATTGTTTGAAAAGCTCATATAAAGAAGTCGGAAGAACAAGACAGGAGAGCTTAGGGTTTATAATAAGATCTAACAAAGATTCATTCATCCTTCGTCCATGGTTTCAGTCTTCACACTCTTTTGGCAACATTGTCGTCGTCAATCTCACCCTCCTTCCACATTCCATCCATTGGTTCATTGGCCGTATTCTCGTTGTTGGTGTTCTCTATACTGCTTCCAAGCTGACCATCTTCGCCAAATCCACTGCTATTGTTAAATTGGCTACTGCTGCTGCCGCTAACATCGAAGGGGTTGTTACCTCCAAAGTCACCACCGGATTGAGAGCTGCCACCGACCTGGTTGCCATTGAAGTCACCGCCATACTGAGTGTTGCCACCTTCATATCCCCCACCCATGCCACCGCTACTAGCGCCACCATAAGTATTCCCACCACTGCCACTAGCACCGTAGCCTCCACCATTGGATCCATAGCCACCCGCAGCAGGGTAGCCACCAGCACCACCCCCATAGCTGCCACCCGCAGCAGGGTAGCCACCAGCAGCTCCCCCATAGCTGCCACCAGCAGCAGGGTAGCCACCAGCAGCTCCCCCATAGCTGCCACCAGCACCATCCCCCTAGTTGCCACCAGCCCCACTTTTAGTCTATAGAATGTGTTTATATTAGGAAAGTGATAAAAAAATAAGGAAAAAAAAGTCGACAGCCCCACCACCATAGCTGCCACCAGCACCACCTCCGTAGCCACCAGCACCTCCCCCATAACCACCAGCACCACCCCCGTAACACCCAGCACCTCCACCGTAACCACCAGCACCACCACCGTAACCACCAGCACCGCCCCCGTAACCACCAGAACCGCCCCCGTAACCACCAGCACCACCTCCGTAGTTTCCACCAAACCCAGAACTACGGAAACCAGCTGGTCTTTCGTTTGCATAATTCACTCTAATAAATCTACCATGAAGATCCTGGGAAGAAATTAACATTACAAAACAGAGAAAAAAAGATGAGTCGATTATTTAGCCAACATGATCAGAACACCATTTTGACAGAAAAAGAAATCAGTCAGCGAGAAGATCAAAACTAAGATTAATACACATTTGGGGTACTCAAAAAACATTAGTCGTTATAAAACTGGTCAATAATAGTAATTACCTTTCCATCCAAAGCCTGGATAGCGCTAGAGGCTTCCTCAGAAGAAGTGTAGGTCACAAAGGCAAAGCCCCTTGACCTACCCGTATCACGGTCCATAACAACCTTAGCTGGAGAAATTACAGAAGTTGGGTCAGCACCAAGCAACAATATCCACATATACACATACTACCTTCAGGAAAAAGGTGCCTAGAGAAGGTATTCCATCCGGCTTCAAATGACATAACTTGGGCACTCAAATTCCTGGTTTTAAGAATACAAGAAAGTTGTCTGAAAAGTTACCATCAATGACTTCACCATATCTACTGAAAGCTTCTCTCAAGCCTTCCTCATCTGTGCTATATGAGATACCTGTTACAAGACAAGAAGTTAACCTAACAATGCAAACAGCTAGCTGTAACCCTTGATCAGACCAACGCTGTCTCCTACACTTACCTCCAACATAGAGCTTTGATGATGACATGCATCTTATCACTTGAAAAATTGAAGGGCTTGATACAGAGGTCTGAACATTGAGCTGCTTGCTCGCAGTCTGCTTGAGTATGTTTCCGAACTTACTGAAGAAAGCCATTGCTGATTAACGATATAACCTGAAATTAAAAACCCAAAAGACTAAATTCAGTAGCCTCAAAGCAACAGAGGTTGTTAAAACACAAGCTGTAGTCCACTATCGTCCATGAGATAAACTCAAAACAACCAAAATTTTATCAAGCACATCAAGACGCAAATAAGTGGTCACGAAAACTTGCATACAATCAGAGTTAAAATCCCGTTACTTTTCTCTACAAAACGTGAAACGAAAAACTCGGCAACGACCATATTCTTCCGAAGAAAAATATATCAAAAGGTGACACTGTTTACAAGCACAGCTGAAAACACCGTGAGAAGAAAGACTTCACATCTCTGACCCTTCATCGATTCTAAGTACTTTACTTTCTCACTAATCAAACGTGACAGCAAAACCAGAGAAACGAACCGTAATATCATGCCATACATAACAGAACAGTAAACTCGTACATCCGAACCATGAAAAGACAGAAGATACAATAGAAAAGAAAATCGGTAATCAAGAAATGACCTTGACCCAGATCATTCAAACTCACACAAGCTAAAAAAAGTAGTACACATGAGATGAACACGAGAAGACAAAGTACGGAATCAGAATCATCACAGAAAATTTTTAGCCTAATTTCTAGGGTTTACGAGAGAGAAATGATCGTGAGCACCTCTACACTTTTCTTCCTGATTCTAGCTTCTGGGCTCAGACCAAAACCCTATTCGCCGAGCCAGGGTTTATGTAACGACGTTGTGACGATCCTATCCCTTGATTTTGCACTTAGGTAATCTTGACCGTTGAATATACATCTACTGTAAGTCTAGAGATTGTTGCAGACCTGACACGTGTAGATTCTCCATTGGACGCCTGACAGCCGAGTGAAAGTTGTATCCTTTTTACATTATTGCGAAAGAGCCCTACATTTGTCAGTTTATTATATATTAAAAATCGTATTTATTTCAAATGGAAACCCAAACTTCTGTACGTTATTATTTCATCCATTCCAACATTTAAAAAGAAATTGAGAAACTACATGTGCAAACTAAATTGTAATGTATAATCTCAAACCATATTATGTTATTTCTCTCATTACTTTTTCTAATAAAATGGTAATTATTTTCATGCTTGTAATAGATAGTAGCATGTGAATTTTTTAAAATATATTCTGATATCCTATAAAATGTTTTTACATTAGGAAAATGTGAATTTTATACAAAAAGATTGTGAAATAGGAAAAATGTGATTTTTCTCCTTGAATGAGTGTGAATTATTAGCACGTAATTTTTAAAATATTTTATTTTAGTCTATAGAATGTGTTTATATTAGGAAAGTGATAAAAAAATAAGGAAAAAAAAGTCGACAAAAAAATACAATACCAACGAATGGGTTTGAAACGTAAACATTGAGAAGCTTTGGGGTCCTATAATAATTTTGCATTTTGTTTCACTAACACCCGAACTCGAGATGGAGGAATCCTTTGGTTCTTCTATCAATTCTTGGGAGTCCCGGCGAGATTTTCACCGGCAAAACCTGAAATTGTAGGAGTAATCGAGTACCCGATGGATCGCAGTCGAAGATCCAGAAGCATTCTGGAGTGTTTAGGCGAAGAAATCATCAGAATCATCACGCCTGTCTCGATATGCATGTTCGCAGTCGTTCTTCTGGTATGTGTCCTTGACTCCGGGTCGTCCTCCGCCTCTTTATCCTCCATCGCCACCGCAGCTTACGCGGAGAGCGATTCTGATTCTTCTTGGGACAAATTCGTCGGTGCCCTTTTGAATTCTCTCGTGTTCGTCGTTGTAATCACTGCCGTGACCTTTCTTTTGGTGCTTCTCTTTTATTTCAGATGCGTTAGGTTTCTGAAATTCTACATGGGTTTCTCCGCTTTCATCGTTTTAGGGGTTTTAGGTGGTGAAATCCTTGCGTTTATAATCGAGGATTTTAGAATCCCCATCGATTGCGTCACATTTCTGATTATTCTATTCAATTTCGCCGTCGTCGGAGTCTTGGCCGTATTCATGTCAAAGTTTTCCATTTTCGTCACACAAGGGTACTTGGTTTCAATCGGAGTTTTGGTCGCTTACTTCTTCACACGACTTCCGGAATGGACAACTTGGGTCCTCCTTGTTGCCATGGCATTATACGATCTCGCTGCTGTTCTTCTTCCTGTCGGGCCATTGCGGCTCCTTGTTGAAATGGCTATATCTAGGGACGAAGACATTCCCGCTTTGGTATACGAAGCTCGTCCAGTAATCCGTGACCACTCTGGTTTGGTTCAAAGGAGGGTATGGAGAGATCAAAGGAACAACGATGCGAATCCTGGTGTTGTAGATTCTTCAGTTGTTAGTAGAAACCTAAATCAAGAGGATGTGGGATTGAGTGGAGCAGAAGAAGGGATGGTGTCAGTGGAAAGGTCAGAGCTTTCTGTACCATTGATGGATCACAGTGATAGACCTAGTGCTGATAGTGCAGTTCAGGTTGAGAATTTTCTGGAAGGAATCGGATTAGGATCATCGGGTGCAATCAAGTTAGGCCTGGGGGACTTCATCTTCTATAGTGTTCTGGTTGGAAGAGCCGCAATGTATGATCTAATGACGGTATATGCCTGTTATCTAGCAATCATAGCCGGTCTGGGAATCACGCTACTTCTCTTGGCGGTTTATCAGAAGGCATTGCCAGCTCTTCCTGTATCAATCCTGTTAGGTGTCTTGTTTTACTTCTTAGCTCGCCTGTTACTGGAAGAATTCATCGTACAGTGTTCTTCAAACCTTGTAATGTTCTGAAAGGTTCATATTCCTTGTAGGTGAAGATTCTGTAATTTGGTAATCCAAAGTGTGAAAGTGTTAAATGCTCTGTTTTCTTACTGAATTACTGCAATAAAAATACTACATTGATTTCATTACGGCTATACGTATATATTATTAATTCTATTACATAGCTGTGATCATCATTATAACTATGTTTGAAAATTTACATGGGTAAAACTCCTATTTCTCATTATTATCTACTTTGCATATTCTCCTTATGTTTCGAATTCATCCTATTTTCTTATGTTTCGATCAACATTGTATTCTTTTCTTATGTTTAAAAATTCTGCATATATCACATCCGTTTAAAATCCGTTAAATATTTCAATTTTGACCCGGTTTAGGGTCAATTTTGACTCGGTTTAGACCTAATTTTGACTCGGTTAAGGATTAATTTTGACTATAATTTAGGTCCAAATTTGACCCGATTTAAACTCAATTTTGACCCGGTTTAGATTCAATATTGACCATAATTTGGGTCCAATTTTGATTTTTATCCAAATCCAATCCGAATCAATATGAAATTCAACAAAATTAAACCGAAATTAAACAAAATTTGATTCTTATCGGTTTGTTCGATTTTAACCCGAAATTAGTATGATTTTTACTCGAATTGTGTACAATTTGACCCAATTTTGATTTTTATACTATTAAAAACTCGAATCAATATGAAATTCAATAAAATCAAACCGAAATTTAAACAAAAATCGATTCTTATCGGTTTGTTCGATTTTTAAACCAAAAGTAGTATTATTTTTATTCAAATTGTACACAATTTACCCAATTTTAGTTTTCATACCATTAAAACTCAAATCAATAGGAAATTCAAAAAAATTAAACCGAAATTAAAACAAAAATCGATTCTTATCGGTTTGTTCGATTTTTAACCCGAAATAAGTATTACTTTTACTCGAATTATGTACAATTTGACTCAATGTTGATTTTCATACCATTAAAAACTCGAATCAATATGAAATTCAACAAAATTAAAACGAAATTTAAACAAAAATCGATTCTTATCGGTTTATTCGATTTTTAACCTGAAATTAGTATTAATTTTACTCGAATTGTGTATAATTTGATCCAATTTTACTATTTGGGCGTAATTTACGCAAGCACCGATTGGGCGTAATTTAGTTAAGAATCGATTTTTCTTTAATTAAGGTTTAGTTCGGTTAAAGTTTCATATTGATTCGAATTTTAATCGGGTAAAAATTAAAATTGGATCCAAATTTTGGTTAAAATTTGTTTCAAATTATGATCAAAATTAATTATAAACCAAGTCAAATTTGGATCTAAATACTAGTCAAAATTAAGCCTAAATCGGGTCAAAATTGGTTTCAAATTTTGGTCAAAATTGAGTCTAAATTAGGTCAAAATTGAAACTAAACCTGGTTTAACTTAATTTCGGGTTGGGTCAAGTCGAGATTGAGTAAAAACCGGGTTGAAATTGAAAGATTTCACAGAATTTTAAACGAAGAGAATTATTGGCAGAATTTTTAAACATGAGAGGAAATAGAATGAATGCGAAACCTGAGGATAATATGCAAAGTAGATAAATATGATGGGAAAATAGAAGTTTATTTCAATTTATAAATGTTATTAAAATAAAGTTTCTAAATGTCATGATTCATTGCCTATGTTAATCGCTTCAATATTCTATATTAAAGAATTTTCCTGAATATTGACTTAACTGTTGTCTAATTTACCTATCTAATATTTAATGATTAGAATCTGTGTATTCTTTGAATTATATTCATAAAAATATAATTAATATATAGGTCATTTTTCCAACAAAAAATTGATAAAACTTTCCTGTACATAACGAAGAGAAGCAAAATGATAAATTTTATTGAATTAGTACATGAAGAAAAAATAAACGAGAGTATTCCTTATCCGAAGACTTCCACATGAAACAGGGGGCCCTTGGAAAAAAATGGAACAATTTTTGGAAAATCGAGAAAAAAACAAGAGAAAATCAACGGCGGGAGTATTTGATGCCAATAATATAATCTCTTGTATATTATTATTAGACGGAAGCCATAGTATAAATAAAAATTACAAAATTTTAATACGATTTTACAAAATTACATAACTATCTTTAATGTAGATAACTTTAATATTTTTTTTCAAGTTGGACATGAAGATCCCGAATGCCCAACTTGGAACGCAAATAAAGAAAAGAATTTTGTCCCAAAGCGTTGGTGAAGATGTCGGCAACCTGTTCTGACAAACGAACATGAGATGTCTGAATGGTGCCTTCCTGAACCACATCCCGAATGAAATGACAGTCTATCTCGATGTGTTTCGTACGCTCATGAAACACAGAATTTGCAGCAATGTGCAAAGCATCCTAATTGTCACAAAAAGGCGCATAGGATCCGAAGGGAGAATGCCAAAGTCCCGAAGTAAAGCTCTCAACCATATGAGCTCACTCGTAAGATGTCCCATAGATCGATATTCTGTCTCAGCCGAAATACGTGAAACGGTAGCTTGTTTCTTGGTTTTCCACGTAATAGGTGAATGGCCAAGAAACACAATATATTCGCCAATCGAACGTCGAGTAATCCGACAAGAAGCCCAATCAGAGTCACAAAAACCTGAGAGAAGAAGATCACAATCGGAGCGAAGCCAAATACCTTGCCCAAGAGAACCCTTCAAGTAGCGAACCACTCGCAATGCAGCAAGCCAATGAGCCTCACGTGGTTGTTGCATGAACTGAGAAAGGGTATGGACCGCAAAACTGATATCAGGTCGAGTGGTCGTCAGGTAGAGAAGACGGCCCACTAGGCGGCGGTACTACTCAGGGTCCGAGTGTAGGGTCCCAGAAGCATCGGACAATCGATGGTTCTGCTCGAGAGGAAAAGTAACAGGACGACATGCAAGAAGGCCACACTCGGAAACAATGTCTGTCGCATACTTACGCTGCGACAAGTAAATCCCATCGGAGGTTTTCGCAACCTCAATCCCCAAAAAGTATTTGAGAATCCCAAGATCCTTCATATGAAAGCAGTACCGAAGATATGTCTTGAAAACCTCCATCATGTCAACATCATTTCCACCGATCAAAAGGTCATCAACATAAACAAGAACGTGAAGATGTCGCGTACCTCGAACCAACGAAAACAAGGATGAGTCGGACCGGGATTGAAGAAAACCGTACGCAAGAAGTACTTTGGAAAGCTTGTCAAACCAACAACGAGGAGCTTGCCGCAAACCATAGAGAGACTTCTTCAGTTTGCAAACCAGAGTCGGATCGTCACACGGTAGACCAGGAGGTACCTTAATGTAAATATCTTCATGTAGATCGCCATGTAAAAAGGCGTTATGAACATCCATTTGATGGATCACCCATTGTTTTGTGGAAGCAACGACCAAGAATGTGCGAACAGTCGTCATCTTCACAACGGGAGCAAAGGTCTCCTCGAAATCAACTCCTTCAGTTTGCCGATTGCCAAGAACAACTAGTCGAGCTTTGTAGCGTTTAATACTCCCATCTGATTTGTACTTGATCTTGTAAACCCATCGACATCCAATAGCTTTCTTCCCCGGTGGCAAAGTAGTCAAACTCCAAGTGTCATTTTGTGCCAAAGCACTAAGCTCCTGTTTTATAGCCTCGGTCCAACAAGTAGTCGTGGCGGTTTCAGAGTAAGAACGAGGCTCGGTTCCAATATCAATAGTTGCAAGGAAAGCTCGATATCGCGAAGTAAAATTAGCATTAGTAACGTAATTCGCTATGGGATACGAGACAGTACCTGAGGACAATGAAGTGGGCGGAGAAGAGATGCAAATGGGGTCTTCAAGACATCGAGCGGAGTACGTGACATAATCTCGAAGCTTAACTGACGAAAACTTAGTACGATGACCACAACCAAGTGTAACAACCGTAGATAACCCGAAACCACTATCTGCAAGAATACCGTGGGGTGATGAGTCCCCGGGTGGAGGATCACCGTGGGATGAAGATGGCTCAGGTGATGATTCCTCGGGTGGAGGATCACCGTGGGGTAAACCATCGGAGGCAACATCAGACTGCCCCCTGTCTGAAGCAGCCGACACCGGTGGAAGATGGAACATATCCGGCGGATCATCAAAAAACCGAAGGATGAGGAGTCGGATGTGTTTAAGACGATTCCTGTGACGGTGAGCCTGTGGAACTATCCGTATATGGAAAAATGTGCTAAAAAATACCACATCACGAGAGATGAAGAGCTGACGAGTTTCAATGTCAAACACCTTCCATCCTTTTTGTCCAAACGGAAATCCAATCAAGATGCACTTGTGTCCACGAGGAGCAAACTTTTCCGTCTCTTTCTTCCCTTTATGTGCGTACCACAAACATCCGAAGTTGTGAAAACGATCATAGGACAGTGGGGATCCATCCAAGAACTCATACGGAGTCTTACCTTGTAGTAACGTAGATGGAGTCCGATTTATCAAGTATGATACGGCCAAAATGCATTCCCCCCAAAACGTCACAGGCAGATGAGCTTGAAACATAATGGCGTGGGCAACATTGAGGATATGACGATGTTTGCGCTCAACGCGACCATTCTGCTGAGGAGTGTACACGCACGAGGTTTGATGGAGTATGCCATGCGCTTGAAAGTAATGGCGGAGGCCAATGAATTCAGCCACGTTGTCTGTCCTAACAACCTTAACACGACAATCAAATTGACGTTTCACCATTTCACAAAAATTAAGAACAATATATTTGACTTCCGACTTAGAACTCATCAAATAAACCCAAACAACTCGTGAATGATCGTCCACTAAAGTGAGAAAGTAGACCGCATCAGTTGTAGCATGCACATTATATGGTCCCTAAATATCGGAATGTATTAAATCAAAGAAAAGTGTAGCATTAGACTCACTAGAAAAAAAACATAGCACGTTTTTGTTTGGCTCGAAAACAAATATCGCAAGGAGCCTTATTCTTATTCTTATTCTGTTTTGAAACGCCAAAATCCTTAGGCAATAAATCTAATACCTTATCAGACGGATGTCAAAGCCGATGATGCCATAAATCTCGAGAAACCAGCGTACTAGCATGAAAAGCTCTAGGTCCAACCGTTCCCCGAAGCTTGTAAACCCCATCGCATTCTTCACCCACTCCAATCAGGGTCCTCGCGATACGGTCCTGAATCACACAAACGCGATTAGTAAACGTCACAATGCAATTATTACTTTGCAGCAAATGCGATATGGAGATCTAGTTGCATGTAAGTGATGGTACATAAAGCACATGATGAAGAAAAAACGAGCTTCCCAACAACAAATCTCCCGTATGAGTAGCCATAGTACAATCATCATTAGGCAAACCAATGGGACATGGAGTGATCGGCAAAACATTGACTAAGGAATGTAAATTTCCCATCAAATGATGAGATGCGCCTGAGTCCAAAATATATTCAATGTAATATGTCTTACCGGATTGGGTGTCATCAGACCCGTGTGGTTTCAGCTTGAGCAACGTCAGCAAAATAGACCATTGTTCATCATTGAAACCTGGCATAGCACTGCGATCAAGGTCATGATCGGACCTGGAATCAGGAGCTGCTTCCGTGACACGAGCCGCATTCGCACGTACAGGAGGAGGGAGTCCACCACGATTAGAACGCTCGGGCTACCGGGAGCGAGCGTTCCTCCTAGGGCGTTCCGAAAAGCCGATGACAAGGTAGCAAGTGGAGACATCATGATTGGGTTTTGACAATGAGAATAAACGATGGTCTTGTCTCGTACCGCAGTCGAAGAGGCGGGCAAAGGAACCGACAAAAAGGACGTTGGGGAGAACCCTACAACCGCTCCACGATCATCGCGGCCGCGTGCAATCAACCAGTGACATTCTTCATGCACAACTTTGTAATGAACTTGATTGAGACTCAGAAGTGGGTCGAATCCAATGACTTGCGACCTAACAGTGCCGAAAACGGCAACATCAAGTCCCATGAGGAATTGATGAATCTTCTCCTCTTTACGATCGCGAACGAGCTCGGCATTGAGAACAGCCGCGTGTGACGTACCACAACCACATTTACGGATAGGTTGATATGTGTCCAATTCCTCGCAAAGCTTCTTCAACCTACCAAAGAAGACTTGAACACTTTGATTTTGCTCTAAGCAACGAGCAAGCTCCGCACGAATCTGATGAACACGTGCGGCATTCCCGACGGAGAACTGTTGGCGAAGATCCTCCCAAAGCGTCCTCACGTCGTCAACAATGGAGATGTTGGTGCACAAATGCGGATCGATGGTTCGATCAGCATGGAGTTGACAAGATCTCATTCTTCACGGTCAGGGGAATCCCGCGACGACGTAACAATCGTACCATCGAGAAACCCGAGCTTCCTCTTCGTGCGAAGAGTATGTCTAATGTGTTTGGCCCATTCTTCGTAGTTAGAATCACCACGAAGTTGAACAAATGTTATCAAAATTCACGGGCCTTTCGACGGATGCAATTAATAAGGGGAACCGATATTGCAGGAGGCGCGGGGAACAGATTCATCCCGTTGAGGAGGCTGATATGCGGACGCGTGCGGCTGGGCATCGTGCGGCAAGGGCGCACTGGTCTGGAAGGCGGAGAGCTGCTGGGCGTTACGCGACAAGGGCACTCCAGCTTGAAACGCGGATGGCTGCTGAGCGTCACGCAGCAAGGGAGCGCCGAACTGGAAGGCGAACGGCTGCTAGGCATCACGCGGCAAGGAAGAACCGGTCGACTGGGTGTTTCCATTGGAATCCGCATCAGTGGAAGCCATGAAACCCGACGGCTAAGGGCGACGGCGGCGGCTAAGAAAGCGGCGGTGGTAGGAAACAAAGAGGCCGACGACGGCGGCTAAGAAAGCGGCACACGTTCGACGGCTACGAGTAATCGCTCTGATATCATGCCAAGAATATAATCTCTTATGTATTATTAGGTGGAAGCCATAGTATAAATAAACATTACAAAACCTTAATACGACTTTACCAAATTACATAACTACCCTTGACGTAGATAACCTAATATTTGAAATGAGTAGTAGCTCCCGCGCGACCTTCCGTATTACCAAACCCTTCAGTTCCCTCCATAAGCTCTAATCCCCTTTCCCAATCGGAATTCTGAGTGAGAAGTTGGAGATTTGGATTTAGAGAGAGATGGAAAACTCGGTGACCCCAGATGCTATTTCGACTGTTTTGTCGAATTCGTTTTTCGATTCATCTTTGGATCGACCTAAGATCATTGTTCAGGTTGTGGATCTCAAGCCTACGGGAAACCGATACACGTAAAATTCTGACTTGTTTGATCGTTTCACATTCATATTTTCCATTATTTATGTTTCATTATCTGGGTTGTGTTTGATTTTCCCTATAGGACTAGATTTTTGGTTCTCCGGATTGACTAGGTCTTTCAGGAGTGGGATATGCGTACGATTTGACTTGATGTTGAATTTTAGTTTTAGCTTTGCATGCCTGGAGATTGATTTCGTATTTCATAATCTGGGTTGCATCTGATTTGTGAGAAGAAGCTATCGAGTATGTTTTCCCTTTTTTCATCTCCGAATTGGCTCTCTCGGTTGATTAGGTTCTCAGGGCCGTACGTTAGGTTTCTTCTTGTTTGCTTTAGATCTGATGTACTTGTTTTGATATGTTAATCGTGATTTCGGTGTTTGGGTAATATCTTAATGTTATTCTGTCTTTGAATCACAGATTTAGTGCCACTGACGGGAATATGAAAGTTAAGGCAATTTTCCTAGCGACTCTGATACCTGACATACTCTCAGGCAAGATTCAAAGTCTGGGTCTAATTTGCTTACTCGATTATACCGTCAATGACATCCTAAGCAAATCCGAAAAGTAAGCACTTTTGCTTTTCCATAAGCAAAGAATTCACTATATTTTCGAATGCTTGAGTTAGGGTACTAACCTATATACACTTGTTTTTCTGTCCTCTTCTTTGTTCATGTCCATTAGGTATTTGCTTGTGACAAAATGCGAGGCAGTTGCTTCAACTCTTGAAGTCGGAAGTTAAGACTAAAGACAAAGGTTTGACCTTAAAGCCAAAGCAAGAGGCTGATGAATCAAATGAAGTCAAAACCGAAATGTCAACTGATACAATGTTGAAACCAAAGCAAGAATTGGTTGCCAAATCAGCTTCTCAGATTATCAATGAGTAACGCCGAAAGTAAGCATTTTTTTGTTTTAGTTAATGCTTGTAAGCTTTTCTGGCATCTGTTAAAATTGTTATGTATGTTGTTTGATTATGTGTTATGTTGTGATTATCCAGTGCTGCGCCCGCTGCGAGAATGGCCATGACAAGGAGGGTTCACCCGCTTATGTCATTGAACCCTTACCAAAGAAATTGGACAATTAAAGTACGTGTCACAAAAAAAGGAGTCATGAGAACTTACAAAAACTCCAGAGGAGAGGGATGTGTTTTCAATGTGGAACTAACTGATGAAGAAGTAAGACAACTTTCCTTCTAAGAACTTTCTTGATTTTATATTGCTTTCCATTATATGTGATTGATTATTTTTGGGAAATTTAGGGGACGCAAATCCAGACCACCATGTTCAATGAAGGTGCAAGGAATTTTATGACAGATTTAAGTTGGGGAAGATTTATTACATTTCAAGGGGCACACTTAAACTCGCTAACAAGCAGTTCAAGACAGTTCAAAATGATTATGAGATGACTCTAAATGGGAATTCTGAAGTTGAAGAAGCTAATAACGAGGAAGCGTTTAACCTGAGACACAATTCAATTTTGTACCCATTGATGAGTTGGGTGCATATGTAACTCACAAGGAACTTGTTGGTAAGGCCTATATGCTCATTAACTTTTCTTCTTGCTGGTACTACAAAAATTGATTCAGAATGATTACCATCTTTAGGGGGTCTTTGTTTACAGATGTTATTGGTGTTGTTCAAAGTGTTTCCCTCAACAATGAGTATTAGAAGGAGGAATGTGATAAGCCTCTCTCGGTTTATGTGAGGAAGAAACAGAGGAAGAAGGAAAGATCGGTCAAGAGCTAGGAAGAACAAGGATTTCATGCATGGGTTTATTGCAGAAGAACAGAGGACAACCTGCAGATTTCGGCAAGGAAGAACGACATGATTTTTAGATAATTGAGTCAGTTTGGAATTGATTCTTTAATATTGCGTTAGTTTGTTAATTTTTTGGGTCTGTGATTCAGCTGCTGGGAAGGATGTTTCCCTGCATGACTGAATATAAATAGTGGGGTATGGGAGGGAATTTTCTTTTATGCAATCAGTAGCATTAGGAAATTGTATTGGACGTGTGGAGGGGTACACACGAGAAACAAAGGCCTCCAATCTATTCTCCATTTTTTTCTAATCAATACAAATACATAGTTTTTTGCTAAAAATTCCTATCAACTTGGTATCAGAGCACCACGATTCAACACCAAAAAGAAAAAAAATGACGAGGAGTAATACTAAATAGGGAGAGGCGGTGGATGCCGTCAATGACCGCTTGACTTCACAACAAGAATTTTTGGAGGCTCAAAACCAGGAGATGGGTTCTATGAAGGAGAAGATGGACTCCCTGCAGAAGGCGATGCTAGATTTAATTCGTATGGTAAAATCACAACAAAAATCCCCAGAAACAGACGGTACTTCGGCGAAATCAAACCCAGAAACATCACAGGTAGCACATAACGCTGAGATAGCTACACAGAGAGGAGACGATACCTTGCCGAGGGTGGTTGCACAAAAGGGAGATGATCACATGGCGGAAATGACTAATCGAGCATGGCTGAACCCAGAGGCAAACTGTAAGAAGTTGGAGATGCCGGTCTTTGAAGGAACGGACATCCTGAACTGGATTGCCCGGGCAGAGCGCTATTTTGAAGTGGATAATTACGGCGAACAGGAGAAGCTGATGATCGCCACCATGAATCTCGAAGGATCGGCGCGGAGACGGTTTAATTGGCAACGGACCAGGAAGGAGTTTCTGGACTGGGATGAACTTAAATTGAGCATCTACAACACGTTCGGAGGATTCAAAATTGGTTCAGCAAGCGATCGTTTGTTTGTCCTCAAACAGACGACATCGATTTATGAATATATGGTAGAATTTGAAGATCTGGTTTCACAGAACACTTGCTTACCTGACAGTGTGCTCATCAGTGCATTCATGAATGGGTTGCGACCCAATTTGCGGAAGATGGTTTGAGTGTTGAATCCGCAAGGCTTACAAGAGATTATTCACACTGCTTTGCATCTAGAGGATTGTGAGGTGGATTTGAGTGATTTTGTTCCTGTGGAAGTAGAGCCGAAGTCGATGAACTTCGCACGGCGCAACCCCTTTTCCTTTGCGAAAGGGCTGGGGAACAACAATCATAACCAAATTCCGACTTCAGGATAATCCATGGTGGGTATTACGGGAACTAAGGCGAATATGGCGGTGCAACCAAACCGCGATAAGCCTCCTGATAACCAAGGTAATTTTCGACGAAATAACTTTCGGAGATTGACAAATGCTGAAGCAGATGTAAGAAGAAGGAAGGGGTTGTGCTTCAGGTGCGATGAACGTTATTCTTACAATCATCAATGTAAGAAGCGGGAATTGCAAGTATTGATAGCAATGGCGGAGGATGAATTCCAGGAAGCGACAGACGAATGGAAAGAGGATATTGAGGAAAATACGGAGGTGGTAACGAAACTGGCTGAATTATCGATGAATTCAGTGGTCGTGTTGACGACTCCAACCACATTGAAGCTGAGAGGGAAAATTAAGGACCAGGAGGTGGTTGTCATGATCGATACTGGTGCGACACATAATTTCATTGCTGAAATTGTGGTGGAGCGTTTGGGGCTGGTACCGGAGGCTACTAAATGTTATGAAGTATTGTTGGGAACGAGGGTAACGGTAAAAACGAAAGGGATGTATCGAGGAGTGAAGGTGCAGATACAGACAACAACAATTCTTTGTGACTGTCTACCGCTACAATTAGGCAGTGCCGGCCTAATCTTGGGAGTTCAATGGTTGCAAACGTTGGGACAGATTCAAATGGATTTTAACAAATTGGAGATGTCTTACCATCTCTCGGGAGTGAATGTAGCGTTAAAGGGAGATCCCACTCTCAACAATACCTTAATATCTTTTAAAAGTCTAATTAAATCCGTCCCAAATGATGTGCATGGATATTGGTTGAATTGATGAATATCTCCGCTGAAACACCGAAGATCAAGGAGGAACCCGAAGAGATTTGCCAACTTTTGAGGCACTATGAAGACGTGTTCGCTGAACCAGTTGGATTGCCACCCATTAGAGGGCATGAACACCGGATCAGTCTACAAGCAGGGGTAGGTCCGATAAGCGTTAGACCGTACCGCTATCCGCATGCTCACAATGAAGAGATCGAGAAGTTAGTGAAGGAGATGTTGGCAGCAGGAATCATCAAGCCGAGTCAAAGTCCTTTTTCAAGCCATGTGCTATTGGTCCGAAAGAAGGATGAGAGTTGGTGATTTTGTGTGGACTACAGGGCTCTCAATCGTGTCACAATTCCGGATAAATTTCCAATATCCATGATTGATCAGTTACTGGATGAGTTGTATGGGGCATCATGGTTTTCTAAGCTTGATTTACGGGCGGAATACCATCAGATTCTAATGAAGAAGGAGGATGTGGCTAAGACGGCTTTTCGAACGCATGATCGGCACTACGAATTCTTGGTAATACCGTTTGGATTGACCAACGCGCCAGCGGCACTCTAGGCCTTGATGAATCAGATTTTTCGGCCCCTCCTGCGTAAGTTTGTGTTGGTGTTTTTCGATGACATACTTGTATACAACAAGACCCCAACTGAACTTTGCAGACATCTGGAGCAAGTGCTACAGTATCTCCGGGAACACAAGTTGTACGCTAATAGGAAGAAGTGTAGTTTCGGAACTACGACAGTGGAGTACCTCGGACACCTAATATCGAAAGAGGGGGTTCTTATTGATCCTAGAAAAACAGAGCCGATGAGGACTTGGAAAATACCGAAATCTGTCAAGGAGCTTCGATGATTCTTGGGGTTGACGGGATATTACCGAAGATTTGTAAGACACTATGGAATTATTGTGAAGCCACTGACTGAACTGTTAAAAAATGATGCGTTCGCCTAGAATGAAGCTGCGGAACATGCTTTCCGACAGCTTAAGACTGTCATGGTTTCCGCTCCAGTTTTGGTGCTACCTGATTTCGAGGATGTGTTCATTGTTGAGACAGATGCATCGGGTAAGGGATTGGAGGCTGTGTTGATTTAGAAGAAGTGACTAATTGCTTATTTCAGTAGGGGATTAACGGATAGAGAGAAGCTCAAGCCAGTATATGAACGGGAATTAATGGTCATCGTGTTCGCGTTACAAAAATGGCGTCACTACTTGTTGGGACGCAAGTTCCAGGTATGTACGGACCAAAAAAGTTTAAAATTTTTACTTGAACAGAAGGAGATCAACGTGGAGTATCGGCGTTGGTTAACTAAGCTGTTGGGATTCAACTTTGACATCGTTTACAAGCCCGGAAAAGAGAACAAGGTGGCTGATGGGTTATCCAGAAAATTATGTGAATTATCGATACCCAATGTGTTGCAGTTTCATGATTTGCAGGATGAGATTATCCTTCATCCTGAGTTGGGACATGTTTGGCGGAGACTAAACACAAGACAAACAGATCAGCCCCATTACAGTATTTGCAATGAGCGTTTGATGTATAAGGGAAGGATGGTCATTCCAGAGGATTCGAAATACATATCCGTGATATTATCGGAGTTACATGATGGACCGATTAGGGGTCATTCAGGAGTTCTAAAGACACTGAAACGAATTCAAGAATTATTCTACTGGAAGGGAATGAGGAAGCAGATTCAGCAGTACGTCGCCCAATGTCCGATATGTCAAACACAAAAATATTCCACCTTATTACCGGCTGGGTTACTACAGCCTTTGGACATACCGCAGAGAATTTGGGAGGATCTTTCGATGGATTTTATTGAAGGACTTCCAACATAAGCGGGATACAATGTAATCATGGTCGTCGTGGATCACCTCAGCAAATATAGTCACTTCCTCCCGCTCAAACATCCATTTTCAGCCGAGGAAGTAGTGAGGATATTTACAAAAGAAATCGTTCAGCTTCATGGATATCCTAAATCAATTGTGTCAGATCGGGATAAGATATTTTTGAGTGGATTTTGGAAGGAACTCTTTAAGTTGGCAGGTACGAAACTGCGTTTCAGCACAGCCTTCCATCCCCAAACGGATGGACAAACGGAAGTGGTCAATAGGTGCCTCGAAACTTACTTACGTTGTTTGACGGGATCACATCCGAGAAAATGGGAACACTACTTGCATTGGGCAGAATTTTGGTTTAATACCTCATTCCATTCATCTCTCCTGGAAACTCCATTTAAGGTAGTGTATGGAAAAGATCCTCCACTCATAATTCAGTTCGAGAAGGGATCGAATTCCAATTTCGCCTTGGAGAAATCACTGCAGGAACGGGATACTATGCTGGAACAAATAAAACAACACTTGAAAAGGGCTCAGCAACGAATGAAATCAATAGCGGATGAGTCTAGGCGCGAGGTACAATTTGAAGAAGGTGATTGGGTCTACCTCAAACTCAGGCCTTACCGGCAGCAAAGTGTGTCTCGCTGACCCTTTCAGAAACTAGCAACAAGGTTCTATGGTCCATATCGGGTTCTTCGCCGAATTGGTTCCGTGGCCTACAAATTAGAACTACCCGTGGACACAGATTAAAAAGGCAGTGGGCAGTAGCAATGTGGTTCAGCCGCTACCGGTGAATCTAACAAGAGATCTCGAGCTGCCTTTGGAACCTGAAGAATTGGTGGAGGAGCACTACAACACAGAGGGACATTTAGAAGTGTTGATTCAGTGGAAAAACGCACCGACACATGATTCAACTTGGTTGCTTGCTCGTGAGATGATCGAATAATATCCCGACTTTCAACTTGAGGACAAGTTGCGACGGAAAGGGGGTATTGATAAGCCTCTCTCGGTTTATGTGAGGAAGAAATAGAGGAAGAAGGAAAGATCGGTCAAGAGCTAGGAAGAACAAGGATTCAGGCATGGTTTATTGCAGAAGAACATAGGACAACCTGCAGATTTCGGCAAGGAAGAACGACATGATTTTTAGATAATTGAGTCAGTTTGTAATTGATTCTTTAATATTGCGTTAGTTTGTTAATTTTATCTGGGTCTGTGATTCAGCTGCTGGGAATGATGTTTCTCTGCATGACTGAATATAAATAGCGGGGTATGGGGGAATTTCCTTTTATGTAATCAATAGCATGAGAAAATTGTATGGGGTGTGTGTGGAGGGGTACACACGAGAAACAAAGTCGTCCAATGTGTTCTCCATTTTATTATCAATACAAATACAAATTTTTCTGCTAAAAATTCCTACCAGAATGATAATGAGATGATTCCCAAGAGGGATATAACAGTGGCTCATGCGTCAAACAAAACTGTCATTGTCTCCCTCTGGAATGACCTGGCAACTGGTTTAGGACAACAACTTCTGGACATGGCTGATGAATCACCTGTAGTTGCGATAAAGTCCCTCAAAGTTGGTGACTTCCAGGGTAATTCTGGAATTTTGTGAACAAGCAAATGCCTGAAATTGAAATGCTTTGAATTTGTTGCTGATGGGAAACAAATTTATTAGGTGTTTCATTGTCCACTATCAGCAGAAGCAATGTGGTGGTAAATCCTGATTTACCTGAAGCGAAGAAATTGAAATCTTGGTATGTCTTTTTGTCATTATCGTCTAAAATCATAAGATTGGGGATTGCAAGAGTTACTAATCTGTTAATTTTATCCCGTTCAAAGGTATGACTCTGAAGACAAGGAAGGAAGTATCCATGTCTGCCATTGGCTCGGGTGCGAGTCCTTCTGCCCAAAATGGATCAAGATCTCTGTACTCTGATCGAGTTTATCTTTCTCACATCATAAGCAACCCATCTCTTGGAGAGGAGAAGGTACTAAAACCCTAAATCTTTAGACTGGGAAGAAATAATTACCTTGTGTATTAATTATGAACTTTGATTCCTGCCACAGCCTGTATTTTTCAGCATTAGAGCTTACATAAGCTTCATCAAGCCTGACCAGACAATGTGGTACCGTGCTTGCAAGACCTGCAACAAGAAAGTAACTGAGGCATTTGGCTCTGGTTACTGGTGTGAAGGTTGCCAGAAAACTGATGAAGAATGCAACTTACGGTGAGAAAAACCCAGATTCACAATTCCAATAAAAATTTTAATTGTATTTTTTGTTTTTCATTTAAACATATTACTGTTTTTGGGTATAATCAGATACATCATGGTCGTGAAAGCCTCTGATTCAACGGGAGAAACATGGTTGTCTACATTCAATGAAGAAGCGGAGAAGATTATTGGTTCCTCAGCTGAAGAGCTCAACAAACTAAAATCTGAGGTAAAAAAAAAAGAACCTTATTACACCCCAACTGTTAAAAAAACACATATTTCAGTTTCTGATTTGGTTGAAGTTTGGTGGTTAGGAAGGAGAAGCTAATGAATTTCAGACAAAACTGAAGGAGGCAACCTGGGCATCTCATATCTTTCGTGTTAGTGTCTCCCAACATGAATATAACAGCGAGAAGAGACAGAGGATAACTGTAAAAAGCGTTGCCCCCATTGATTTTGCTGTTGAAACAAGACTCCTTCTTGAAGACATCTTCAAACAAGACATCTTAGTAGTTCTAGGTCAATTTTAGGAACTTGTTTTCGCCTAACCCAGGTTGAGAATTTGGCTCAAGTCTCAAACTTTTGCTTGTAATATATGAAAACGATAGGATGATTATGCTTTCGCTTGTAATATATAGAAAATTTAATCACTCCATTATCAAAGGTCAGCCAGAAATGTTTTGCTTCAACACCAGAGATTGCTTCTGTAAATCTAAGCCATGACTTTAGCTGAAGCCTTCAACTTTGCCTAATTTACTAGCTTTTCTGCAATCAATACAGAGTTGCTCCAAAAATGCACAACAAATTGACTTATTTGATCACCTGAAACAGAGCATTTCATTGTATTGAAGAATGACTGCTTGTTCCGAGGGTTTTTCTTCTGCAAAAAACATATATCATGCCGAAAAAGGCAGAGAAATTATAAAAAGTTGAGCTGTCTTATGAAGACTCACTGTCTTCCAGCTAGAGGAGAAGTCCATTCCTGGAACCTGTGCAAACTTCCAGTGAAATCCGTGAACAAGCCATCGACACCAACCTTATTGATCCAGTAATCGTATTCAGCATACGGGTCTTCATAAAACTCAAAGTGCAAGAACTGGTTCTCATTGCGGTATGTGTAAGGATGAACCTGGTTTGGTTTGAATACATTCGTTAATGTACACCAAAGTTCACAATGAATCAAGAAATCAGCGAGACAGATACCTGAAGATTGCGAGCGTGTGCCCTCGCGATCAAATCCGTTGGTGTTGCAAGATGATTGTTGTTTACAGGAACAATTGTGTCCTTCCACGGTCCAATTCCAATCACGTATTGCTTGATATAATCTAGATAAGTATCTGATGTAATTTCCTCATATGTCTGCAGAGTAACACAATTTGTTGTCCTGTCCCCAGAAAGAACTTTAGCAAAGAAAAAAAAACGAAGGGAGATGAAGAAGAAACCTGGTTAGTGTCTTCGGTTAGAACAGTTACATCATCTATCAAGAAGACTTTTGGAGAGTCAGTTAAATTTGATATGAAGATGAGTGATGTTGGAGCAAACGACTGAATAAATATCGGCTGTTTCAACCATTCTTGAGACATATATGAACCTCCGTATCCATATTTCTTCAGCGTCTCAACGATTTTATCCTCAAATTTCTTACCATCAGCCCATTTCACCTGCAAAAATTTACAGAAACGACACCATGGATCTTACATCACACGTTGAAGAAGGGGAAACGGTGAAGGGACCCTTAATTTCTGGTGACATGAAAATCATAAAGTTAAGAACTTTTATTTGTATTTGGAAGAAGAATTCGTAGAATTACGTACGTGCTGATTGATAAAAGTTGGGTTCTTTATCTCTGGGTATATGCCAACAACCCTGGCTGCATCCATTGCAATTGAAATATACTCCTCGAATGTGATTATCTGGAATTTTCCTGATGAAACCAATAGAATGAACATTTCATCTTGTTCATAGTCAATGGCATCAAACTCAAGAAGAAGCCGATATACCATTATACTGCTGATCCCGAAAAGGATACCTCTGCTTCACCCCAAGCTTCTTCAATTCTTTGAGAGTGAAATCAACTGCTCAAGAATAAAAGAATGTCCAATCCAGTGTTAAAATCTAAATAACTGAGAAAAACGTCGAAAAAAGTGACTTTAGTCATTGCTAACTTAACATCGAACTTTCAAGTTTTGCTACAACTCGCATTTTGTCATTGTGATATACAAGATTTCAAACCCATCATTAGAGTATGCTAGTGACTGATTGGTTTAAATTGTACAATTTGTAGAGTTAAAGGTTTAAATTATACAATACGCATATGAAGTAGCAGTCAAAGTTGAAGATTAGGAGGATAAGGTCATTAGATTTGAGTATTATACCGATGAAGAAGCCGGTTACATTCACCCCAAGAACTTGGTAAGTTCTCTTACGGTCTGCAAACTCCTTGTGATCTGCAACATCAGTTGTCTCATCAAGAGTGAGATCGTGATTACACACGAGAACACCATCCTTTGAAGATAATATATCTGCTTCTATGAAATCCGCCCCCTCCTCGATTGCTCTCTGCAGGAAGTTAATTTAAAAGAACATATCGAAGCAATGATCCAATTTTGATTTGATTTTATGGATTTAAGTAACAGCAAGGCATCTATGAAATGCTACCAAAGTGATACCATATATGAAGGGGCAGTTTCTTCTGGGAACTCTCCGTTTGAACCTCTATGTGCGACATTAAAAGGACGTGAAGTCTGAAGCTCCTGTTTAGTTCCATCTGGTGCTCCACTGGGTAGACGATACAAAGGCCTCGCCGAACATCCAATGATCAATGACAGCAATACCAATGGCAGAACATCTGTGAGAATCAGAGACACACTGCTGAATCATGTTGGGATGAAACAAAACAGAAGCAATGACGAATCGTGAATGCATACACTGATTCTGAAACTCTGCATTTGAGATTAACAGTGACATTGAAAGATAACATCATTTTATCTGTCATGTTCCTTTACCAGCCGTCTGATCTGGGAACTTTCTATGAAAGGACAGACTCGTACGTATAAATGGAAACAAATCGTTCGAAATCCTCAACCCAGAAACCCACAAAAGCTCTATGAACAAATAGTTAATAGACCCAGAAACACAAATAACACCAAAATCAAAACTTTTAGACGCATCAACTCTGTAAAAACCTAAAAACCAGAGGAAAAGAAAATGGTTCCACCATAAACATCGAAAAAAATCTGGATTTCATACTTACTCTTCAGACCCATGACTGGATTCCGCCTTCCAAGACCCTAAATTGTTTTTTTTTTCTATAAATTGAAGCTTAGATGAAACATAGAAGAGAGTTTGCATGCAACAGGAACGTAACAACCCACCCGGAAGATCAGGTCGGTATAAGAATATCCCATTCTAAAAAGATAATGTTTTGTGCGAGGAGAGGAGCATCTTCTTCTGTTTAAAACGAAAAAGAAATATTCTTCCTTGAGTTTTGCTAGTCAAGATTAGTGGGAAGAGTCTTCGCTTTCACTTGGAAATCGATATACGAGATTATATTTTATTGTAGAATTTCTCCCAACATCACAAAAGGTAATGACATTAACGAGTTATAAAACTGCTTTTACTTCATTCTAATGGATTGTTAAATCTATGTAATTTTATCTAAATCTTGAGATAGAGGACGTTATGCGTCATAATAGATAGGAGACACTGCAGCAGCAAGATCAAATGGATTACATCTTCATGTTTAATCTATGTAACATAATGTTCAGTTCGGTCCTCTGGAGACACCTCAACGATACAACTATTGAGAACAGTAAAGTGAGAAAGATCTTTCTTCATTTATCCCTCAGACGATCATGAGATCACCATAGTTGCGCATCAGGAAGATCGATCCTGCAAACAGTCCAGTCGCTCGGAGAAGTTTCTACAGAAAATGAAAACGAAAGCCTTTGTGAGACTGCAGAAAACACCATTGTAAGAACAAATTGGTCAAAGATTGAATGATTCTGAACAAACGAATGTCGAACAACATAAAGATCAACACTTTAAGGCCAACTGATTCCTTAACAGCAGGATACTAAAGTAAAGAGCCGTATATAAGCCACAGGGTTTTCAGGGCCAAGAACCAAGGAGACAACTTGCGCACTTACGAATAATCAAAGAAGCAAAAATCAATTTCACCATTGGTCTAGATATGGCAGTAGATTTATAGGAGAGCAACTTAAGCAAGAATGTGGAAGATAAAAAGAATGCAGCAATTCTAATGCCCCCATTATCATGCCAATGCTAACCCCAGGAGTAGATCCAATCCAACATATAATATGATATAGCAAAGAATTATATTTAGGTAAAACAGTATCCTACGACTTTAATCAAATTATAACGCCTTAGATAAACACCAGGAGGAAATGCATGGATACCACCCATTGTTCTCCCACTAAAAATTCTGGTTTGAGGCTTTACGAGAGAGAAAAAAATGACAAGGGAGAGCCTTTAACAGTGATGAGATTTCAAGATGTTTATCAAATGCCGGGATGAGATATGCAATGCATCCAACACTTTGTTAACTCCATGATCGAATCAAAGCCAGAATTACCAAATAGATACCGAACTCTGATGCATGGCCACGAATCCTAATACATATAGTCGTCACTGAATCTACGCATAGGAAGGAATATTGGAGAAACCCAACACCACGAATACGGAACAAAGCAAATTTTCCCAAAATCAAAACTTGTCCTGGGGAAAGAACGCGTACTTTGCAATATTCAGATGAAACTAAGATCGGAAACGATGATACGGCCGTCATAGGGGATAACTTAAGATCGCTTCTGAGAACCCAAATAAAAAATCAACTTCGATATGCGAAATTCGGATCCAAAGGAGCAGAGGCACAAGGTAAAGGAAAAGAAAAGAGGATCACCATGTTAAGGGCCCATTTCTCTTCATCGTGGACCTGAGAGTGCCAGAATGCTCTTAGCTTTTCAATCGAGACGATTGAGTCCGCCATGATTGCTGCTAATCAGACCTTGGATCGTCTGGGTTCGGTGACAGAAGACAAAGTCTAGGGTTTTTCCGTTTATTTGGGAATGAATTGTTTGACACTGTTACTTTGCTGGGTTGGGTTTAGGGTTTTACGAGACAAACCTTTCTTAATCATAAATGGCATGTCTGATGACCCTAGTAAAAAGTTCAGATATTTCGGGAATATTCAAATTGTAACCCAAAAGCGAATCGTGGGCCAGGCTCAATAGCTAAACAAATGGTGCAGGCAATGTGGTAAGGTAATTCATAGTTTTTAGGAGGATGAAAATGTAAATACTTCATTTTCGTTTTGTTTTTTCTTTCTGCTGATTTTGTCGGCCGGAAATCGGTTTTCCATCACCTGTTGTGTTTCTGCTGCAGTGTTCGTGGGATTAAACCAAAAACCCTAAACTTATTTTCGCCAGATTTCCGTACACGCGCATCTGCTCTAGCTGTTTAATAATCGACATATGTATTTGAATAATAGTATCAGCAAATGAAAGAAAATAGTTGGTTGTTTCGAGATAACCAATCTCTAAAGTTTCATTTTTCATTCCATATGAAATTAAGTATTGAAAAATAAATTTATATCCGTCAATAAAGATATTTTTAGAATGAAAATAACAACAAAAGCATGTGTTATGTGTTGGTAACCATAACAATATCCATCTGAAAAAAATACAATTTCGCTATGTGTTGGTAACCACAAGTCTATCAATAACTACCCCAAAAAGAAACACCTTGTCCTCAATGTGAACTATTAGAAATTTGTCGAACCAAGTCAGACAGTGATTTCCAGGTTGCCCCAGACTCTGTTTTGCCCGACCAACGGATTAATACTTCTTTGGCCCCATTTGTCTCAGAATTACGAATGTCAAGAACTTTCTCTGGTGAAATTCGTGTTGTGTATGTGTCTAATGCAGTAGGTAACTGTAACACCACATCCGTATTCGGTAGAATGACTGCCTTCAATTGGGAGACATGGAAAAACAAGGTGAATCATACTATCAGTCGACAAACTTAGCCTGTATGCAATAAGGTCAATCTTCTACTCAACTGGATATGGACCAAAGTAACGCGCAACCAGTTTTGGGTTTCTCATCGAAAATAAAGTTTTCTGTCTATAGGGTATGAAGGTATGTTTTGTCTTATTCATTAAACGAATGAGTACAAGATGTATAAATAGATACAAGAGGTAGAAAACCCTAATAAGCGTAAAATTACATAACGTCCCTCCTTATATGCCCCTTCAAGATGGAGCACCATCGGTGATTCCAATCTTGTGACAAAGCGACTCGAATGGTTGACGAGATAGCGGTTTGGTGAGCAAATCCGCAAGTTGATCAGACGAGTTGACATGAGACACTCGGAGGATGCCGCCTTGCACTTGTTGCCGAACAAAGTGATAATCCAAGGCAAGATATTTCATGCGAGAATGGAATACGGGATTTGCACTCAAATACGTTGCACCAATATTGTCACAGTATATTACCGGTGGTTCAGATATAGACATACCAAGTTCCGTCAAGAGAGACGTGATCTAGCGAAGTTCGGCTGCGGTATCCGCTATAGAGCGATATTCCGCTTCCGTGGATGAGCGGGCTGTAAATCTCTGCTTCCTCGAAGACCATGAAATCGGATGGCTACCAAGGTAGACGATGTATGCCCCGGTAGAGATATACTCATCACGATCCCCCGCCCAATCTGCATCACTGAAGGCATGGAGAGATGAAGTATTACCCGTGGAGAAGAAAATGCCACGATCCCGTGTACCGACCAATTACTGAAGTACCCGTTTGAGAGCTTGAAGATGTTCCGTTGTCGGTGCATGCATGTATTGAGATAAGCGGTTGACAACAAAACTGATATCCGGTCGTGTAAGTGTGAGGTATTGGAGGCTGCCAACAAGAGTCCGATAGGCCGTGGGATCTTCTAATTTATCACCCGAGGTCAAGGAAAAACGTGAGGTCGGAGCCATCGGGGTTGCAACGGATTTGGCATCTGAAAATTGTGCTTTGTCGAGGATATCATTGACGTATTTGCGTTGAGTGAGGAGCAAACCAGAGGCAGTCCGTGTTGCTTCAATTCCAAGAAAATAAGAGAGATCACCCAAGTCTTTGATGGAGAAGCGACTGCCGAGGGCGGTGATGAAGCGTTGGACAGAGTACAGCGGAATAAGAGCAATTTTGATTCACCTTGGACAATTTGGCCTTAGATCTTGTTTGCATAGGGTGAATGTTGCCACGAACAGTGGGATCATGTCCCACGATAGGCAGAACGTCCGAGGGTGAGCTAGCTGAAACAGAGGCCATGTCCGAGGACGCACGAGATGTGAGCATGTCCGGTGAAGGATCCGTTGGAGGAGGAACGGGAGAAGACGATGTCAAGAGCAGCCTAGGACTCGAAGGGACTATAGAGACCGGTGGTGACCATGGGGTGGAGGGTGGAGTGGTGACTGAGGAGGTTGAGCCGAAAAAGTGGGAGTAGTTTGAGTAGGGGAAGATTGTTTCGTGAAACTCAACATGACGGGAGGTATAAATCCTAGTTTGAGTGGGATCAAGACATAAGTAGGCACTTTGGGTGGTGGAGTACCCTAGAAACACACACGGTTTAGAATGGGGTTAGAGTTTGTGGGTGGAGTATGGCTGAAGCCATGGATAGCATAGGCAACCAAACGTCCGAAGTTTAAGGTAGTTCGGGAGGGTGCCTAGAAGTTTAGTGTATGGGCTGTCATATGAGAGAATTGGGGTGGGTAAGCGGTTAATGAGATAGACCGCGGTTGGGAAACCATATATCTAAAAGGACGTGGGAAGTGAGGCGTGTGATAGGAGGGATAGACCGGTTTCAACAATATGACGGTGACGACGTTCAGATATGCCATTGTGTTCAG
>CM071860.1:8089622-8104824 GCA_036759665.1 Gynandropsis gynandra
CTCCATTAGTCCGACATAATTGTTGAATGGAGATAAGATTCTTGTTCATCGTAGGTACACATAACACATGATCAAGATGAAGATATGAATCATGCGATGAGCTAGGGATAGAGAAAGAACCAATATGGGTGATGGGCAACGAGGAGCCATCACCGATTACCACTTCTTCACCACCCTTGTACGAAGAATGTAGCGCCAAATTTTGTATATCGTACGTGATATGATGAGAGGCTTCGGTATCAAGGAGCCATTGATCCGGTTCATATGGCGTGACGGTGGTGTTGTGAGCCCGCGGCTGCCAAGGGCGCGGCGAAGGATTCCAATGCGGCGAGGGAGCAGACGGGGAATGTGGACTCCCGTGAGAGGGCGGCAGCTGTGGGCACCAACGGGCGCTGTGTCCATGGACTCCACACAATTGGCAGCGCCCTTGATACCCTGAAGATGGTCGATTGTCTTGCTGTCGCCAATTAGAGGAACCGTGCTGCCTATTGTAGTGTTTCGGACGAGTGTTAGTAGCAAGTGCAGTGACCGGCGGCGTGAATTGCAGCGGCGAGGATTGGAGGAGTTTGGCTTCATGACTGAGGATTTTTTCATGAAGTTCCTCAATCGGAATGATGCTGTCTCGAGTATTCACCGCATCGACAATTGGCTTGTAGTTTTCCGGCAGTCCATCGAGGATGTATTGGAGTAAATCTTCAGCATCAAGTGGCTTTCCAAGAAGTGTTAATTCATCCGCTTTGTTGATGATGGTGCGCATGTAATCGTCTATGGTTTGAGATCCTTTTGAACTTCGCTTGAGTTGCTCCTTGAGTTGAAGGATATGCCCCCTTGATGCCTTGCCATACGTTTGAGCAAGGAGGAGCCACGCCTCTCGCACGGATGATACACGAGCGACCACCGGTTGTAGAGGAGGAGAGATCGCACCGAGAATTGCAGAAAACAAGAGGCGATCTTGCTGTTTGTATGGGGCAAATGCCGGATTTGGATGAGTAATGCCTTCGACGAGGAGGGTAGCATTCGGAACAACGGAATCCGTTTGGATAAAACAATCCAACCGATGGCCCTCGAGTAGAGCACGTATTTGAATACTCCAAATCAAGTAGTTGGAGGAGGTGAGTTTGGTCACGTTCGACATATTGACCGTGAGAAGTGTGCCATTGGGCTCATTGGGATTGAACACCGGAGTGACATCGGCAGCGGATGAGTTGGCCATAATAAGGGCTGAGCGGTGCGGTAGCTGCGGCGGGGGTGAACGGTGCGTGGATGTGGCGCGGGTGAGCGGTACGTGGATGCGGCGCGGGTGACCGGTGCGGGTGAGCGGTGCGTGATGCACGGTTGAGGCTGACGACGGCTGAAAGGGAGGGGACGAGGAATGAGCGGCACCAGAAAGTGAGGTCAGGAGTGGCCGACGGCGGCGGAAAAGGAGGATTAGGTTTGTAGGGATTGGCGGTGCCGAGAACAAAATATTAGGGTTGGCCGGCGGCTGAAAATGTTTTTAGACGTAGGTCTTTTAGTGGCTCTGATACCATATGTAGGTATGTTTTGTCTTATTCATTAAACGAATGAGTACAAGATGTATAAATAGATACAAGAGGTAGAAAACCCTAATAAGCGTAAAATTACATAAATGTCCCTCCTTCTTCGTATATAGGGATGCAACTTGAGGTAGACAAGGTCTCCCTGTTAGAATTCCAATTCCCTTCGACCTCTATCTGCAATGACCTTCATGCGTTGATGGGCTTGCATTAACTACTGTCGAATGAGCATCAGTGCCTCATCCCTTTCGTGTAGTAGGGTTTCAAGTGTTGCATCTCTAGGTGCACTACAAAAAACAGGCGTTTTCCAACGGACAAATTAGTTGGAAAACACTTTAAATCCATTGGAAAACGTGTTTCCCAACGGACGACAACGGATCCGCGATCGTTGGGAATCTCTTGTTGCAAATCGGGATCCGTTGCAAAATTTAACAGGACGACCAACGGATAAAACCGTTGAAATTTTGTAACGGAAGCCCATTGAAATACTTTGTAACGGATGACCGTTACAAATTTGCAACGGACGCCCGTTGAAAGTTGGTAACGGACGCCCGTTGAAAGTTGGTAACGGATGTCCGTTAAAAATTTTTAACGGACGTCCGTTGCCATCCTGATAGGAAAAATGAACGGGATTTTAAAATTTGCAACGGGTATCCGTCGAAAACTGGCGGGAAAGAGCAACAGACGGCCTTTGCAAATTGGCGAGAAAGGGTAACAGACGTCCGTTACCATTTGGCGGGAAAATAATATCCAACGGATGTCCGTTAGAAATTGCAATGGGCATCCATTTGAAAGTTGGTTAAAAAAATAAAAAATAAAAAAAAAATTAAAATAAAAGTTTTTAATTTAAATATTAAAATTGTTTACAAAAACCATTAAAACTAAACTAATCCTATTACATTTCATTTAGATCGGCTGGACCGATATCATCTCACCGATTGCGACCACCTCTAGACGGTGTTGCATTCGAATCGAGATCTGCTTCTTGTCGCGGCGTTGTTACCCTCACCTGGACGGATATCAACTCAATGACACTCTCCAATTGCTGTACTTGGGCTCGAGTTTCTCGAAGTTATGTTTCGAGATCCTCGATCCGCCGTTGTTGCGTGTAACTCTCTTGGACTGTGGAAGGTACTGTCGTGGCGTCCTCGACGATATCTTTTTGAAGTGTCCCGAGACTGTATAGACACCCCTTATACGGTCTCACCGGCTATAAGACAAACAAAATTAGTGTTAGATTTTTACAAAATATTTTATTAATAATCGAAAAACAAAAGAATAAGTTTTTACCTCTAAATAAATTTTGACCTTTTGTAAAGGACTCAGCTCGTCGGGAGTTGAACCGCAAGCTTGTGATTGTTGTGTGATCTTCTCCGTCACAGCTTTTACGGTTCTCTCCGCTCGAAGATCGACGAGTTCGGATTCGTCGAACTCTTCACCAACGACCGACTTCTTCTTGGCGTGGGTTTCCAATATCAGCTCAAGAAGAGTCAGTTCTCTTCCTATTTGTTGTATCTGTAATATAAAATAAATTTAATTAGATAAATATTGTAAAAAACAAAAAAATTTAAATAATAATAAATTTTACCAATTCGTGTTTTCTCTTCGGGAGTGATTTTGATCCCGAAGTATGGAGATGCGAACCATCTCTGGGAACCTTTTCGCCGTACCGACATTTTTTGGCCTTCTCGCTCTTGGCTTTGAAGTCTTCTGACTCCCAATGCTGAATCAATTGATTGAAGACCTCGTCCGTTGCTCGTTTTGGTTTGCGATTTTTGGTGTAGTAGTTGCGCTTGGCGTTGTTCATCATAAGGCGCATCCGAACCTACATGTCGTGCACCCAAGCTATGTAGATGTGCAATGTATCATTTCTCCGCCATTTGTATGCGCTTGCAAAATAATTTATAATGTGTTAGTTTTATAACATATATAACTAATCATTTTAAATGAAATTTAATTTAAAACTTACGATAAAAGTGCACTACCATTGGTGGCGCACGACTTCTGGCGTAACTTGTCAGGAATAATATAATTGGTCCTGTAAGGACCCTTGGATGATGTCGTTGTTCGTGTGTTTGAGCAAATCATCCACGTCAAACCTGAAAATTGAAATTTAAAAGTTAGATAATATTTATAACTTACAATAATATAAATGCAAATAATAACTTTTTTTACCATAACGTCCCGACAGAACGTGCTGGATCGATAATCTAAAGGGTAGGACGCCCATCAAAATTATCGATCAAGGAATCAATATCCATCATATCGTCCTCTTCATCAAATATCGGCGGTGCCGATATTGGTGAAGGAGGACGATATGGTGGTGGTGGAGGCGGGGGAGGAGGAGCTCCCACTGAACCAGCCAACATTCCTCCCGATCCTATAAATCGGCTAGCACTCATTTTTTGTTTAGTGTTTGTAAATGTGTTTGTGTGTGAAATGTAGTGTTTGAGAGGATTTTAAGGTTTTGATTTGTGTTGAAAATGAAACTGTTCAACGATTTATATACAGAAGTTTCCAATGGATGCCCGTTAGAAAATACGTCAACTCAACGGACACAGTTAATTGACACGACGTTCTATCTTTCCAACGGACATCCATTGCAATTTCCAACAGATGTCTGTTGGAAATACGTGTTCCCGATGCAACGGACAGAAAAATGGCGGCTCGTCTCCCTTTGCAACGAGTATCCGTTATAATTTCCAACGGATGCCCGTTGGAGTTTTCTGCAGACTAGGGTAGACATCATTACACTTTGCAACGAGCAATTGTTGCAAATTGAAACGGACGCCCATTACAAAACGTTCTAACGGGTATCCGTTGCCACTTTTAATGGATGCTCATTAGAATTATTTCGACCGTGACACGTTCCAACGGATGCCCATTGGTATTTTTGTAACGGGCGTCCATTACAATTTTCCAACGGATGCCCATTAGAAATATGGAAAACTTAGAATTTTTTTCTAAGTGTTGGAGGCAATTTCGTGTTTCAACGGGCATCCGTTAATATTTCCAATGGATTCCTGTTGGTATTAGATAATATGAAGTTCTAATACATTAAACATCGTTTATATATTCTTCGATTGTATTAACATTTCGATTGTTCGATTACACATCATCTACATTATTACACATCATGTATATTACACGTCATGTACATTACACATCATCTACATTTATTACACATTATACACATTATTGTATTTACATTTCTTCTTTAGTAGATTAATCGATTGGCGAGTCTTTCTTCGATTGTTCATTGAATTCATCGTTGTTTTCATATTCAACATCTTCCAGTTCAACATCTTCATAATCGCGTATGAATTCTCTGTCAATGTCAGTTCTTGCGAGAATCTCCTCGCGATCTGTATCAATTAAACGAATCGGCTGCGAATGATCGGGTTGCAATAGATCTTCTTTATCATCTGAGCTTATGATCCATCGTGGCTTGATCTTTACTACGGCCCACCACTCTCTTCGACGTTTCAATGTTGTTGGATACTGCACGTAACATACTTGATCTGTTTGATCTATTATGATGAATGGATCATACTTACCATATTGTTGTGCTGGATTGACGTCAATTCCTCCCTATCGGTTTTTTGTATTCCACGTCCTACAGTTGGGTCGAACCCCTGACATTTAAAAAGCATCACCTTCAACCTAAGAGACCGAGATATTCAACTTGTATGATTTGGTGAAAAATACCGTAGAAGTTATCATCCTCTATATCACTATTAATGCAAACGCCATAACTGTATGTGCTTCTATGTTTTCCGTGTTCGTACGTGTGGAACGTGTAGCCGTGAGTAAACAAGATTGGCCAACACATGACATTTCGTGCAGGACCATTAGCCAAATCTTTTAACCACGTAGGAAATCTTTCATCAGAACATTTCATCTGTACGTATAATAAAAACAAATGAATACTTTATCAGAACATTTCATCTCAAGGATTGTGCCAAACTATGGATTATATTGATACAAATAGTTTGTGTGGTCATCTGTTGCACGTCGTTCTTTCATTTCAATATGCGACTCGAAATAAAATATGCCGAAATATGTGATTTCTTCCAGTAAGTATTGTTTGACAATAGATCCTTCGATTGCAACTTTGTTTTTTGCTTTTTTCTTTAAATGAAAGAAAAACCTTTCGAAAGAATACATCCATCTGAATTGAACTGACCCACCGAGTATTGCCTCATATGTTAAATGTATTGGCAAATGCTACATGACATCGAAGACTGAAGGCGGAAAAACTTTTTCCAATGCACGTAATATTTCAGAGATACTTTTTTTCATTAAATCCAAGTCATGCCTTTTTAAATTCTTTGAACATATATCTTTGAAAAATATGCTGATTCCGCTTAGCACATCGTGAACATTCTGTGGTAAGAGCTTAGTAAATGCAATTGGAATGAGTCGCTGCATGAAAACGTGACAATCATGACTTTTCAACTCGATCAGCCTCAAACCAACAATATCCACACACCGAGCAATGTTCGATACATACCCATCTGGAAACTTAACGTCTTCTTTTAACCACTTTAATAATGTCGTTTTCGCCGGACCAGACAATCTGAATACTAGAACATGTGACCTTCCATCTCTTAAATCCAACTCAGGTCATCGGCATATTGCCTTCAAATCTTTTCTTGATTGTATATTATCCTTAATTTTATCCGCCACATTCAAAACAGTATTGATGATGTTATCGAAAAAGTTCTTTTTGATATGCATAACGTCTAAATTATGGCGTAATATCAATGATTTCCAGTATGGTAGTTCCCAAAAGATACTACGTTTATACCAATGCCATTCACCTTGGCCTTTTGGTTTACGATGCCCACGATCTCCACCGCATTCTACCGATTCTTGTAAATCACCCAATGTGTTCAAGTTTTTGTAAAGGATTTGTGTTCCGGTTGGCATGCACAGTGTCTCTTCTTTTTGTACAACGTTCTTTCGAAAATGTTTTTATCTTTCCAGAAAGCATGCCCACGAGGAAGAAATCTTCTATAAACATGTACTAGTTGAAATGAATCTGTATCCTCCTATACAATATGGACATGCCAATCTTTCGTACGTGCTCCATCCAGATAATATTCCATAGGTAGGAAAATCGCTAATTATCCACAACAAAACCGCTTTCAGTGTGAAATTTTGCTTCGTAATAACATCATAAGTAAGAATTCCTTCGTTCCACAAATGTCTTAATCATGAATTAAGAGTTGCAAAAAGATATCAAAACTTTTCTTCCGATGTTCTGGTCTTGGAATCAGCAATGTCAGAAACATTACCTCTTTTTCAAACACATCTCAAGAGGCAAATTATACGGAGACAAAATCACCGGCCACAAAGAATATTGACTTCCAGATTGTCCATATAGACTAAAACCATCCATGCACAGACAAAGATAAACATTTCTCGTTTCATACACGAACTCGGGAAATATTTCATTGAAATCTTTCCACGTCTTACCATCCGATGGATGTTGCATTAGACCTTCGGTCGTCGAGTGTTCCGCGTGCCATCTCATTGCTGCGGTGGTTTTTTCGATTCAAAAAACCTTCTCAACCTGTTTGCTACATGCATATAGAACATTTTCTTGTATGGTACATATTTACGTGAAGATGGTTTTTTTGGCCGAAATCTGCTTGCACCGAAAAACTTGCATTCCAATAAGTCTTTATCATTTCCCCAAAACAACATGCAATTGTTTCTACAAATATCAATTTTCTCATGTGGCATTCCCAAATCTTTTAACACATTCTTTGTTTCGTAGTATGTCTCGGGAGCTTGATTATTTTCTAGTAAATATTCACGCGTGGTTTTGAAAAATGAATCCATGCAATTTTTCAGCGATATTGTAGTATGTTTTTATACTCATCAATCTTGAAGATAAAGATAAGCGAGACTAACCTTCACGACAACCTTCATATATAGGTTGTTTCACCGAATCCAATAGGTTGAAGAATCGACGTGCATCGATGTTTGGCATCTCTTCATGCGGTTGTTCATAACAACTCCAGGAAAAGCATCTGACACCATTTCCACATATGGATTGGTCGTTGATACTTCATAAATAACTTCTTCATTTCTTTCTACTTGTGCATCTTGCACAATATCTCTAACGCCGCAATTTTCGCCGTGAAAAAACCAAATTTCATAATTCTTAACGAAACCACCTTATAAAGATGTTTTCAAACAATTTCTTGACTTCAATACTTTATGTTTTTACATCTTTTGCATGGACATAACATTGTCCCGCGGTTTGACACAAAAGTTGCATCGATGCAAAACTCATAAATAGCTCCAATTCGTGTAAGAATTCTTGTGTAATCTCTTCGGTTATATGATCTTTTCTTCTATACGTCCACTCTCTCGATGTATATATATCTCGATTTGAAGAAACCGATATTTTGTTGAAAATATGTTTGTTATTGATGGGTTGATGCAATCTTTGGTTTTGATCTAAATAGTGCAATTTCCAACGGACATCCATTGGAAATTGAAACGGATGCCCATTGCAAGTTCACGTGAATTATTTCCACCAGTGAACCTCAAAATTAACAATTTCAGTGGGCATCCGTTGCCATTTGTAACGGGCATCCGTTACAATTATCATCAGATGCCCGTTGAAATATTTTTCCTCGGGTTCTAACGGACTTCTAACGAACGGGGCCAACGGAATAAATCTGTTAATATTCCGTTAAAATTGCAACATATGGGGCAACATACAATATCCGTTAAACATCCGTTGAAAGTTCTCGTAAATCCGTTACAATTCGTTGCCATTTCGTATCAACGGATGGATCCGTTGCCCCGTCCGTTGGAAATGGCATGTTTTTGTTAGTGGTGGCACAACCTTATATGGTATGAGCTTCGCTGGATCACGTCCATAAAGAACCCGTAAAGGGGTGGTTGCAAGGGCCGAGAGGTACGAGGTATTGTACCAATACTCAACCCATGATATCCATTGTACCTACTATCAAGGTTTCTCGCTTGCAAAACAACGTAGGTAAGTCTTAAAGCTCCTATTCAATACCTCTATTTGCCCATCGGTCTGAAAGTGATAAGTGGAATTGTACTTCATTGGTGCTCGTAGCTTGGAACAAGTTCATCCAGAAAGTACTAGAAAGAATTTGGTCTTTGTCCGAGACAATGCTCTTAAGGTACCTATGAATTTGAACCATTTCTCGAATAAAGACTGAAGCCACTTGAGATGCCGAATAAGGGTGTTTTAATGGAAGAAAATGGTTGTACTTACTAAAGCGATCCACTACCACAGGTATGTTGTTGAATTCGTGTGATCGAGGGAGTCTTTAAATAAAGTCCATGCAAATATCTAACCATACTCGATTCGAAATAGGTAGAGTTTAAAACAAGCGAGCGGGTGACTGTGTTGAATACTTGTTTTTTGATAAACTGCACATCCTCAGATATATTTTATCACATCTTGCTTCATTCCCTTCCAATAAACTTCTGCAGACAACCTTTCGTATGTTTTGAGCTGACCTTTGTGACCCTCAATTAGCCGACAATGAAACGTTTGTAAGTGGAAATCAAGGATGACCTTCGAGGAACCACAATTCTCCCTTGCTTACACAAGAATCTATCTCGTACGTGATACTCACAAGCACCCTTTTCTTCATTTGCTTCAAGATGTTTCTTTAGCTCAGTTATTTCAAGGCTCATCTCAAATTGTTGTTTCCACTCAACCAAGTTTTAATTCCAAACTGTTATCAATTCCATAGTCTCTTCCAAAATAGCTCCTCGTGATAAGGCATCAACCATATTATTCTCTTTGGTTGGACGATAGACAATGTCGAAATCTAATTCCATTAACTTTGTGGCCCATTTCAGTTATCCAGGCGTGACAAATATCTGTTCTAACAAGTGTTCCAGGCTTCTTTGATCAGTTTTACTGATAGATTTTCACCGATCAGATAGTGACACCAGCGTTCCACCGCCTTAACAATAGCCAAGAGTTCTTTCTCATATACCAATTTTGTTTTGTCTTACAAGGAGAACCCTTGACTTAAGTAAGTTAGTGGTCTGTCATTTTGCATTAAGACAACTCAAACCTCATGTCCCGATGCATCGGTCTCAATTTTAAAGGGGGCATCAAAATTCGATAGATCTAGTACCGGTACTGACGTCGTGGCTAACTTTAATTGTTCGAACGTTGTCGTTGATTTCGAGGTCCAGTTGAAGGCCTCCTTATTCAACAAATCCGTTAATGGTTTAGCTATCTAACCATAGTTCTGCATAAATTTTCGAAAATATCCTACAAGACTGATAAATCCCTGAAGTTTTGTCATATTCCTTGGCTGTGGCCACTTCAATATAACATCTATTTTCTCAGGATCTACCATTACCCCTTCAATTGTGATAATATGTCCTATAAAACAAACACTTTTTTCTGTCAGCATAAAAACAATGTTCCTTCAAGATCTGTAGGACTCGTTGTAAGTGATAAACATGTTATTCTTTCCCTTTGCTGAAAATCATAATATCATTGAAGAAAACCAAAATGGACTTCCTAAGAAAATGACGAAAAATCTCATTTATAACAGATTGGAAAGTGGTTGGTACATTAGTCAAGCTTAAAAGCATGACTAAGAACTCATAATGCCCCTCATGTGCACAAAATGTTGTCTTTGGAATGCCTCCTCGCATACTCTGATTTGTGATAACCGGCCTTCAAATCAATTTTGGAAAACATCAAAGCTCCACATGATGCTCGACCATATGATCTGGCCTGTAACATTTCTTTGATCAGTTTCTCAATCTCATTCTTTCGAGTAAATGAGTACCTATATGGTCGTAAGTTCACCAGAGTAGCCCCTTCCTCTAGGTGAATGGCATGTTCACGACATCTCTTAGGGGGTAAATCCTTCGGTTCCTGAAAGGAATCTTCATAGTCCCGCAACACACCAAAAATCCTTCCATTAATTATCTTCGTTTTTTCTTGATGTGTCCAAGTAAAGAGGGTCGCTAATTCCAGCAAATAAGCTATTCCCTCTTGTGTATGTTTTACGAGGGTATTTAGAGACACTTCAGCCCTCATTAAGCTCGGATCACCTCTTAATTCGATCCTTTATGTTCCTAACCTAAAGCTGATGTGATGCAACTTCTAATTAACCCTTGTTTCTCCCAAGGTTGCAAGCCATTTGTATCCCAACACTACATACGTATTTCTAAGATCAAACAACATAAAGTCTTCTACAATATGTAATCCTTGTATCACCAGCCGTAATGCCTTGTGTTTTCCCATGCTAGATTTCACACCACGATTTCCGATGGATACTCCAAACCCTCGGGTGGTTGTTACCGTTAACCCATATTTTCTGATAAACGACTCCGAGATGAAATTATTGGTGACGCCCTAGTTAGTCAAAACTATGACCTCCTGGCAAACAATTTCTCTCTTCATTTGAAGTGTTCTATTGGCGGTGAAGCCCACCATTGATTTGAGTGAAAACTTAACAACTTTCTTTCCTTCTTCCTCCTTCAGTTCTTCGACGAATTCAACCTCGACCATTTCCTCTTATGTCTCCTCATCCTTGTCCACTGCGAGAAACTTGAAATATTTGCAATGATGTCCTAGATGATATTTCTCACACACTCACAGTCCTTTGCTATATCTCTCTTGTATCTCTGCTACTGATACCTTTCTCATGTAAGAATCAACTCGAGGTCCTTCAGGTTTTTTACCGTAAGCCTAAGCTTCGCCACGATTCAAGGGTTCTTAGGGGTGTGTAATGGGTGGTCGGGGTATATAAATTCTTCCCCGTGGTTCCAAGCTATATTGTTCTTCAATCATCAAAGCCAACTCAGTAATCTCATCCAACCTCGTAGGTTTGTACCTGTTGACCTGATTTTGGATACTCTGTTTTAGCCCATTCATAAAGGCATCTTCAAGCACATCATCCGCGAGATATGGAACAACCTCTGCCAACTCTTCAAACTTCAATATATATTCCTCTAGCGTTCCATACCGTCGAAGTTTCATCATCTGTCGCAAGACAGACCCTCTATAGACCCCTTTGTATTTCTTACAGAGTCTGGTCTTGAATTCATTCCAACCTTTTAGCATGATGCGATCCTGTATCCATCTAGATCAGGCGAGTGTCTTTCTATCCATGCTCCCCAAGGTTTGTTCTAGCATCTCCACTCAGGAACCTGATTTAGTGCAAAATATTTCTCAGTCTGAAACACCCAATCATCTGGGTTATATTCCCTGAAACGAGCGAAAGATCCAATTTCTTTTATCCGTTTCCAATCGGGTTTCCATTATGGTGATTCTCTGTTCTTTGAGAAGGATGAGTCATTATCCCACTACTTATTCCTTCCTCGTTCATTGATATCCCTTTTTCAGTTAATTGCCTCAGTGTCTCTCTCCACTCAGTTGCCATCTTCACAACTTCGCCCCAGGATCCCATTATGATCGCCATATTCCTCGTGAGTTTCAAAATCTATGCCTCCAACGAATGTCTGACGTATAGCTTCTTCCTCAGTCGTTGCCTCGACTTGCCAAATTCTTTTCGTCATCATACGTTCGTCACCGACTCTGAAACCAAATAAAAAAATAGTTGATTGCTTCGAGATAACAAATCTTTAAAATTTCACTTCTCATTCTATATAAAATTCAACATTAGCAAGACATATTTATATCCAATGAAGATATTTTTAGGAAAAACAAATAAAAACATATTGTATGTGTCAGTAACCATAACAAACACTAGAAAGAAAAGAAGAAATCTGTTGAGTTGGTAAACGTAACAATATCCACTCAACTCACCTTTATACTTGTAAAACTCTACTCAATTTCATCTTCACTCTACTCCACATTTCTCTTGAGGTTAGCGACGTTGTGACCTCTTCTTTCGAACCATCTTGGCGAGTGGAACCACAAGTATATCATTGAAATCTCAGAGAGATTAGTGATTTCGAGATGGAGGAAGAGAACGAAGAGGTGAAGTCGTTCGAAGATTTAGGTTTTCGAGAAGAGCTGCTGAAAGCTTACGATAGGTTAGGATGGAAGAATACGACAGTCGGAAACAATTCCTCATGCTCTCAAAGGTCGATTATGTTCGACCCTTTTCGTTTTTATCAGACACGCGACATATTTATATGATGCAATACGATTAAATTTTCACTGATTTGTACTAATGTAGTTTGGATTATATGCATGGATGTTTCCTTATTGGAATCTAATTCATTTGAATCGATGTATACAAGGAAAGATGTTATTGGACTTGCGCAAATTGGTTCTATAAGATATTCGGTTTAATCTTATATTTTAATGGAACGATATATGTGAATAATTTTGGAATAAGTGTTGCCATTCAGTTTAGTCCAAATAAAATATGATCAGATTTAAGTTTATATGATTGCATTTCGGTATTGAATTAAATGGGGAGGATTATATGCATAGAGACCTTTGGTAGTATCATTTATATTTCAGTATGTGTGAAATTAAACAATACAATTGAGAACCAAAATTATCCGGTTATCTGTTGGTTTATTATCCCTGATTCACATGCCTGTATAAATGATATTCATTTGGTTTCTGGAATAGTGTTCTTGATACATCCCATTAGTATTAAATTTTCGGTTTTGCACGAAGAGCCAAAAGATCTATTTCGTTGCATCAAATATACCATGACTTTATGTATAAGCTTTGATCTTTCGTTTAGGTTTTTTCAACTCTTGATATAATTCACGATAGAGTTTCGGGGTTTTGATATCCAGATCTAGTTAAATTGGATTCCTTCAAGTGGTATCAGAGCGATCTATTGTGTTTGTATCAGAATTGGTTTTGATTATGGTTAATTAATCAGAATTTTGGATTCAATTGAGCATTCAGAATAAGACTCTCGAGGGAGAGATGAAGAAGGTTTTTTTTTTAAAAAAATAAAAAATAGTGATTGAGATGACTCGTTATTTTTTTTTTTGTAATTAATAAAGTTGTTGAAGTGAGAAGTTTTTGGGGCTAAAAATGTAATTGGATTGGGTTTTAAAGTGGGTCCAATTGGTTGGGGCTTTCCAGATGTGACACGTTTTATGATAAAATATGGTTTTGGGCTCGGTCCATTATGTTTTAAGGTTATGAGCCCAAACTATTTAAGATTTCTTTTAAAACCCAATCCATTTTTTAAAAAAAATTTCTAGTGCCTAGAAATACTTGATGGGTTGATTCAAGTGCTACAATTTACGTAAGTATTTCTATGCAAGGTTGTCTTTATTACCGAGAACCGATTGATGTTGAAAGATACATCTATGTAGGTGATGGTTAAAATGTGGAATTGGAAGCTATTGGACAATTTAGACTTTTGATGAAGACTGTCCATTTTTGGATTTGGAGGGTGTTTTCATAGTACCGTCTTTTACGCGGAAATTACTTTCGGTTTCTATTTTGGAAAAATTAGGATATTCATGTTCATTCACTTAAGTTTACCCTCTCATTTCGTTCGGTTATGATTAGAACTGGTTCTTTATATATTTTAGATAATCTTTATATGCTTAATAGTGTAATTAGGAATGATTTCTCATTGATTGATTATTCCAAAGGTTACATATTTAAACTACAATAGATGAGACAAATAAGGAAAGTAATAACAAGACAATAATATTCAAAAATATCTATGATCTTGTATACTAACTAACACTCCCCCGCAGTCGAAGCGGAGGCTGGGGTGACGCAGAGACTGGATGTGAACTCGTGGAATAGCACAGCAGGGAGTCCTTTGGTGAAGATATCCGCGAATTGTCGTGAGGATGGGACATGGAACACTCGAAGAGATCCTAGGGCCACCTTCTCGCGGACGAAGTGGATGTCGATCTCAATATGTTTTGTGCGTTGGTGTTGCACGGGATTGTTGGAGAGGTAGACAGCGGAGATATTGTCACAGTAGACCACTGTGGCCGTAGCAAGGGGACAATGTAGCTCCGTTAGAAGGTTGCGTAGCCAGCAAGTCTCGGCCACGGCATTTGCCACGGCCCTGTACTCGGCTTCTGCACTTGATCGGGATACCGTCGGTTGTCGTTTGGATGACCAGGAGATTAGGTTATCTCCGAGAAATACGCAGTACCCCGACGTTGAGCGTCGTCCGTCAGAGCAGCCCGCCCAATCTGCATCGGAATAAGCCGTAAGGCCGTGAGTGTGAGACGGACGAACCTGTAGACCATAGGTCGTAGTTCCTTTGATGTAGCGTAGCACTCGTTTCATGGCGTGTAAGTGAGGTTCACGCGGATCATGAAGAAAAAGGCACAATTGTTGGACTGCGTATTGAATCTCCGGGCGTGTGATGGTGAGGTATTGTAGGGCTCCTACAATGCTTCGATAATGGGACGGATCATGAATCGGTGGACCGCAATCTGCCGTGAGCTTAGCTTTGGTGTCGCATGGTGTGGCGGTAGGGTGGCATGAGGCCATGCCCGCTCGTTCCAAAATGCTTTCGGCATAAGTCTTTTGATGTAGAAAGAGTCCCTTCGATGTGCGTTCCGCGGTGATGCCGAGAAAGTGGTGCAATTCTCCAAGGTCGGACATTGCAAATTCGGCTTTGAGGGAGGCAATGATATGGTGAAGGAGCTCTTTAGTGGATGCCGTGAGGATGATATCATCCACGTATAGGAGGAGCATAGCTTGTGTTGTGCCA
>CM071860.1:8107911-8129036 GCA_036759665.1 Gynandropsis gynandra
ATTGTTCCGTAGATCCAGAGCTTGACGATGCCGTCAAGACGCGTCCATGCCTCAGATGTTGCAGCGGTTGGTTGGACGGAGCCGTCAAGGTGGCCCGATACGCCGAAACTGAGACAGTGTGTCTCAAAAATGTCGCGCCATGAATCGTAGTTCATTTCCTCCATGTCGAGGATGATCGGAATGTGGGATTTGATGTTGGTAACCCCGAAGGGTTTGTCGGACGGTGCAGCGGCGTTGGAGGCCATGGGAAAAACGGTATTGAGAGGCAGCGGGTCGTTGATCTAGCGGTTGAGGCGCCACGGAATAGAGGCTGCCGGCGGTGAGATGATGCGGTGGGGTGGGGGCGCCAAGCGGAGGAGGCTGCCGAAGGTTGGACCGGTGGGAGGCGCCAAGCAATTGCAGGCGGCCGAGGCTAGGTATGGTGGTGCGGCGCTCGGTAGAGAGGCGGCCGACGGGGGGAAAACAAAAAAAGAAGAGAGAATTTTGAAATTCAAAATTTGAAAGCTGATACCATGTAATTAGGAATGATTTCTCATTGATTGATTATTCCAAAGGTTACATATTTAAACTACAATAGATGAGACAAATAAGGAAAGTAATAACAAGACAATAATATTCAAAAATATCTATGATCTTGTATACTAACTAACAAATAGCACCCCTTCATATAATGAAATCCTGTAGATTGGTTCACGTGTCTATATTTCGGAGATTCATTTGGTTTCGGAATAGTGATTTTCATTATATCGTGTTAGTTTACAAAAAAAATCAAAGAATCTCTATTCTTGATTCATCCCATCAGTATCAAGTTTTCGGTTTTGCATGAAGAGCCAGAAGATATATTCTTATACATCAAATATACCAAGAATTTGCTTTGATCTTCTGTTTCGGTTTTCTCAAATTTTGATATAATTAACGATAGAGTTTCGGGGTTTTGGATTCCAGATTTGGTTTAATCGGATTCCTCAGTGAAATTATGATACGATATACATAAATATAACATTTATGCCAATTCTAATCCAAATTAATTTCAAAATTAATTGGAATGTAAACTCATCGTTATGCATATAAATATGCGGGTTCAATTCCAAATTTTACCGAATTATTCTCATAGGATAGATATAAAACCAACCACTCTCCACAATAACCGAATGGAGTCATTGGCACAACTGACAGAACGTACTCGAAATCTGCCCTCTAGCTAGAATCGAACTAGAGACTCATGCGGACTTCGGGTATGTTCTGCCAGTTTTGCCAATGACTCCATTCGGTTATTGTGGAGAGTGGTTAGTTTTATTCTCTATCTCGCAAGAATAATTTGTTAAAATTTGGAATCGAACCCAATATTATAGATATTGAATTAAGCTTGACTTATGATGGTTATTGATATATCCTTTGATCAATATATGCGATTTAATTAAATTTTTTATCATCTTACCAAAGTGGGCAATCTTGAGAAATTTGATTATTTCAATTACGTTGAGAAATTTACATAATATAATTCATGCGAAATTTGATAAACCCAAAGGTCATTCATGGTTTGATAGTATTATATTGTGTGTGTATTGATAATTAATGTATATTTTTGGTATGACACAAATGTGATTGTATGCCCAAAGGTTAACCATTACATGAAATGTTTGATTTACACTAATTGTTTAATGCATTGAGTCATCTATTGCAAGTTGAAATTAATGTCCAAAGACTAATTTTGATGTTGCATAGAGGCCTTGTGGTGGGAACGAATCTTGTGTTATCATTCAATTAAGATTTATTGAATAGAAGTCTAACACACGAGCTATATTTTGTTTACAGTTGTGCTATGTTGAATGGGTCAAACTTTTCTGAATGGAAGGAGCACTTACTTATCATGCTTGCTCTGATGGGTCGCAACCTTGCGATTAGGGAGGTTCATCCAGTGATTACGGATTCGAGTTCCATTGAGGATCGTAACAAAGTCAAGTGAGGGGAAACCTCAAACCACACATGTTTATTGATCATTAAGCATTTCATTCCTCTGGTTTTTAGGGGCTTTGTGCCCGATGAGGTGACATTGGCTAACAAATATCTCGATGCCTTGGAGAAATGCTTTTCCAAAAATGACGAAGCAGAAACAATCACGCTTTTAGCAGAAATTGCCTCCATGAGGTATTAGGGCAACGAAAATATTCGGGAGTACATTATGAAAATGTCTAATAATGCCTCCAAGTTAAAGGTACTTAGACTTTGGTTGTCGGAAGAAGTCCTAGTGTTCTTGATTTTGATCTCTCTCCCTGTACATTACAGTCATTTTAAGGTGAGCTATAACTGTCAGAAGGATAAATGGACTCTTAATGAGCCAATTTCCCATTTAATGCAAAAGGAACATAGATTAAGGCAGGAATAGACATATAGTTTGAAACTACCATCTCGAGAGGCAAGATCGAAAGAAAGGTTATGAAACCGCTGATTCGGGATATGTTCATGTGCAAAAGAAACAAAATGCAGATCAGGCTAAGGTTCAAAAATGTTTGTTTTGTCACAAGACTGATCATATAAGAAAATGTTGTACAAAGTATCATACTTGTCGTACAAATAAGGATCCGACTCTCACTTTGGTTTGTTCTTAGGTCAATTTAGCTTCAGTGCCTAGTAATACTTGGTGGGTTGATTCAGGTGCAACAACTCACGTAAGTATTTCTATGATGGGTTGCCTCCATTATCGAAAAACGATTGATGTTGAAATATACATCTATGTATGTGACGATAAAAGGGTGGAAGTGGAAGCTATCTGGCAATTTAGACTTTTGATGAAGACTTGCCAATTTCTGGATTTGGAGGGTGTTTTTTATTGTATTGTATTTTACGTGGAACTTAATTTCTGTTTCTGTTTTAGATAAATTGGGATTGTTGTTCATTCGGAGATCTTAAGTTTACCCTCTCATTTCATCTGGTTATGATTGGAGCTGGTTCTTTATCTATTTAATCTTTGTATGCTTGATATCATCCCTTCATATAATGAAATCCTGAACGTTGATTCACGAGGCATGAAACGTCAATTGATGGATGAAAATTCCGTTGTTTGATGGCATAAAAGATTAGGCCATATCTCGAAACCGAGAATGGAACGTTTAATATCAGACGGAATTATTGAAACTCTTATTTTTTGAATTTTGACCATTTTTAATTGTATCAAGCGGAAACAGACAAACAAAGTAGGTAAAGGTACATATCAAACTTTGGAGACCTTGGAATTGATACATACAGGTGTATGTGGATCGTTTCCTATGCTACTTGGAATGGTCACCATTAATTTATATTATTCATAGATGATTACAGCCGATATGATTACATTTATCTAATTGATGAGAAGTCAGAGGTTTTGGATGTTTTAAAGCGTTTAAGGCTGAGGTTGAACTTCAACTTAATACACGCGTTAAGATCGTTCGTTCTGATCGTGGTGGCGAATACTACTACGGTAGAAATGACGAATCAGATGAAAAGCGTCCAGGTCCATTTGCAAAGTACCTCGAGGAGTGTGAAATTTTTTCCCAATACACAATGCGAGTACACCTAGAATGAATGGTATTACGGAGAGACGAAACCCTTCAGGAAATGGTGAGAAGTATGATATCGTTTTCTACTCTCCCAAAATCCATGTGGGGTGAGGCATTAAAGACAATGGTTTATATCTTGAACAGAGTACCAACTAAAGCAAAAATTAAGATACCTTATGAGTTAAAGACGGTTAAACGTCCTAGCTTAAGGCATTTTCACATTTGGGGATGTCCAATCGAAGCTCGATCTTATCGACCCGATGAAAGGAAACTGGATTCCAAAACCGTGAGCTATAACTTTGTTGGATACTCGGAAAGATCTAAGAGTAATAAGTTTTACGATCCCACAAAAAAGACGATCTTTGAGACAAAAGTAACGACGTTCTTTGAGGATATTGAACCTGAGAAAAGGGATGATGAATTTTGTTTTGGGGAGGATAAAGTTGAAACTTTTGATTCACAAAAGATGATTCTTATTCCAAATATTGTAGCTGTCAATGAATTAGATTATGTTGCTCGAGCTACGAATTAAGATACTCCAAATGTCATTCCTGAAATCAATGAGGAACAAGTTCATGAACCTCAAGAACAGCTACATCAGGAAATTATGCCACGTAGATGTGCTATTCTGGATGATTATATAGTATATCTTTAGGAGCACGAGGATGGCATTGGGTTGACGGAAGATGATCTCGTTAATATCCGTCAAGCCATTAGAAGTATTAAATCTGAAAAATGGATTGATGCCATGAAGAAAGAGATTAAATCTATGGATGAAAATGGCGTTTGGGAACTTGTACCTTTTCTTGAAGGTGCGAAACCCGTTGGTTGTAAATGGATATTTAAAACCAAATGGGATTCGTAAGGCGATGTGGAAAAGTATAAATCATGTATAGTCGCCAAAGGATTTACTCAAAATGAAGACATATATTACAAATAGACTTTCTCTCCAGTTTCATCGAAAGACTCTTTGAGAATATTGATGGCACTAACAACTCATTATGATTTAGAGTTGCATTAGATGGATGTTAAAACATAACACTTTGTGTTTAGTGACCCAAAGAGAATGGTTTGCAAATTAAAGAAATCCATCTATGGTTTAAAGCAAGCATCTCATCAATAGTATCACAAGTTTCATCGTGTAATCATCTGATATGGTTTTTAGGTGAATCAGGTAGATGATTATATATACCATAAGATTAGTGGGAGAAACTTTATATTGATAATCCTTTACGTTGATGATATCCTTATTGTTGGAAATGATGTAAGCTTTATGCGTGACACTAAGAGTTTTCGTTCGGAGCAATTCGAGATGAAAGATCTTGGTGATACCTCTTTTGTATTGGGTATAAAAATACACCGTGATTGCTCTTGGGGTATATTGGATTTATCACTAAATATTTATATCGATAAGGTTTTAGAGCTATTTGGCATGAAAGGATGTAAAGGTATAGATACCCTTATTTCTAAGGGTGATAAATTTAGCCTTAGACAATGCCCACATACTAAACCGGAGATTCAGAAAATGAGGAATATTCCTTATGCTTCTGCTACAGGGAATCTAATGTATGCACATATTTGCACACGACCTGATTTTGCATACATTGTTGGCGTTTTATGAAGATACTTAAGTAACCCTGAGATTGATCATTACAAAGCGTCCAAACGGATGATGTGATATCTTCAGAAAACAAAAGATTATATGCTCGTGTATAGACGATCTGACTAGCTCGAGATCACTGGTCATTCAGATTCAGATTATGCTGGGTGCCTCGATAGTCTTTGATCCACTTCAGGTTATATATTTCTCCTCGCTGATGGGGCTATTTCTTGGCATAGTGCTAAGTATTGTATCTATTCTTGTTTGCTCTTGGATTATAATGATGTATGCTTATTCGATTTTAGTATTATATTCCAGAATACTGAGTTTTAAGCTTAAGGTATTCACTCTGTATCATTCAGTTTAAATTGTTCTCGATAAGATAAGACCAGTTGGAGATAGACACGTATCGATCACTTCACGTGTAATCTTCATGCTATGCATCCACATTCAGATCTATGTCATTCTTCTGTATTACATTAGTAATCAAATGTGGGTCTAACTACATGGATATTGTGGTTAAATCTCTTTGGTTCTACATTGATATGGTCGATGGGCGAGATTGGTGTCAATGTCGGTTTGATAACAACAATCGATGAGTGCTTTTAAGGTTATTTCATGGTTTTATGGTCTGATATATGGTCCAAGTGGGAGATTATAAGATATTTGGTTTAATCTTATATTTTAGTGGATCGATATATGTGAATAATTTTGGAATAAGTGTTGTCATTCGGTTTAGTCCAAATTAAATGTGATCATATTTAAGTTTAATTGATTGGAATTCGGTATTGAATTGAATGGGGATGATTATATGCATAGATACCTTTGGTAGTATCGTTTATATTTTATGATGAGCAAAATTAAACGATATAATTGAGAACCGAAATTAACCGGTTATCTGTCGGTTTATGGTTCCTGGTCCACGTTCCTATATAAATGAGATTCATCTGGTTTTTGGAATAGTGATTTTCATTATATCACGCAAGTTTACAAAAAAAACTTCAAAGAGAATCTCAGTTTCTTGATATATCCCATCAGTATCAAGTTTTCAGTTTTGCACGAAGAGCCATAAGATTTATTCCACTACATCAAGTATACCATGAATTCAGGTATAAACTTTGATATTCCGTTTCGATTTTTCTAAATCTTGATATAATTCACGATAGAGTTTCGGGATTTTTGAATCCGGATCTGGTTAATCGGATTCCTTCAAGTTATGGTTAAATCAGATCTTTTGCATTCCCATATTGCTAGCACTCCTTGAGTATGTCAACAATACAAAATCTAATGGTATTGTTACCGAAACCATGTTTCTTCTTTACATAATGGTATCAATCAAAATTCCCACTACAAATTGGCTAATGGTTTAACAAAAGATTTTCTGATTTGAGCTCGTCAGAGGTATGGACAAGATGTAGATTTACCTTTTATATTGATTCTACGGATTGGTAACAAGCTATTTTGCTTGGGAAATAGACTCATGTTATTGTAATTTAAATTCTTTTCTGGTTAGGATAATTTGTTGAGACTCTATCTTTTTTAAGGAGATATGTTACTAAATTTGCATCAATCAATAATTTTTTATTCGTGTAATTTTGTAGGTTGGTCGTATTTTGGGATCACCTGACTGATTCAAAAGGCTTCTCTTTGAATCCTTCCTTGGATGAGGATATAATTTGATTTTCACTGGCCATAAATAAATTATTTCATAGTTTAGATGTTTCAGTCATCTTACTTGATGTGCGAATTCCTTACAACTTATTGCTTTTTTATGATGCTAGATGCCTTTGTTTGTTCAGTTGGTGTTAGGGGTGGCCAATCCGGGTTACTCGAATCGGACCGATCCGGATCGATCCGAAAAATCCGGATCGTTTACAAAACGGGTTACCCTAAAAATCCATATGGGTTCAGATTTTAGAACCCATTTGGGTTCGAGTTGGTCCGATCTGGATTCGGGTTAAACCCGAGGAACCCAAGGAACCTGAATTAAATTTTATGGCAAATATTTTAGGTTATTTTTTAAGAATCACACGTCTAATATTTTAGGTTTTTAGAATTCATCTTATTTTGGTATTTGCAAAGTTAATTTTTATGAGTTAGATTATCTAATTTAGATATGTATTTTTTTAAAAAAGTTTTTTGTATGTTAACTTGTTTTTTCAGAGAACCCGAAAAACCCTTACAAAACCCAAAAACCCGAATAACCCGAACCCAAATAACCCGAACCCAAATAACCCGAATCCAAATAACCCGAATAACCCATGGATACCCTAATATTTTAGGTTATTTTCTAAGAACTACACGACTAATATTTCAGGTTTTTAGAATTCATTTTATTTTGATATTTGCGAAGTTAATTTTTATGAGTTAGATTATCTAACTTAGATATGTATTTTTTTAAAATTTTTTTGTATGTTAACTTGTTTTTTTTAGAGAACCCAAAAAACCCTTACAAAACCCAAAAACCCGAATAACCTGAATAACCCGAACCCAAATAATCCGAATAACCCGAATAACCCGAACCCAAAATAACCCAAATAATCCGAATAACCTAAATAACCCATGGATACTCGCATTTAATTTGGGTTATTTCGGGATCACTGCCTCAGAACCCGAATAACCCGAACCCGAATCGAAACCCGAAGAACCCATACCGAAAAAAATTCGGGTTCAATTAGGATTCAATTTTCGTAAACCTGAGGAACCTGAACCCGGATCGAAACCCGAGGAACTCGGATCGAAATCCGGATTGAACACCCCTAGTTGGTGTACATTATTCATGTAAATATGAGTAGACTATTTAACCTTTCTTTCTTGAAGATGTGTGATTATAGCATGCTGTTGTTTCCTTCACTATCACTTAGATAATCAATTTAAATTTGTTAATCGGTTCTAGATGAAGCAGATACACTACTGAATGAGGATTTTGAGAAATCGCTTGACATGATTTTGGAACAAATCCCTCATGAGCGGAAAACATTTCTCTTTTCTGCAACAATGACAAAAAAGGTAGGCACTCTTTTGTACGACCTGCATGTCTATGTTTGGATGGTAGAATACATCTATATGTGCTGCTCAACTTTGTGGTAGTGTTCGTATTCATGGATTTACTCACCTCTTTCATCTACAAACCGACCTTTTCGTTGTTAATGCTCATTTACTGCGGGGGTGAAGGGAAAGGTTTATAGAGGATTATAGCGAATGAATTTGTATTATGACTATTCAGGTTAAGAAGCTTCAAAGAGCGTGTCTAAGGAATCATGTGAAGGTGTGGAAACGTGTAAATGCAATATTTTAGAAGTGTGTTAGATCTGATTTTGATATTTGAGGTTGTTGAGAAAATAAAGGAGAATAAATATGATTCGAGTATTTGCAAATTCAAAGTGAAAAAGAATGAGAAGAAATGGGGAGTCAAACTGGAAAAGAGATGCAAAGGAGGAAATAAATGAGGCTGAATAACAGAAATTTTCTCCTGGATTCACGAGAAGATTAGGTGTAAAAACATACTATAAAAAAGAGTTGACACATCTAGGTTTATTATCCATGTAGTACTGCAACAAGTGATATTTGATCATTGTGTTGTGCAAGTGTACTTACAAATTACTAGGGTGAGAGAGAGAAACGATAAGTTGGTTATTTACATCTAACTCAGGAGGAGTTATCTGCGGAAGTCTTGAGTACATTGTAATGAAAAACAAGTGTACTTAAAAGATAGATTCGTAAATAAAACCAGTATTGTTTTGAATATCTGTTTCTTTTAATTCCTATTATTTGTTAACATCGTCTTTCTATTGTTTTCAATTGGTACCAGAGCTGGTAACCAAATTTTAGAGAAAATCTGATGATTGGTTTGAGATTCTAGAAGACAATATGGAATAACTAAGAGATTTATATTCTTTTAGAAAACCAGTTATGTTAGATGTTTTAAACTATAGATATTGGAAAGTGAAAATGAGAGCTAGTATAGAGGCATTGATGAAGACACATGGAGTGTAGTAAAAAATGGATGGAGTCTACCAACAGTGATAGATGAATATGAAAATGTTAAGGAGAAACCTTCAGATCAATGGACATTGAGTGAGAAAAGGAATTCAACTTTTAATGCAAAAGATCTTACTGCTATTTTTTCTTCTGTAGACATTAATGAATTCAAGCAAATTTAAGGATGTGAATCTGCTAAGGATGCATGGGACACTCTGGAAACTATACATGAATGAACTTCAAACGTTAAGATACTCGACTTGATATTCTGGAATATCAATTTGAAAACTTGAAATGGGAGAGTACTAAAGTGTCAAAGAATTCAGTAGTAGAATGAATGCAATTGTAAATGAAGTAAGTGTATTTGGACAAACTTTTGATGATAAGAAACTGGTCAAGAAATTTCTTCGATGTTTGCCTAAAAAGTTTCATGCTCAGAAAACTGCTACGAATATGTCTTTAAATAATAATCAGTTTTAAAGAAACTGTTGGGATTCTTGCTGCTTATGAACTAGAGCTTCAACTTGAACATGACAATACTTCAAAAGAAAGAAATAAAGGGGTAGTTCTTCAAGTCACTGATGAAAACTCAAGACTTGATAATCTTGAAGAAAATATTGTTCTTTTGACCAACAAATTTGGAAAAATTATGAAAAAGCATACATAACAATCAAATAATGATGAACAAGGAAATAAGAAAGAAAGCAACTATGGATTTCAATGTCATGAATCCAAAGGATTTGTGCATTTTAAATCTGAATGTCCTAGTATCTCAAAGAGAGAAAGTGTATTGAAGGGATTGCGATAAACATAAGTGCAAAGGTTTTGGTCATACAAAAAATGAATATGCAGATACTAGTGTGATCAAAGGAAAGCCATTATTCACATTTAGTGAATCAAGTTATGACTCTAAAGATAGTAATGAAAAAGACCTGACAAGCTTTGTTTCATTAATTGGAATAATCGAAGAAAATGAAAAAGAGGAAAAAGAAGATAATAAGGTTGATGCGATAGAAAATGAAGAAGATGAAGTAAATGTGGAAACTATCTACAATGAGTGGCTGAATATGAGCAAACTGAACATACAACTGGTTAAAACTAATGAAAATTAGAAGTTCAGATTCAAGAAATGAAAAAGGAAGTAATTCTGAAAGAATAAGAAGTAATTTTAGTCAAGCGCCACCTTGAAGAAACCTACGCAATTGAAAATGCTTTCAAACGGTATTGAAAAACTTGATCATCTACTCTCATTGGGAAAACAAGGAGGAAATACTCATTGAATTAGATACACGAGGAATAAAGGAAATTCTGAAACAGGTTTGTTTTTGGAGGGAAATTGGAAGATCTATCCTCAACAGCTCATGGAAAAGAGAAACAAAGTTATTCGTTCAAGAAGGGTGTAAACAACATTAACTTTGGTTCCAATATCAGACATTACGGTCATGGATATAACTCTGAAGACGATTTCCAATGCAATATAAGAGGAACAACATAATGAGATGTTATTTTTGTGGAATAAGAGGACACAAACAGATCATTTGCAACAAGAAATTCAGGTATGATTCAGGTAAGTATGTTCTACCCAAAATAAAACAAATCTAGATACGCAAAAGGGATTAGTATTGCAATGTAGCTTATATTTCGGCACAAAAAGATAAATAAAAAATTTGGTATTTTGATAGAGGATGTTCTAGGCACATGACAGGTTCAAGATAACTTTTATCAAATTTTTCTGAAATAAAAAATGCTGAAAGCGTTATCTTCGGAGATGGAAACAAAGGAAAAATTATTGGGAAAGGAGATGTAGACACACATGGACAACCTATTCTAAAGAATGTGCAATATGTTGTTAGATTGACTGCTAATTTAATTAGTATTAGTCATTTGTAAGAGAGTAATCACCAGGTTCAGTTTAATAAAAAAGAATGTCTAGTAATGAATTCTGATGATAAATGTGTTCTTACAGGTACAAGATCTTCAAACGATTGTTACATTTAGAGTGAAGAGAAAGTATGTTTCAAAGCAACAGAAGATAATTTGTCCTTGTGGCATCAGAGATTGGGACACGTCAATTATTGATAACTGGTAAAGCTATCATGCTCAAACATTGTTAGAGGTATACCTAAATTAAACCTTGACAAATCTGAAACTTGTAAACCATGTTAATTGGGAAAACAAATTAAGGTTCATGACAAAAAAATGTATGATGTTAAGACTGGAAAGATACTATAACTTGTGCACATGGACTTGATGAGACCAATGAGGACAACAATTTTTGGTGGAAAGAGATATATTTTTGTTGTTGTTGACGATTTTTTAAGGTATACATGGGTCAAATTTTTGAGAGAAAAACCTGATAGTTTTGAATTGTTTCATTACTTTTTTTTTCAATTGAAAAATACAAAAGGAAGTATAGAACGAATTCGTAGTGATCATGGAAGAGAGTTTGAAAATGATGATTTTCATAAGTTCTGTCTGAAACATGGTATTGTACATGAGTTTTCTGCTCCAAAAACACCAGAATAGAATGATGTAGTTGAAAGAAAGAATAAGACTCTTCAAGAGATGACTCGTGCCATGCTTCATGCAAAGTCTATCTCCATTTGATTTTGGTCAGAAGCGATAAACACAACTTGTTATATCATAAATCGAGTTTATGTTCGGCCAGGTATGTCAAAAACATCATACGAACTTTGGAAAGGTAAAAGTCCAAATATGATTTATTTCCATATTTTTGGGTGCACTTGCTATGTACTGAATGACAAGGAATATCTTGGAAAATGTGATGCGAAAAGTGATGAAAAAATCTTTCTTGGATATGGAACTAATACAATTGCATACAGAATTTACAATTTACGAACTAGAGCAGTCGTTGAGTCTGTACATGTTGTATTTGACAAAGATCATTTATCTCAAAAAGTTGTATTTCCTTTTCTACAGATTCATTAAAAGGTGAAAATTGAAGTGTACCTACTGAAAAACATTGAACGAAAGCAGGATGGAAGAAGATCATGATGAACATGAACATCAAAAACATGAAATGAAGTTCATAACAGTACATCAGAATCATTCAATTGATGATGGTATTGGTAATATATTGGAGATGGTCGAAGAACACGTGGTAAGTCCAATATAAATTATCATGATATGGTCAATTTTTCTTGTTTCACATCTAAAACATAACGTAAATGTGTCAGTGATGCATTGAATGATGAGTCCTGGATAAAAGCAATGTATGAAGAATTAGAACAATTTGTTAGGAATGATGTTGTGATGATGTGAATGTCATTAGAACAAAGTGGGTCATTAAAAATAAAACCAGTGAACTAGGTGAAATTGTTAGAAATAAGGCGAGATTGATTGCACAAAGATACACACAAGTTAAAGGTATTGATTTTGATGAGACTTTTGCACCCGTTGTTAGATTAGAGTCCATTATATTATTACTTGGATTTTCTTGTTCTCTTAGTTTTAAGTTGTTCTAGATGGATGTCAAAATTTCCTTTTTAAATGGAATTTTGCAAGAAGAGGTTTATGTGGAACAACCTAATGGTTTTGATGATCAACATCATTCGGATCATGTTACAAGTTAAAGAAAGCTTTGTATGGGCTTAAGAAAGCACCATGTGTGTGGTATGAAAGAATGTCAAGCTTTTCAGTCATGAACGAATACAAAGAGGGGGAGTAGATAAAACCTTATTTATTCATAATATTGATGACATTCTTCTGGTAGTAAAAAAATATGTTGATGACATTGTTTTTGGTTCAAAATCACAGGTTAAAGTGAATTGTTTTGTACGACCACGGAAGAGGAGTTTGAAATGAGTATGTTTAGTGAACTTAACTACTTTCTTGGTTTACAGGTGAAGCTATTGGATGAAGGTTTGTTTATATCTCAAAGCAAATATGCAAAGAATCTAGTCAAGAGATTTGAAATGAATCAAAGCAAATCGGCAAATACACCTATGTCAACCACCACAAAACTGACTAAAGATTTAGAGGAAGAGGATGTGGAAGTAAAACTTTAAAGAAACATGATTGGAAGTTTGCTTTACATCACTGCAAGCAAACCTGATTTGAGCTTAAGTGCAGGAATCTGTGTCATATATCAAGCGAAACCTAAGAAATCTCATCTGATGGATGTGAAGAGGATACTAATATATTTGAAAGGTACATCAGATTATGATATTGTTTATACAAAGGATATTAATTGTAAACTTGCTGGATATAGTATGCAGATTGAGGAGACAATGCAGATGATATGAAGAGCACATATGGAGGTTGTTTCTTTCTTGGGAATAACTTAGTGTCTTGGTATAGTAAAAAGCAGAACTCTACATCTTTGTCTACTGTTGAAGTTGAATACATCGCATTGGGAATATGTTCCGACTGAACGTCAATTAGTAGATATTTTCACAAAATCATTGGATTGAAATCGATTTGTTTCCTTAAGAAAATCACTATGTGTTTGCGAACTCTAATATTTTTCTTTAAATGTGCTCTGATTGGATAAATACTCCTCTATGTCAGAATTGATACATAAGAATATATCTAAAAAGATAATCAAGGAGTTTGTTATATGAACAAATTAATATCTAAACAACTTCCTAGAAGCTTATAACTTTTTGAATTTAAGAAAATGTATTTGAAGGTAATAAAAAAGGTGAATAAAAATTCTGAGTAAGTGTACTTAAAACCAACCTTATATGTTATTTGTTTTTTTTCCTTAAGAGATTGATATTTCACTTAAATTTTTTTTAATTAGATAATGTTAGATAAATAAAAGAGAACAAATAGAGTGATTTTTTTAAAAACAACAATCGGTTAATTCTGAAAAAATGGTTTATGTGATGTGCTATATAGACTGCTGACATGACTAGTGCAGTTTCCTCATTTAAAGCGTTTGTGATGTTTTTGAAATTAAAAAGAAAAATTGCCTCACATCTAAATATATCTTCTCAAACCCTAACTATTGTTTCCGAAGAAGGAAGTGCATTTTGTATTTTTTTGCAACAAACAAAAACAAAAACAAAGGAGAATGATGAACAGAGAAGCATATGGAAGTAGAAAAATGCGAGTTGAAGAAACAATCACATACAACAATAAAAGAGTTCGCAAGGATGATCTTCGGTTTACAGAAAATCCCCCCAGAATCAATGGAAAACGGTACAAGCAAATGGCTAGGAAAAGAGTGGGTCTAGGAAGGCACATGCAAATCTCGATCAATAACCCACAATATCGATCGATTCTTCTTCTAGAACAGAAAGAAGAAGAGAATTGTTTTGTACAGACCACGGAAGAGGAGTTTGAAATGAGTATGTTTAGTGAACTTAACTACTTTCTTGGTTTACAGGTGAAGCTATTGGATGAAGGTTTGTTTATATCTCAAAGCAAATATACAAAGAATCTAGTCAAGAGATTTGAAATGAATCAAATCAAATCGACAAATACACCTATGTCAACCACCACAAAACTGACTAAAGATTTAGAGGAAGAGGATGTGGAAGTAAAACTTCACAGAAACATGATTGGAAGTTTGCTTTACATCACTGCACGCAAACCTGACTTGAGCTTAAGTGCAGGAATCTGTGTCATATATCAAGCGAAACCTAAGAAATCTCATCTGATGGCTGTGAAGAGGATACTAATATATTTGAAAGGTACATCAGATTATGGTATTGTTTATACAAAGGATACTAATTGTAAACTTGCTGGATATAGTATGCAGATTGAGGAGACAATGCAGATGATAGGAAGAGCACGTATAGAGGTTGTTTCTTTCTTGGAATAACTTAGTGTCTTGGTATAGTAAAAAGCAGAACTCTACATCTTGTCTACTGTTGAAGTTGAATACATCGCATTGGGAATATGTTCCGACTGAACGTCGATTAGTAGATATTTTCACAAAATCATTGGATTGAAATCAATTTGTTTCCTTAAGAAAATCACTATGTGTTTGCGAACTCTAATATTTTTCTTTAAATGTGTTCTGATTGGATAAATACTCCTCTATGTCAGAATTGATACATAAGAATGTATCTAAAAAGATAATCAAGGAGTTTGTTATATGAACAAAATAATATCTAAACAACTTCCTAGAAGCTTATAACTTTTTAATTTAAGAAAATGTATTTGAAGGTAATAAAAAAGGTGAATAAAAATTTTGAGTAAGTGTACTTAAAACCAACCTTATATGTTATTTGTTTTTTTTCCTTAAGAGATTGATATTTCACTTAAACATTTTTTTAATTGGATAATGTTAGATAAATAAAAGAGAACAAATAGAGTGATTTTTTTAAAAACAACAATCGATTAATTCTGGAAAAATGGTTTATGTGATGTGCTATATAGGCTGCTGACATGACTAGTGCAGTTTCCTCATTTAAAGCGTTTGTGATGTTTTTGAAATTAAAAAGAAAAATTACCTCACATCTAAATATATCTTCTCAAACCCTAACTATTGTTGCCGAAGAAGGAAGTGCATTTTGTATTTTTTTTTGCAACAAACAAAAACAAAAACAAAGGAGAATGATGAATAGAGAAGCATCTGGAAGTAGAAAAATGCGAGTTGAAGAAACAATCATATACAACAATAAAAAAGTTCGCAAGGATGATCTTCTTTTTACAGAAAATCCCCTCCAGAATCAATGGAAAACGGTACAAGCAAATGGCTAAGAAAAGAGTGGGTCTAGGAAGGCACATGCAAATCTCGATCAGTAACCCACAATATCGATCGATTCTTCTTCTAAAACAGGAAGAAGAAGAGATAGTTCAAACTCATCCTCCAACAGAAACTATGAAGAAAATGAAGCTCAAAACACATCTGAAACGAGATCCGAACGTCAAAGACAATCAACGTTTTCAGAAATTCCAAACATACAAGGTACTTCTCAAATGACTCCGTCGAAGGCTTTTTTTAGGATATTTTTATTTTGAAGTAGGAGTTTCAAGGTTTGGAATACTGAAAGAAAGAGAAATTGTAAGTGAAAGGGGCTTAAATGTTAATCAGTTTAAATATTTGCCATTGTGGAACGTACTCGTTGAACAAAGTCTGACCAATACAGTGACAAACATTGTCCCTATATGTAAGGAGTTGATATATGAGTTCTATACAAACTTGAACTCAGAAATTGATAAACCTGGATCATGAATGTTTGGACAAGTGTGCGTTAGGGGGAGTATTGCTCGTTTTGATGTATAGATAATTAATAAGTATCTGGGTACATCGAATGTTGAAACTTCAAGGGTGAAGGAGTTAGAAATTGACCTAGACATGGACAATGTCACCCAAGAGTTGACAGGAAAAGAGCTAATGAGCTGGCCAGGACAGATTCCTAATTCCAAACTCAATTGGTGATGCGTTATCAAAGTTAAACAAATAACCTAAACTACCCGCAAGTGCACGACACGTGTGTAGTCCTTCAGGTGTCGATCCCACAGGGACTATGCAACACAACCTAAACTCAAACTACGAATCAAACTTGCTAACAAACGAAATATGGTTTTAAGAATGAAATACTAAAAACAAATAAACAAACTAGTTCTTAAGAATGAGACAAACATTCCAGGAATCCAGTTTCACCATAAGACTACCGAAACCAACAATCACCCTATCTATCATGCGATCCTAGTCAAGTTATCTAAGGCAGACGATCCTAATATGACATCTACCCTCTCTTGAGGCATAGAAACATGATATAGTCAAGTTATCCCCTACTTTCGTGGCTGACACCTTGAACTAAACCCATAAGACCTGTGATTCATCCGTTTTACCCTCAACCGCTGCTACCTTACTTTCGTGGCCTAACCTCGGCTGTTCTAAATCTGATCTTTTCGGATTAGAATTCTCCTTTCGGTCCTTCTCCTAATCCCTAACACATGCATCTACGTGGCCATCGCAAACACAAGTAAATTAAACACTCAGATAAAGAATAGATAAACGAAAACGGGAAGATGCATTCAAAGATAAATCAAAGTGGTTTCGGGATAGCCATGGGCTAATCCCTTCTCCTAGAACAAAACAAACTACTCGCTCATGCGTCCGTAAACAAACATAATTGAAGTAGAAAGTCTAAGGAACATGAAAACCAAACGAAGCCGAAGTATTGGGTTGATCTCCAATGCTCCTTGCACGTCTCCTTCGCAAGAATCTCCTCCTTCTCTCTACTCTTTCTCCCCGATCAAGAACTCAAACTAAACTCTCTAACTGAAGCTCCCTCGACCCCTAGCTCCCGGTCTTCCTTCTCCTTCTTCTTTTATTTCCTTTTCTCCCTCTCTTTCCTTTTGGTCATTCGTTCTTTTCCTTTAGTTGCAGCAGCCACCGATTTTTTCCTTTTCTTGAGTTTTCCATTCTTGAATAAGTTGAGCGACGTTTCCATTACTTTCTCCAGCAAAATATCACTTATTCATCTTCTCTTAAGTTGGTTTCCTTATTGTATAAGTCTCCAATAAACTCCTATTTGTTTTAAGACAAATTAACTTATTTGAAGTTGCTGGTGACGGACGCGACCCGCGCGGGTAGGGTGTGTGACCCGCTCGGGTGCGGCTCGCATGATCGCGCGGGATCGCGATGGAAAACGAGGCAGCCCGCTTGGACTAGAGAGTGCCCCGATCGGGCTGGTGTGCGCCCCGGTCAGGCTGGTGTGTTGCCCGCTCGGGCTGATGCCACGGACGTGTGTAGTGCTTGCTCGACTCATGCTCAATTTGCTGGACAAACTCGCCGAATTAAATGCCCGCTCGGACTAGGGAGTTACCCATGGGGGTAGTGTGTGTTCTTCGCTGATTCTCGTCTCGTTTGTTCCGTGATGATCCTCGATGTTGGTACTTAGTCTCGTGCACGTTCTTAAGCTCCAAAATGAACCGAATACGCATTAAAACATGTAAGAACATGAAAACACGAAAACAAGTAAAACAGATACAAAACGATACGTAAACATCGCATCTATATCGTAAATATCTCTAAAATCGTGCAAAAAATATGTATGAAAATGAGATGATCAAAATCCCCCAGACTTGAATGTTTGCTTGTCCCTAAGCAAACGTAAACGTGGAACATGTGGATTATACACAATCCGAAAATTCCCCTTTTTTCCTAGAAATACCGTTAAAGCGAACCTAACCGATCAACTAGCACGTCGAGAGAAAATTCGGCCTAATTAAGTTTTCAGTCTTCATCCTAGGTTCACCAAGGCTACCCACAAGAAACTTGTTAGTCTTTATTCTTTTTTTCTTTTTTTTCTTTTCTTTTGTTTTTATGTCTTCTGTTTCTTTTCTCTCTTTTTTTTCTTTCTTTGCATACACACTAGGCTTCTAGGACGTCGGATTTGAAGGGATCTAGTTAGACCGAGACTACCGATGACGGTATACTCATGCATCTCGTTCAAGAGTGTAGCGGAGTAGGCGACGTTTTATTGTGCCATGCCCTTAGGACGTAAAAAGATGATCACCAACTCACCACTTAGACCCGAGCCATCGAAAGAGTATCAAGGTCGATGCACTCATGTCGATTTTAGATCATGCTTTTAGGCATTATTTCTATCGACAGTGGAGTGTTAGTGTGTGCTCTTAATATGCAAAAGAAGCTTGATTCTATATGATATAATAATCCTCATAAAAAGGTGAAGTAAAGCATCATCTACACGAAGTATGGCCATCTGGATAGAGAGAATAAACGATAAACTAGCCTAGCAACCTCGTCTAAACCCCCCACAAGCATCACTAGAATTTCCAAAGAACTACGACCTATTGTTTTTCAGCCGACGAATAAACTCTAACGCTTAGGGAAAACCTAGCTCAAACATGCAAAATCTCACGGAAAATGCCAACTTCTTAAGTATCCTAGATTCAGGGTTCATTTCAAAACGTGGCACCGGACAAGTGCCTTGGACGACTCTGACTCAAGAAAGCAAAAAAAACTAAAAACTACGAAATCAAAGAGGAAATGAAACGAAATCACCTGACAAACGTGAGCTGCTCCCCCAGACTTGAATTGAACGGCGTCCTCGACGTGAAGCTCCATCGAGGGTAAGGGAAGTATGGTCACATTTGTGGTGGATTTTTTTTTGTGTTTTTTGTTTTTTTTTGTTTTTTTAAACGAATAACCGAGTCTCACTAAAAGTTAAGAAAAAAATAGAAACAACATCTGGATTGCCTCCCAGAAAGCGCTTATTTACCGTCTTTAAGCTTTCACGTCTCCGTTCCTCATGCGTGCACGACGGGTGGATCGGAAAGGGAAATGAAGTTTCTATTTTCGATCGGTTGAGCGGCTTGGTAGAGCTTTAGCCGCTGTCCATTAGCTTTGAATGTTCCACTCATCTCACTCAAAGTTCTACTGCTCCATGCGGGAATACCTTTCGTACCTTAAAAAGACCAGACCAACGGGACCATAGTTTGCCCGGGAAAAGCTTAAGACAAGAATTAAATAGTAGAACTAAGTCACCTAGCTGAAAGTCATGAGGTAGGATCTTCTTATCATGCCATCTCTTAGCACGCTCCTTGTAGATCTTAGAGTTCTCGTATGCATCAAGACGGAGCTTGTCGAGCTCGTTCACCTGCAAAATTCGTTTCTCACCTGCACTCTTAAGATCAAAGTTAAGGAGCTTTGTCGTCCAATAGGCGCGGTGCTCTAGCTCGACAGGTAGGTGGCAAGACTTGCCATAAACAAGCTGAAAAGGAGACATGCCAATGGGAGTTTTAAATGCAGTCCTATAGGCCCATAACGCATCATCTAATTTCATCGATCAATCTCTACGGGACCTAGACACAGTTTTCTCTAGTATGCTCTTAATCTCCCTATTTGAAACCTCTACTTGTCCGCTAGTTTGTGGGTGGTACGGTGTTGCTATCCTATGTTTCACGCCATAATGCTTAAGGAGGGACTCGAATCGTCTTGCAATGAAGTGTGAACCTCTGTCACTAATGACTATTCTAGGGACTCCAAAACGAGGGAATATGATCTTCTTAAAGAATTTCATCACTACCCTAGCGTGATTAGTCGGTGTTGCTATGGCTTTTACCCACTTAGACACATAATCTACACCTACCAAAATATATTGGTTGCCACACAACGAGGGAAAATATCCCATGAAATCTACACCCTAAACATCAAACAATTCTACCTCAAGGATGTAGTTCTGTGGCATCTCGTTCCTCTTACCTATATTTCCAGTTTTTTGACATTTATCACAGAAAGAAACGTACCTATGGGCATCCTTGAAGAGGTTCGGCCAATAAAAACCCGCTTGTAGCACCTTTGAAGCGGTTTTGGACCTGCTGAAGTGACCTCCATAATCCGATCCATGACAATGGAAAAGGATGCTCTCTACCTCTTCTTCGGGGATGCATCTCCTAAAGACCCCATCCGCGCATCTTTTGTACAAAATTGGATCGTCCCAATGGTAATGTTTGACATCCGCATAGAACTTCCTGCGCTCATGAAAAGAAAGGTCGGGGCGTGGTATACCGCTCACAAGAAAATTAACAAAATCAGCATACCAAGGAGCGGGGTTACCTGAAGTGAGTGCGCATATGATGTCGTCTCTCAAGGAATCGTCAATAGGTCTCTCATCCTCTACAATGATGCGAGAGAGGTGATCTGCAACGACGTTCTCGGACCCCTTCCTATCTCTTGTTTCGAGATCAAACTCTTGTAAGAGAAGGATCCATCGGATGAGGTGTGGTTTCGCGTCCTTCTTCCCTAGAAGATATTTAAGCACTGCATGGTCAGTATAAAAGATTACCTTTGACCCTACGAGATAGGATTTGAGTTTGTCAAAGGCGAAGACGACAGCAAGGAGCTCCTTCCCGGTTGTGGTAAAGTTGATTTGAGCGTCGTCTAATGTCTTGCTAGTGTAGGAGATGACATGAGAGACCTTGTCTCTTCGCTGTCCTAAAACAACCCCAATGGCGTAGTTGCTAGCGTCACACATAATCTCGAATGGAATGCTCCAATCGGGTGGCTGAATGATAGGCGCCGAAACCAATGTTGTCTTGATGGTGTTGAAGGCGTT
>CM071860.1:8129175-8154401 GCA_036759665.1 Gynandropsis gynandra
TCGACTTCTATGCCCCTCGATGAGATCATATGTCCAAGTACAATACCTTCCTTCACCATAAAGTGACACTTTTCCCAATTAAGAACAAGATTCGCTTCCTCACATTGCTGCAACACTCAAGAAAGGTTAACGGGACAATCATCGAATGTAGAGTCATAAACCGAAAAATCATCCATAAAAACTTCCATGATATGTTCAATTAAATCGGAAAATATTGCCATCATGCAACGCTGGAAAGTAGCCGGAGCATTGCAGAGGCCAAAAGGCATACGACGGTAAGCGAATGTCCCATAAGGACACGTAAAATTCGTCTTCTCTGGGTCTTGAGGGTGAATGGGGATCTAAAAGAAACCAGAATATTCGTCCAAATAACAAAAATAGGCATGATTAGCTAACCGTTCTAACATTTGGTCGATGAATGGGAGAGGGAAGTGATCTTTCCTCGTCGTCTTGTTGAGTTTGCGGTAGTCTATGCACATCCTTCACCCCGTGACTAGAGAGTGCCCCGCTCAGGCTGATGCCACGGGCATGTGTAGTGCTTGCCCGACTCGTGCTCAATTTGCTGGACAAAATCGCCGAACTAAATGCCCGCTCGGGCTTGGGAGTGACCCGCGTGGGTAGTGTGTGTTCTTCGCCGATTCTCGTCCCGTTTATTCCGTGATGATCCTCGATGTTGGTACTTTATCTCGTACACATCCTTTAGCTCCAAAATGAACCGAATACGCATTAAAACATGTAAGAACATGAAAACACGAAAACGAGTATAACAGGTACAAAATCATACGTAAACATCGCATCTATGTCGTAAACATCTCTAAAATCGTGCAAAAAATACGTATGAAAACGAGATAATCAACTGGGAATACACTCTATTGAAAAAAAAATTTCGAACCAACTGGATATCAAACAAGAAGACTGATGGTATTCAGCATGATACGATAGTTTTGTTATACATCCTGAAAAATAGGATTCTTGTCAATTTTGAGAAGGTTATTCTTGATCGGATAATTGGTCTTGGGTTATCGAATGCAAGGAAGTTTACCTTGTCATTCCCATGTCCGATCCAGAATATTTTGGTTCAACAAGTTCGAGATCTTATTGGAAAGGATGAAAGAAGAGAGAAAATTCCTTCTTGGATAATTTTTGAAAAACGTTATGTCAGCAAGATGCAAGCCACTGAAGAAATTGGAAACAATGAAACTGAGTTACACAAAACATCATAAATTTAGAGAAGCGGCTAGCTGATGTGGTGACCGAGATTCAACTTATCCAAAAAGATTTAAAGGCATTGGCAAAGCTGGCCAAGAGTAAATCAGTGTAACGTTAAGTTTATCTTGTTAATGTTAATCTCATTTTGGATCTATTGTGTGTTGTTTTGTATTTTTGAATTTCTTATCACAGAAACATGGGGAGAACATGCGAGGGGGGCTCAAACAAGTAAAGTCGCGGGAAAAAGGCCGCAAGAAACTTAATGTTTTGAAGTGCACTTAAATATTCCGAACTTATATTTTTAAGTACATTTGATTTGTTTGGACTTGTTTTAAGTGTATTTGAATGACCGAACTTATGTGGATGCTTGTGGACGTATTTGTGCATGGTGAATTAATCACTCTGATGTTTTGTGTTTATGTGATAAGAATTCAAATAAGGAGACTGTAGGAGTGTGTTAGATCTAGTTTTGATATTTTAGGTTATTAAGAAAATAAAGTATAAGAAATATGACTCGGGTATTTTCAAATTCAAAGTGAAAAAGAATGAGAAGAAAGGGAGAGTCAAACTAGAAAAGATACGCAAAAAGAGGAAATCAATGAGGCTAAAAAACAGGAATCTGCTCCTGGATTCACGAGAAGATTAGATATGAAAACATACTTTAAAAAAGAGTGGACACATCTAGGTTTAGTATCCAAGTAGTACTGCAACAAGTCATATGTGATCATTGTGTTGTGCAAGTGTACTTAGAGAGATACTAAGGTGAGAGAGAGAAAACGATAAGTTGTTTATTTACATCTAACTCAGAGAGAGTTATCTGTGAAAGTCAAGTGTATTTTAAAAATTGATTCGTAAATAAAACTAGTATTATTTCCAATACCTATTTCTTTTATTTCCTATTATTTGTTAACATTGTCTTTCTATTGTTTTTCGGAATGCTACATACAATTTTCTTGTTTCTCATCATTGTAATCATTCTTATCCAGCCATTACCATCAAAGCTATTGGAAATCAACGGGTATTACACTTATGAGTATTCAGAATATTGTCTACTTCTTTCGCCCCTTCCAGATTAAAGCCGGCTCTAAATACTCCACTATTTAATCTTTAAAACAACAATATCAATTTCTTTTAGTTTTCATCACAAAGCGGCCACTTATATGATAAAAATAATTTAAAAGTTGTTGTTTTTGGCTAATGAGCTTTCTTCTGATAATAGGACTGCTATCTTGCATACATTCTGAGCGAGATGTCTGGATCCACATCAATGGTGTTCGCTCGAACATTTGACAGTACTGGCTTCTTGGCTTCAATGTTTTGGAACCTTGGTTTTAGTGCTATCCCAATCAGTGGTCAAATGACCCAGTAAATGTTATATCAAAACTCTTTTATGGTTTCCAACATCTTCTTTTGGATTTGGCCTAATTATCTCTCGAAATTTTCTCGCTTTTGCTTGTGCAGTCGAAAAGCTGGGAATGTAACATCCTTGTCTATACTGATGTGGCGAGTAGGGGGCTTGATATCCCATCTATAGATATTGTTGTTAATTATGATATCCCCACAACTGTAGATATGGTTGTTAATTATGATATCCCCACAAATTCAAAGGTTAGTTCTGCTGTCCCATCCATCCTCGATTCACCCTTTCTAGTGATCATGGACGCAATGATCTTGACTCGTTTTCACCTTGTCCTACTTGGTTATAGGATTACATACACAGAGTTGGTAGAACTGCACGAGCTGGAAGTTCAAAGATAGCTATATCTCTTGTGACCCATTATGAGTTGGAGTGGTACGTGCAAATAGAAAACCTCATTGGTAAGTCCTAATGTGAGATAACATGGTCGGAATAAAACATTTCCTTGATTTACACGATACCCATAATTTTAGGCAAGAAGTTACCGGAATATCCAGGTGAAGAAATGGAAGTGTTATCATTGTTGGAAAGAGTAATAGAAGCCAAAATATTGTCATCAATGGTATTACTTCGCCTCTATTTCACATTCTTCTAAAGTCTATGTTGTGCTTAAGATACTCCCCTTTAAATTGACTAGGGAGTTTATGGATCATCAGGCATGTGATCATAAGAATATGATCCCGAAACTTAAAAAACTATAAATTGGCGGTGAAAATAAAACAAGAAATCTGATAATAGAAAACAACAAATTATACCTACACAGTTAGCCGTTAACATGACCGGTCATAGCCTTTCGAATAACTCGGATTAACATCCTTGACTTGCTGAATAAACCACAAACTTTTATAGATTAACGCTTTATAAATCAAACAAACGTTACGAACAAAATCACTCCATCCGATAAGTTTATTGATTAAAATATATATAAAAACTAAAAGCTCACGAGCCGATTGGTTTTGGCGTTGTAATATGATTTTTTAACATAATCTGACCATTCATGTATTTTCGGTGTATACTCTTGCTTAGATCAAGAAAGGTTGTCTTGTAATATGCACCTTTTGGTAATATACTCTTTTTTGTTATTTTCTCTTTTGTTTCCTGCAGCAAATGAAAGAATCAGGAGGGAAGAAGATAGGGAAGAGAGTCATAAAGTTATGAAACAAAGAACCATAGATCGATGTAATCAAAATACATTTGTGTGGCTTCTTCAATGAACCCAACTATTTATAAGCATACAACTTCCAAAAACAACCATACGCTAGTAAATAGGAACTTAACAAATCCTATCAGATCCTAAGGAAACGTAACAAATCCTATCAGATCCTACATATACGGCAATATAACTTGTGTATATCCCATTACCCCCCACAAGTTGGAGCATGGATATTACACAAGCCCAACTTGGGAATGAATTAATCAAACTCCTACTTTCCCAGAGACTTCGTAAAAATGTCAACCAATTGCTCATATGTCTGGACATGTCGGGTAACACGATTTCCCTCTTCCAGCTGATCCCATATATAGTCAATCTCGATGTGCTTTGTGTGTTCGTGATAGACCGGGTTCGAGCTAATGTGAGGCGCGGCTTGATTGTCACAGTACAGTTGCATCTGCCTGTCATGATTCACATCCAAATCTGTGAGAAGATACTTCAGCCACACGAGCTCACGAGCAGTATATGCCATTGCACGATACTCTGGTTCCATCGATGAGGATTATAATCTTGCTTGCTTCTTCTTCTTCCATGAAACCAGTGAAAGGCCGAGCTGAATGAACCAACCTATTAACGAGCGGCGTTTGATCGATCTCTCCCATAATCTGAGTTACACCAAGCTGTGAGTCGAATAAATGAATCCGAGCGAAGGAGAATTCCATGACTCGGGCTGCCTTTCAGATAACGAACCACACGAAGAGCTACTTCCTAATGATTATGAAGGGAAACTGAGATGAAAGAACACACAACGGAAACATAGAGTTTTCTCGATTTTCCCATAGTGAGATCTGATACAAAGGCAGATCTGATTAGGGTTTCTTAGGACATACCTTCGTGTATTATAACGTAAAGCCTGGATTTGTGAGTCACGAGCAGGAGCGAATCGCCCTTGCCTCTGTCGGTATTCACACGGACGGAGGAGATCTGGACAAAGTTGAAAAACCTTAGTTGCTAGATTAGGGTTTCGGCATCTAGGTTACTTTGGACAAAGTGCCTTTTTTGTGTGTTTCGTGAACATAGCTTAAGCACTCTGTTTATAGGAAAAACAATTTAAGCCTAACTTAAAACCCTAATTAGGGTTTCACCCTATTAATCCAAATGGGCCGAATTAGGCCCAATTCAATTCATTTCACAATTCAATTAGAATTGACCCTAATAACTCGAATTATTCTCAATCCTATTCATAATAGTATTGGCCCATTTATATGTCCAACTGAATCTGTCTTTGTGTGCGACCCAATAGGTTCTCATTGCGTTGATCACAAATAATGAGCGATATCTAGCAACACATCATTATTTCCTAAACAGTGAGAATGTTTTTGACTCGAAATTACCAATCTCGTGATTTATATATATTAATCCTTTTGTCCTTGATGTCGAGATTGAACATGAGTCATGGAACGTATCATACTCATAGTTCAATCTGTGAGCTCGTGACATCACTCATGTTATATAGGAAGGACAAATCTTATCTTGATCAACCAACATCTTACTACATAAGAAAATTGCATACCCAATCACTATCTTGTTTGTCCACCCATTTACGAGTGACGTTTGATAATGTCAAAGCATATAATTGCTTATGTTAAGATCTCTGGCAATCTCAAGTTATAGGATTACATATACCATAATCAATATGAGAATTGCTATGATATTCATATAACAATCCATGTAGCAATCTCATGGCGGATTGATAAGTACATTATTCTCTAACATATAACTATGTGTTAAATTGATATCTCATATAAATTTACACATACTAGTCTTAATGCAACATTGATACCCTTATTCTCAATTATGCTCGAGTAGGGATGCTTTAAGACTATCTTAAATTATATCTCTAAGGATATTATTTCATCTATTATATTCGTAGATAGTAAATCAAATGAAATAATAGAATGTCATTTTATAAAAAATTTCATGATACATCAGAAATACTCAAATAAGAATCATTCAAATGATTGGTCTCTAGAGCATATTCCAATAGAATAATCTGTGGTTGTTGTATAAACTGCGAAAGTGTGTGAATACTATATCCAAGATCAGGCCTTGTATTTCCCAGATAAATAAGACGCCCCACTAAACGTCGATACTACTTAGGATCTACTAACAAAGCACTAGTGTCATTGGCCAAAGTATGATTCTGCTCAACCGGGAAACTCGTGGGTTTCCCCCCAAGAGACCGGCTTCGAAGATGATTTCGAGATTGTGCTTTCTCTGAGAAAGATATATACCAGCCTTGCTTCGAGCAACTTCGATCCCTAAAAAGTATTGGAGATGGCCCAAGTCTTTCATGTTGAAACAAGCTCCCATATATGTTTGAATTTTTCGATCACATTAACGGAGGACCTGGTAACGATAAGGTCATCCAAATAGACAAGGACATGAATGCAAACCTGAGCTTTATGATAGAATAATAGCGAGTAATCTGCATAAGAGCATTTGAAACCGAAAGCCTTCAAAGCAAGTTTGAGTTTATGGAACCAACAGCGAGGGGCCTGCTTTAACCCATATAAAGATTTGCGTAAGCGACAAACACGACCATCCGATGATTCCACAGATTCGGGAGGCGGTTTCATGTAAAATTCTTCGACTAAATCTCCATGCAGGAAGGTGTTATAGACATCCATTTGATGGACATCCCAATACCGAGCTACATCCACGATGAGGAACAATCGAACTGTAGTTATCTTAGCCAATGGGGCAAAAGTTTTATTGTAACGAGGCCTTCTTCTTTCGTATTCCCAAGAATTACAAGTCATGCTTTACATCTCTCTATCGAGCCGTCTGATTTATACTTGATTTTATAAATCCACTTGCAACCTATTTCTTTCTTTCCTGGTGGTAAATGCTCGAGCGTCCATGTCCTGTTTCTGTTCAGAGCGTCAAGCTCTTGTTTCATGGCTTGTTTCCATCGATCATCTTTGACACCCTCTTTATAAGACTGTGGTTCAAAACGTGTTGTAATGCGACAACAAAAGTGTGATAGCGAGAAGTCAATCTGTTAGAGGCAATGTAATCTTGAATCGGATATGGGGTACGTGATGAAGAAACCATTGACATCTCACGCGATATCGTGACTGTATGAGTCATAAAATCTCTTAACCAGGCAGATGGCGTCCTATCGCATTCACTGTGTCGAGGTTGTAAAGAGGTTTCCACTGTTGGTTCCTCAGTATCGTTATACTACTCAGCATTAACTTCTGTCAGAGGAGATGGGGATGATGTGTCATGTGAGCCCCCCCTGGTGAGAGACAACGGCTCTGTTTCAGGATCTTGAGGTAGAGCAGGCTCTGTTCCGATGGATGTTAATAGAGCAAGAGCGTTGGGCTGAGTTGAGGAAGGTGTTGACGAAGCCGGGGTAGGCTGTAGAAACTCCAACTGAAATAGAAATCTCTGGCAATATTCAAAATATGACGGTTTTTTCGTTTCGCTCTCCTATTTTGCTCTGGTGTATGAACACGGGATGTCTCATGAACAATCCACTATTCTGAAAACAAACTACAAAGCCCACTGAACTCTGTTCCATTGTCACCGAGGAAAACTTTAACCTTAGGATCAAATTGTCATTCAACCATCATTAGAAAGGATCAAACGTGAAATCTCGTTTCTGATTTTCTTTTCATCAAATAAAGCCATAATGACCGTGAGAAGTCATCGACTTAGGTTAAGAAATAGCATGGACCCAAATGTGATGGTGTGCGATATGGTCCTCATGTATCAGCATGTACTAAAGCAAAAACACTTGTTGTTTTATTCATACTTATGGGAAAAGAACCACGAGTTTGTTTGGCCTAAAGACTGATTCCACATGAGTTATTCGAAAAAAAACTAGTAACTTTAGAAATTAAACTACTAATTCGAGATGAGGGATGTCCAAGACGCTTGTTCCATAACTCAAAGATTGCATCATCCTTAAGCTTCACTGTCGCTACCTTGGTGAATACACCTCATAGGTAATACAATCCGCCACATTTCTCACCCACTCCAATCAGCATCTTCGAAGTGCACTCCTGAAAATGCCAAAGTCGATGATTAAACTGCACAACACAATCAAGATCTTCAAGCAATTGTGAGAGTGATATCAGATTGCAAGAGAGTACAAAGAACACATTGTGAAACTTGAGAGCATTGTGTAGCGTTACTATGCCCTTTATAATGGAGAGAGTGTGATTTCCATCAGGCAACCCAACATTACATGGATTTATGCGAACCATGTTACTCAGAATTTCTCTGGAACCTGTCATGTGATTACCACAACCAGAATCTATAATCCATGGAGGAGAAGAGTGGGTACCTGTCATGTTCTCAGTCGCCCCAATGCGAGTAGCATTAAGCAGTTCAAGAAGAGATTACAATTGGTCATTGGTAATATTCAAACGTTGTCGATCGACATCTGAACCCGAGCTAGCTTATTTCGAGTTTGTAGCTGTGGTATTGGGAATTGTAGCATTAGCCCGAACAGAGGTTCTACCACGACCATGACCTGAGGTAGTTCCTCCTCCACGACCCCGAGATGGCACCTGATGTTGACGGCCAGCCCACAAATCTGGGTAGCCATGGATTTTAAAACAGGTCTCAATAGTATGTCATGTACGCCCACAATGAGTGCACGTGACGTTTTTATCTTTGGCATCGGTACGAGGTTTGGTTTTATATTCTATTTGAACAGAGAAAGCCATCATATCAGTGCGCTCATCTTTAGCTCGTACCAAGTTTCGTTTGGATTTCTCTTGTTGGATTGTTGCATAAACCGAAGTTAAAGGAGGTAGAGAGTCCTGCGACAATACACTCGAAGCAACAGTTCCAAAAATTGAATCATCTAATCCCAGTAAAAACTGATGAACCTTGTCTTCTTCCTTTTTTCGATTTTTGATGCTAGATTGCACCTGCAGCCCCCACACTCGCAAGTAATTGGTGGATCATATGCAGCAAGATCGTCCCAAAGTCGGCGTAGTTTGCCGAAATAAGCTGCCACCGAGAGGCTAATTTGTCTACAATTTGCAAGTTCGCCTTTCAAAAATTGAACTCGAGGTCCATTAGCAACCAAAAATTGGGTGTTGATGTCGTTCCACAATTCTTCGTCTATTTCAGTTGTTGCGATATTGGATCGAATACTCAGATCAACAAAGTTTCGAATCCATGACACGATCATGGAGTTGTTCGTCCACCAATCCTCGAGATCAGGAGAGTTTTCGGGGGGTTTCTTAATAGTCCCATCAACAAACCCGAATTTTTTTGCGAGATCGCAACGCTGTTTGCAGATCTCTTGCTCATTCCATGTAGTTGTGTTTTTTCCATGTAGTTGTGTTCATTCAGTAATGTTTGCGATATCAAACTGTCAGGATTATCGCTAGCAATAATATCGTATGGAGAAATCGTTCTCCTAGGGTTTGTGGCTGAAGATGCACTGACACTAATGCTATCTTTTGTTTGCACGACACCGTGCTGAGTTCCGGTTGTGTATGACATGATTTTGCTTTAAAAATCACGTTTGTGAATGTTTTCGTCTCTTGAATTTTGTCACCGCTCTGATACCATGCTATGAAACAGAGAACCAGAGATCGATATAATCAAAATACGTTCGTGTTATAGAGTGTGGTTTCTTCAATGAACCCAACTATTTATAAGCATACAACTTCCAAAAAAAACTGTACGCTAGTAAATAGAAAACTTAACAAATTTTATCAGATCATAAAGAAATGTAACAAATCCTATCAGATTTTACGTATATGGCGATATAACTTGTGTATATCCCATTACATAGATTTTTATGATCAAAGACAAAAAGACTTTCAAGATATCAAAGAGGTAAAAGCTTAGTTGCAGTGTAAAATCTCTCTGACAAAATTTTGTAAATATTTTCTTAATATATGCGTCTGCAAATTTTGTTTTCATTTTTGAAATTGATATATGTTTTTTATTACTTTATAATACTTTGGTCGATTTTCTAAAACAATTACTAGTCTTTCTGAGATTTACTATGAGTGATGGTGCTGAGCAGCGCGGGAGCACGGCAAGGACGACGACGCGACAGAGAGGAGCTGCGGAGAGGCGGACACGAACCCTAGGAGTTTAGAAGAACTGTCTCGAACTCTTCGAACTCCTAAGTCAACTGAGGGAGCTCGGGTTGCCGGGTTGAAGAAAGAAGCGAGCCGGGTTGGAGAGCCCACGAAGAAGCCCACGGGAAGGTCCAGCTCATCAGCACAGACGGCCCAGCACATCCAGAAGCCCACGGGAGAAAAAATATGAAGGCCATGCACAAGAAAACAAAGAGGAGATCAACACATGAAAACAAAACAATTCGGAGAGGATAATTTAGGAATTTCCAGTGGGACAAGGAGAATATTATTGTTGAGTTTGTTAGCAAGAATATCATATTACGGTTGGGCATATAACAACCTAAAAACAGATTATATATGTAAGGCAAGAATGGATAATTAATAGTACGGTATTATTCACCAAAATCACCATTGCAATACTCACCCTAAATTTGAGAGAAACACAAGTGAGAGAGGGATTCTGATCAAGCTTTGTGATTTCATTTTTTTTCATTTCATTGTTTGCACAATCACAAGGAGAAGAGAATGCATAGCTCATGATTTATCAAATTAATTCAATCATGAGCTCAACCACAATATAACAAAAATTGGTATCAGAGCTTCTCGGATCTAAGGTCGAGAGGGAGCACCACGCACAAGCACAAGACGAGCACGAGACAAGCACAAGAATCAGCACAAGATCACACAACACAAGCAACAAACGAAGATGCAGAACGTACCACAAGTTCCTATTTTCGAAGGGAAAAGCTATAATCTATGGCTTATCAAGATGAAGGCGCTGCTACGGTCGAAGCAGCTTTGGAAAGTAGTCACTGAGGGACTACCACAAAAACCCACTGCCGTGGGAGTTCCCATGACTGAGGAGATGCAGAAAAATATCCTAGCATGGGAAGAACTAGAGGCGAAGGACCATACTGCATTGCAACTGCTATTCAGCGCAGTGTCGGAGGAAATTTTTGCCGCACACATATCTGTGTGTGAGACATCGAAGGAGGCTTGGGACCTTCTCAAGGAGAGGTTCCAAGGAGACCCAAAAACGGCGATGATAAAGCTTCAACGCTTGAGAGCAAATTATTACACACTAAGGCAAGGAGATAAGGAAACGATAAAGGACTTTGCTAACAAAGTGACGGAGTTAGCAAATGAGATGAGGGCGTATGGAGATGAAATGAAGGAGGACACGTTAGTGTCTAAAATCTTATGCTCGCTGCAGGAGCGCTTTGATCCCTATGTTGGGATCATAGAACAGACCAAGGATCTCACCACACTCACGGTGGGAGAGTTGGTCATCTCTCTTCAGTCTCAAGAAGCGAGACTTGAAGATAGACACGGTGGAGGCTTGGAAGGGGCGTTTCAGGCCAAGTTCAAGGGACTCAAGGTCGGACAAGGTAGATCTGAGTCTAGCAAGAAAAACTATGGTAAAGGAGGTTTTAAACCTAAAGGAAAAAGCTACTGCAGCATTTGTAAGAAGGACAACCACAATGAAAACCAGTGTTTCTTCAGAAACAAGCAACAACAAGGAGAACAAAGCAAACAACAAAACAAGTCGAAGAAGGAGTGTTATACGTGTGGGAAAATAGGTCATTTCTCACGTGATTGTAAAAACAAACGGCCAGTACAGAATCAGGCGCATATAAATCAACAAGAAGAGGATGATGAAAATATGTTCACAGCGGCACACGTTACTCATGAGGTTTTTGAGGACGATGTATGGTTAATAGACAGTGGGGCTACTAATCATATGGCTAAGCACGCAAGTTATTTCACAACTCTAGATAGGTACTTTAGAGTACCTATAAAGGTTGGAAATGGAGGAGTTCTAACCACTGCCGGGAAAGGTAATATTCATGTTCAAACTAAGAAAGGCGTTAAGGTGATAAGAGACGTATTCTTAGTACCGGGGTTAGATAAAAATCTGCTTAGTGTGCCACAGATGGTTAAGAATGGGAAACAAGGTTGTGGAGGTCCCTATGGTGAGGAAAGCCTATCCTCTAAAGTGGAGGATAGTGAAGGAAGAAGCTAGAATAACTCAGGAGAAGATGGGTTTATATGAGTTGTGGCATAAAAGATTGGGTCATTCCGGGTTACACAATCTGGAAAAATTGCAAAAAGGTGATATGGTTAAGGGGTTGCCACAGGTGCCCTTAGTTAAGGAGGTTTGTGAGGCCTGTGTTAAGGGGAAACAACATAGGCTAGAATTTCCTAAGACATCAGAATACAAAGCAGATGGTATATTGGGTTTGATCCACACTGACCTATGTGGATCAATGAGTACACCATCGTTAGATGGGAGTGTCTACCTACTCACTTTCACGGATGACTACTCCCATATGACGTGGGTGTATTTTCTACGTTTGAAGTCTGATGTGCTCGGGATTTTCAGAAAGTTCGTGGTACAAGTTGAAAACCAAACCGAGAAGAAAGTTAAGAAATTGAGGTCTGACAGAGGGATGGAGTTTAATTCGAAGGAATTTTCTGATTTTTTGGCCGAAAGGGGGATTGTTAGAGAATTAAGTGTGGCCTACACGCCACAACAAAATGGAGTTGCGGAACGGAGAAACCGGACCCTAATGGAAATGACTCGAAGTATGTTGAAGGATAAGAGGCTGCCTAATAAGTTTTGGGCAGAGGGAGTTTTTACCTCAGCGTACATTCAAAATAGATTGCCTACAAGGGCTTTTAAGGATAAGACCCCCCCTAGAGGCTTGGAGTGGACACAAGCCATCTGTTGGACATCTAAGGGTGTTTGGGTGCATTTGTTACAGAATGATCCCTACACAAAAAAGGAAGAAGCTTGACGACAAGTCTGAGACGTGTGTGTTCGTTGGGTACAGTAGCCTTAGCAAAGGCTATCGAGTGTATGTGATTGAAACCGGGAAAGTTGAAGTGTCAAGGGACGTGGTTTTTGATGAAGAAAAATGTTGGGATTGGGAGACTAAGGCCGAGAAACCTAAAGTTGACGTACCAGTGAAGTTACTTAACTCCCAAGGTATTACGAATCCTGAGGGAGTGCCTACTACAGTTGAGGTGGGTAGCTCATCGGGACATGGGGGTAGTGGTGGTGATCAATCAACACCACCGATGACACCACTACGACTCTCATTGTCTAACACACCTATGACACAACAAGGTAGCACCGGGAGTACGAGTGAATCGTCAAGAGAGGTTCACAAGACACATAGACTCAGCGACATCTATGGAATGGATGAGGATTCGGATGAACAAGAAATGGAAGAGGATTGCTACCTAGCTACGGTAGAACCTACAAACTATGAGGAGGCACTAAGACATCCGAATTGGAAGAATGCCATGGACGAGGAGATGAGAATGTTAGAAAAGAATGAGACATGGTATTTGACAGAAAGACCCGCAAATCAGAAGGTGATTGAGGTTAAATGGATATTCAAACTTAAGATGGATGAATTGGGGAAGATTCAAAAGTATAAGGCGAGGTTAGTGGCTCGGGGTTTCACCCAAACTTACGGGCTAGACTACGGAGAGACTTTCGCCCCGGTATCAAGGCACGACACCATTCGTACTTTGATAGTCGTGGCAGCTCAGAAGGGCTGGACTTTACATCAAATGGATGTAAAGTCAGCATTCCTAAACGGAGAAATTGTTGAAGAGGTTTATGTTGATCAGCCACCGGGTTATGAGGTAATCGGTTCTGAGCATTTAGTTTTGAGACTAAGGAAGGCGTTATATGGTTTAAAACAGGCACCGAGGGCCTGGTACAGCAAGATATACGCATTTTTCCTAAGGGATGGTTGCACTCGAAGTCATTGCGACGCGGCAATGTACATTCGAGTTGAAGGAGGTAATATTTTGATTGTATGCCTATACGTGGATGCTATTATATTGTCGGGGAATTGCATTAAGATGATCAAGAAGTTTAAATTCAAACTCAGCTCGGAGTTTGAAATGAGTGATTTGGGTGCAAGACTCAAAAGGGGTAGCTACACCCCTGACTCTACAATGCAAAGAAAAGGGGGACGGCGATGAACTTACGGATTCGACGGAATACCGCAGTATGGTAGGAGGGATTTTGTATCTTGCGTCCACCCGACCTGATTTAGCTTTCGCCGCTTCGTACCTATCACGAAGCAACTCAAAACCGACAGTCAACAGTTTACAGAACGTTAAAAGAGTGCTAAGGTACATAAAAGACACAGTTGACTACGGTTTAATGTTTATGCAAGTTGAACATGCAGAATTGGTGGGGTTTGCGGATGCGGACCTAGCTGGAAACTACAACGATATGAGGAGCACTACTGGTTTTTGCTTCACAATTAGAAGCTCAATTTTCAGCTGGGAAACGCATAAACAATCTATAGTCGCACAGTCAACGGCCGAAGCCGAATACATGGCCCTAAGCTCGACTACTAATCATGCTACATGGTTACAACGGTTGTTCGGGGAGTTAGGGTTCGATATGACCTACGGGATTCCTATCTATAGTGATAGCACGGCGGCTATCGCAATCGGTAAAAACCCTATCGATCATAAACGCACTAAACACATAAAAATTAAGTTTCACGTGGTTCGTGAGGCACAGAGTGAAGGACGGATAAACTTACGCTACGTGAAGGGGGAGAACCAGCTCGCCGACATTCTGACGAAGCCCTTGCCCACCGAGAGGTTCATCGCGATGCGGAGGAGGATCGGCATAGCTTCCCGGCCGCTCAGGAGGGAGATTGATGGTGCTGAGCAGCGCGGGAGCACGGCAAGGACGACGACGCGACAGAGAGGAGCTGCGGATGAGGCGGACACGAACCCTAGGAGTTCAGAAGAACTGTCTCGAACTCTTCAAACTCCTAAGTCAACTGAGGGAGCTCGGGTTGCCGGGTTGAAGAAAGAAGAGAGCCGGGTTGGAGAGCCCACGAAGAAGCCCACGGGAAGGTCCAGCTCATCAGCACAGACGACCCAACACATCCAGAAGTCCACGGGAGAAAAATATGAAGGCCATGCACAAGAAAACAAAGAGGAGATCAACACATGAAAACAAACCAATTCGGAGAGGATAATTTAGGAATTTCCAGTGGGACGAGGAGAATATTATTGTTGAGTTTGTTAGCAAGAATATCATATTACGGTTGGGCATATAACAACCTAAAAACAGATTATATATGTAAGGCAAGAATGGATAATTAATAGTACGGTATTATTCACGAAAATCACCATTGCAATACTCACCCTAAATTTGAGAGAAACACAAGTGAGAGAGGGATTCTGATCAAGCTTTGTGATTTCATTTTTTTTTTCATTTTATTGTTTGCACAATCACAAGAAGAAGAGAATGTATAGCTCATGATTTATCAAATTAATTCAATCATGAACTCAACCACAATATAACAACAATGAGAATACTCTGAATATTACTAGAATTAGGCTGTCTCAGATTTTAATCTAAACTTTAATCCTTATATTTGTTACCACTAGAATAGAACACTTGACTCTCTGTAACCTAAAATCTAAAATGTAATATTTAGAAGAAAATGAACAAAAAAAAAAAGAAGACATCCGAACGATGAAAAATAAAATTATATATAAATAAGGAAAATCGTCAACCATAGAAGCTGAGGAAGCAACCAATAAGAAACTGACAAGTGGACAACACAATCCCACACTACTCATCTCTCATGATCTCTAAATAATCTCTGTTCAGTCTTCTGTTATTTGTTTGGTTTCCCCGTCTGGGCAGAGCTTCGTCAACAACCTCTAAGAAAGAGAGGTAAAAAAATGGCGGAAAAATCCATCTGTTCGTCTCTCTCGATTCGTTCCATGGCGACCAAGAAGCCTTCTCCTTCTGCCGCAAGAACTGTAAGCTCCAAAAAGGTAAGAGATACGTATACACAAACCGACACACGTATAAATATTTTCCGACAACTTATTCCTGTCTGAATCTTGTTTTCTGCAGAACTCGGTGGTGTTTCCTCTGGGAGAGCCAGGTCCACGGCGGAGCAACTCCTCAGCCACAGCATCGTCGCAGGTGAAGCTACTAACAAGAGTGGAGCAGCTAAAGCTCCTCAGCAAAGCTGAAAAGGCGGGGCTTTTATCCTTAGCCGAGAAATCTGGGTTCTCTCTGTCCACCATCGAGCGTCTTGGCTTGCTCTCCAAGGCAGAGGAGCTCGGCGTTTTGTCCGCAGCCACGAACCCTGAAACGCCCGGAACGCTCTTCGGATTGAGTCTAGTTTTGCTGCTTCTTGGTCCTGTCTGTGTTTACGTTGTCCCTGAGGACTACACTTGGCAAGTAGTGGTTCAGGTCGTGGTTGCTCTTGTCTCTGTCCTTGGTGGCTCTGCTGCTTTTGCTGCTTCTAGTTTTGTCTCTAATCTTCAAAAATCTGCTTAACTAAATCGAATTTGGTTTGGTTTTCTTCTGATTTGTTGCTATCACACGTTATTTGCAATCTTTCATGTGTGTGTATATAGTTTAGTAAATCAGCTAAACCAGTTTCACTAAACCGGGATCGGTTCGAACGAAGAAGTGTGATGATTGAGCCGAAAAAAACACAACTTTATCATGGATTTCTCGTGAAATTGAATCTTTGTGAAGTACCCAACAATGATGAATGACCCAAAAAAATGCAAAAGAAAAATACAAACAAATAAACCCAGAAAATTAAAGCCTTACCAGCTGACCTCAAGCCATAGATGATGCAAAACAAAAAAAAATATGTATTTAAGTTGATAATCTATGATGTCTTAGCCACTCTCTAATCCAAAACCTTTACGATGACGTAGTCTCTGAGTGTCAAGATGAGGCACCGCCGCGCTGCCCACCCCGCCCTCCTCTTCCGACCCCGTTTTGATGAACCCGTTGATAACCCTCGCTTCCATTCCTCGGGTTTGAACCCTTGAGTCGGCCTGAGAAATCCCCTTGGCTTCTGAATTCACCTCTGCCATAACCTCCTCTCCCGCCTCCTCCAAAGCTTCCACCACGGCCACCTTTGAAACTATCATTCCGAAAACTTCCTCTTCCGGAAGAATACCTCCCCTTACCGGTGTTGCTGCCGACTGCAAGAAAGGATCACAGAGAGTCAGACAAGTTCAAACAATGAAGTAGACACATCACTTCCTGGTTCTAGATGGATTTCTGAAGAGTCTGGCTTTACCTCGAGTGTTTGTTTTCTTCTCCTCTATGACTGCTTGACGGTCCCCAATCATAATTGGTGATGCCTACGATATTACAACAGGAAGCAATAGCAAGGCAAATAATCAGACATAATGAGAAAGTATGGACATTCTCTAGTCAAATACGAGTTCAAGAAGATATGAAAACGGAGGAATAAGAGATCTGTGTCGTGGTACCTCAAGCGCAGCCTGCTTGCCGTTAGCTGTTTCGAATTCCACGAAACCAAAACAGAAGCCTTGCTGCAAAGGGATACAAGATGGCTAAGCATCTAAAGAGGAGGGTTTTTTAGAATAGAAAGAAGGGGTGATATTTTGATCGAACCTTATTGCTTCTCACTTGAATCCCTTCATACTTAATAGCTCCAAACTTCTTGAACACCTCTTCAAGTTGTGTAGGTTTGGTATCAAAAGACAAATTCCGGACATAAATCGAGTGACCATCGTCTGTATTGTGTAAAAATATAAGATTGAAATGGGATCAACGACCCAGAAATAGTCTCCAACACCTTGGGAAGCTCATATTTCAACAGCAAATAATCTCTGGCTGATACGAGAGAAAACTAACCTTCACCATTAACATTGCTACTGTCTAGAGCATTCTCGTTACTGGGAGCAGTAGCTTCTGGTGCTGCTACAGGTGTAGGAGGAGCAGGTTGCTTCTGGTTGGCACTCACAGGAGTTGCCACCCTTGGTTTATAGGTAGCAACATGGGTTGTGGTTGGACCACTTTTCATCAGTTTGAGCTGCAGAAAACTCATGGGTAAGTATTATGTAGAAAAGGAATGATCAAGATACGTCAAGTCTAAGAGGGTCGAAGAGAGACATAAGGATCAACTAACAATTGAAGCATACGATTGCTTAGGAGCATCCTCCTGGGACACAGGTGCCACTTCACCACTCGAAAGAATTTCGGTCTGACTTGGTCGAATTGGGGGTTCAACAATCTCATCTTCAACGACAGACCCTTCATCTTTATCAGAAGGGTCATACACCTCAGCTGTGTTATCAAGATCTTCTTCCTCAATAGAGGCAACTGGCTCCGGCTCTGGCTCTGGCTCTGGATCGTGACTATCAGTGACGTGTTCTGACAAAAGGTAGGACTATAAATAACGGAAACCAACCCAAGTATATACGAATAATGCGAATTCAAGAATCCTTCAGATTCACATACCTGGTTGGACAGCCTGAGCATTCTCACCGATTCCATTGGGAGTGACAGAACGGGTCTGTGTTGGCTCTTTCGCCTCGAGGAATCTAAAGACATCATTTAAGACAAAGTAACCTTTGTCTTGAGGAGCCAAGAAAAATGTTTGAGTGAACTTCTTTCTGACATTATCCTTTCCGGTTAAGCATCCTGTGACCAACACGATAACACCTTTCTCATAAGACTCCTGAGCATCAGCTGTTTCTATCTCAGCAGTGTAGTCTTCATAGTTCAAAGATAGAATCTTATCATTGATGGCCTGCTCCAAAGTAGAACCAGAGGAATAGTCAGAACAAATTGCAAACAATTTCCGAGCACTGAAGAATCACTTAAAGCAAAGCTCACTTGCATAGTTGTCACAGTTGACATAGCACCCGTAGTAGTATCAGATCGACTTAGCAAACTCGAATCTTGATAAAACCGGTGAACCAATCCGGGAGATTGATGAAGAATATGATAGTATTGCTCCACAAAAGCATGGCCGACCACCTCAGCACTTGGGGAAGGGCTAGCTTCTTGCTTCGCCATCTTCACTCAAAATTGAAATTATATACGATTTGAGATATGTAACCAAGTTCAATCAGGGATCGCAGATGAGAAATCAATAATAAGAAAGTTTTGCATCATTTAATCTTTGCATAACAAATGGATCAAACTTTTCAAAAATCGAGTAAAAGTTAAGGATCTCTCGAAATAATTGCAATGATCAATGCCAGAGAACGAGACACTAAAACCCTAGAATGGAAGAACCCTTGGGCCGTAAACCCTTAGTTCAGACAAACGCAGAAAAAGAACTTGAGAAACAAATTATCGAAATTTTCATCGTAGATCAATCGGAAACAAATGTACGAAAACATGGAGCAGATCAACTGAAACAAAAACTAAAAATTCACGCAAACCGTAGATACAGTGAACGAAAACAGATCCGCAAAGGATCGAGCTTTACCTCCGTTTCTACTGATCTGAGTGACCCAGCAACCGAACAAGTGAAAACAGAGAGAGATCTGCAGAAACTTCGAAACAGAGCAGGATGAGAGACAGAGAGAGAAAGAGAGAGCGACTAAGAACAAGAAAGGGAAGTGAGGAACAAAAGAACAAAGCTGAATTCGGCCCACGAAAATTGGGCTCTTGTTATTGTCTTTAGCTGTTCGATTATCTTCAATTTCGGTCTGAACTTGGTACGTCCCGGTTAGCTTAGCCTTTGTATACCGGTAACCGGACTACAATATGAGTAAATTGAGTATTAATTTCATTTATCATGGATCTGAATATTAAAATTAGACTATTTTAAATACATTTATCCCGATTTATGGTAATTGAGTTCGGTTCACGTCCGGTTTATGTACCCTTAACCGATCCGGTAACTTAAAACTTAAACCAATCATATGGATACATAACCCTTCGCTTTCGGGTCGATTGGATTTTATTCGGTTCCTCATTCCTGAGCCAAATCTCGCTCTCAAAGATCTCATACAGCGAAGCTCTCATCGATGGCGAAACCAACCGCAGAGGCAGCTTCCTCGCTCATGCAAACTCTAAGGCGCTTCATCAAGAAGCCATGGGAGATAACCGGTCCTTGCGCCGATCCGGAGTACCGATTAGCTGTTCCGAAAGCGACTGAGTACCGTCTCCGGTGCCCTGCCTCGGTAGATGAGACCCCAATTGTGCCGAATCCGGAGACGGTCTACAACATTGTTTACCATTCGAGAGATCAGCGCCGGAACCGCCCCCCGATCCGGAAGTATGTGCTGAAGAAGGACGACGTGGTTCAGATGATGAATGAGAAGAAGACGTTCGATGCGTCGGAGTTCCCTAGGGTTTACTTGACAACCACCGTTGAGGAGGATATGAACACCCATGGCGGAGGCTACCAGAAATAGGTGAGAAATTCGATTAAGATAGTACATTATTTGGCTGGATTTAATATTCTACTGGTTTCGATAAGCTGGTCGGCTAATACATTTCTTTTCCTCGGAGCCATATGGGTATGAACAGAAAACTGTGTAGGATATAGTGATTTCGATTACCTCAGAATAGAATGAAGTTCTCTGATCAGATGGATTTGGTTTTGGTTTCTTGGATGGCAATTGTATATTGACTTTGCATTTACTTTAGCTTTAGAAATCTGGTATTCTAGATAGTCTCGATTAAGTTTCATGACATGAGAATGCTGGTGTTAACTGCGATTTGAGAATGGGACAATCGAGTGATTTCCAAGAGCAATCTTGTGTGATAGTTTGGGGCATCTGTATGCGGAATTGGTGATGTTGTTTAAGCAAACTGCTGAAAACTGGGAACACTGACGTTCTGAACGAATTAGTACGTTATGGCTCTTAGTTTTGGTCTGTTATGGTAGTTCTTCTCTGTCTTCCGAGTTTGATGGTAAGCCTGGGATGACACTTTTTTGGCCTATAAGCTAGTATAATTGTCAAAATGGAGAAATATATATGTTATGTACTATTGAAAGAGGCATTAGCCATTAAGAAAAATAATCTCTGGGCAAAAAAGTTTATTGTTGGCTGTATAGTTGCTGAAGCTGGCAGTAGGTTTAATAGAGACAGCTAATCATCATAACAATTCCATCCTATCAAGATATTTATTGGCAGTAATGAAATCTTGGGGGTGGAGTTGACTTGTTCTTTTTGGGAGATTTTCAATGTATAATGTATTTCTCTTTATGAATAGACTTGATTAAGGCTGTCAAGGAATATTTGATGTGGAGAAAGATCAAGATGTTAACTAAGGCTGGAAGAATTTAGCTTGTTGTTCATGTATTAGAATAGGTTTTGGAAATGGATTCGGATAAAAAAAGTATGGTTTTGATGATTTTCTGCATTGTGGCCATTAGGCGTGCTTCATAAGGTTTTACGCTGCTTCCCTCTTCTGCAGTAGCTTTCCAAAGACTAAAACTTTCAGTTTAGTCATATTAGATAAAATTTTTTAACAACTATATCAATAATAGTAGTTTCTGTGCATAAAATTTTGGTATTTCTTAATAAGGTGCTGATGATGGTCTCTGGATAATTCCTGAGCTGAATCAAGTTAAACACATATTATTTTGCTTTTCTGAATCTTTCCATACATAACTATATAGTACTTGGGAATACCTAATTGCTGAACATTAGTATAGTTTCGAGGATAATATATCTCCTCCTTTGAGTTATAACCAAAAGAGGTCCACGATTTATGCTGAGAAGAATACCTGAGGTGTAAAAAAAATGCTGATCTTGGATGAAACTATATGAAATGAGCATTTGATGCATGGTGAGGTACGATAAGCTTTCTTACTGCATACCTAGGTGCTATTATATTGATCTCACTGGTCCCTTGATAAATGTTCCTGATACTAGATCCCCTTGTTCATTCTATTGGAAACTAAGTAGGCTGCTCCTGATATGTCCAATGTCTGTTAATTCACATCTCTTTTTTCTGGTATGTAACTTTTACATTTTTCATCTAAGTTATTGGGTTCGCCTCACTATCCAAGGACCCAATGGGCTCAGAGGCAGTACTTGGTGGCTATCATTTTTGTCCTCTGCTATTAGGTGAATCCATTAGTTTTGGGGTTTACCAACCTTACATGAAGTGATGCCTTTTATCCTGCAGAGTTGCCATTTTACTTATCTTTTGGATTAATACCATTGGTACGAGAGGTTCCTCGTGCATATAGAATTTCTATTCTGTACAGGAAGAGATTCGAGGATTCATATTGAACAAAAGCTTCATGTCCTGGGACTTATGTTGAACCAATTGTGTTAACACAGAACTGTCTCGAGGCAGTGAAAAGAAATTAATTGTTTTTTTGTTTTTTGTGTTTTGTTGAGCTCCATAAACCAATTTACTGGTCACTCTGGGGAAGTAACCATTAGCACATTTAATTGCAAAGGGCACCTGACCAATCAATTATAGCGATCCATTAACTCTCTAATGCTTTTTGTCTTTCATGCAGGTATCTTGTCTCCTCCTCTCTTATACAATTCAAGTGTGATGACTTACCCTCCAAACTCCTCAAAAGCTGTTGTGGTCACCTAATAAGGTAGTGGTAGCGTTATGAACTACAAAACACTCAGAATATTGGAGTTGTCTCTCCTCTTTTCACATTTTTTTTTTTTTTGCATCTGTAGAAGGTGAAAAGCTAAACCTTGTCTTTGCCTGAAAACCATATGATTTGGCTATCAAAACCCACATGAATGATTAATCCAAAAGTCACAATCTGTCTGAAATTTTGAAATGTTGATATATGATGATGATGGTATGTAAGTATATGTGTATATTATTACACTGCACTAAGAGGAGAGAAGAGAGAAGGTGTTATTGTGCAAGGTTATAGGGACCAATATTATGAATCAATAATGGTAAGAGAGCAGAGAAGCAGACGACGAAAAGCAATTAAGAATGGACAAATTGCATGTTTGTATCACCCACTTTGTTCACTTTGGGGACATGTCCTTTTCCCATCTCGACATTAATGTACTGAGAGGAGAGTGACGGCTCGTGAGGTTCTGTGATTTGCATTAGGTTTGAGAGAGGAGCCTTTTAATTCAATTTTATGGTTTTTTTTATTGGATTTCCATCTATTTTAAATCCTTATCAATTGTGGTATAATGAGATATAATGAGATGGGTTATTAAGAATCTCACATTTAAAAGAGAACAGTACCACATATAAATTATCTATATATTAATCCATTATCCTTTGATTTTTTTACATAAAGTCGATGTATATGAATGTATTAGAAATCTTGCATTGAAAAAGTAATATAATATATAGAGGGCAATAAACGAATCCAATCCTTTTCTGGTTTTGAGTTGTAAATTCCATAAAAGAAATCAATAGGACAACAACATAACACAAAAATCGTGAAGATCGCATGTTTTTTTTAATCCCATTTCATCAACCACGCTTGTAATATATATATATACAACCTTACAGATATATATATATATATTTATATCATACGAATTACAGATATATATATATATATTTATATCAGACGAATTTCAGATATATATATTTATATCAGACGAACCTTTGAAGTTGTTTCTGTTTAACCTTTCCGGCTGTTATAAACTCGAAACAATCCAGACAAAACTATGAAAGATGTATATACGTATATACATGTCATATATATATATATATATATGTATGTGGTTGTGCAAAATCCCAGATCCTGCACCAAAAGTTCATGAAACTAACTGAGAAACTCAAGTCCCATCGTCATCTCTACTGCTTGTGTCTGCAGTCCTTATAGGTCCCAGAAAGAGAAACTTCTTATAAGCACACATACAAATACGTATATGTAGATATATATATGTAAGTACATACAAATCAGGCATAAGAATATTGCCTAGGGTGTACTTAATCGTAAGGAAATTTACTATAATTAGCAATGGGTTTTTACAATGTAGAAAACATGATTGATGTTTTTATGGTAGATGGTACGGAAATCAACTCATCAATACGAAAGCTTGTCGTCACTATTCCATAATTCATTTTATATTATAATGAATGACATAAACAAGTTATATGTGACCAACTTGTATACAAATTAAGAGAAATTATTCTTATAAAATGGTCAAAAATCTCACTGCCATACACATAGATAGACGTGGTCCTCAGTCTTTTTTGTGTATTTAAGCATAGATGATAGATGATAGAAACAAAAAACCTATACTTTTTGGTCCATCCTCTATTTTGGAGAGACCCATCTAGCTGTCAGATTAAATACCATCCTCCATATACATAAATATATATACGTATATATATGTATACATATACAATTATACGTACAAATACATCTATATGTTTTAATTGGATCAAAATACTTCATTCGAAATATAACACACAATCCCATTTTCGTTAGGTATTGAGATTATAAGGAACAATTATAAGTAATTGTGATTTCATTTCGTAGTAAAAACAAATTGATGTGATATATATGCTAATGTCATTTCCCTCTAAATTACACTGATTTCATGTCTTCAAATGTGATTAAAAACCAACACTCAATGTTTAAAATATTGCAGTATTTTTTTTAAAATTTGGAAAGGATTTATATCTAATTTAATAAAAAAATATAGTTTAAAAGTTTTAGATTATATATATAAATTCCTAATTTATTTTTTTAATCGATTTGAGATAAAAATTGAAATAATGAATCAGGATAAATTTATTTGAATTTTAATCAATAAAAACTCTAGTGCAAGAATTTGAATTTATATAAAATGATATATGAGTTTATTACAATGGGTACATTGATTAAACTTTTATTTGTTAATATTAACAAAAAAGATTGCTAAAACATAAGAACATTCGAATCTTTTTATTATTTGTGTATGTTTAACTTTGAGTTTCAAAAACATTATATACATAAGCGGCATCTCCTATTTACCATTATACCCTCTAATATTCCCCCTCAAGTTGGTGCGTACAAGTTTTGTAAGCCCAACTTGGAGACAAATGCATCGAACTCCTTTCGCCCGAGAGACTTAGTGAGAATATCAGCAAGTTGATATGAGTAGAAACATGATGTGTGACCAATGTTCCCGTAATCAACTCGTTTCGGACGAAATGACAGTCCACTTCAATGTGCTCCGTACGTTCATGGAAAACAGGATTTGCCGTAATATGTAAAGCAGTCTGGCTGTCACAGTACAGGTGGACAGGTCGAGAATGAGATATACCAAGGCTGTCCAAGCACTACTAGAAAATTTAATTTTAGGGACCGAAAAATCGGTTCCTAATCCGTCCCTAAACCTGTTTAGAGACGGATTAGGAACGACCAGGAGTAGTATCCAATCGCGCGACTCCAAATTCTTTCCGTTCCCAATCCGTTCCTAATTAGGGACGGAAATTTCAGTCCCCAATCCGTCCCCAATTAGGGACGGAAAATGTAGTCCCCAAACAGTCCCCTGGATTGGGGACGGTTGTTTTCGATCTCTAAAGTTTGGAGACGAACCACACAATCCGTCTCCAAATTTGGAGACGGCA
>CM071860.1:8158962-8189725 GCA_036759665.1 Gynandropsis gynandra
TTTCATGCATATATCCGGTGGTAAGTTGTAAGGTGTCACTATAACTGGCCACAATGAATAATTCTTTCCAGACATCCCAAATGGATTAAAACCATCGGTACCAAGACCTAAATAGACATTTCGACTCTCAACCGCAAAATCAGGGTATACCTTGTTAAAGTGTTTCCACGCCTCACCATCTGAGGGATGACACATCTCTCCTTCATGACTTGAATGCTCAGCATGCCATCTCATGTCGCTTGCGGTCTCCACAGATTGATGACATGCCCGTCTCCAAATTTGGAGACGGATGACATGCCTGTCTCCAAATTTGGAGATGGATGACCTGCCGTCCCTAATTGGTATGCATTTAGAAACGGATTAGGCACGACTCTTCTGTACCCAAATTTGGGGATAGATTAGTGACGGATTTCATTTTTCGTCCCTAATCCGTGTATAATCTGTTTCTAAATTTAGGAACGGAAGAGTCGGTCCCCAAATTTCGTCCCTAAAATTAAATTTTCTAGTAGTGAAGAGATACTTGAGCCATTTAACCTCACGGATTGTCATGGCCATTGCTCGGTACTCCGCTTCTGCGGACGAACAGGAGAGAGTGTCTTGTTTCTTCGTCTTCCATGAGATCGGGGAGCCTCCGAGAGTAATGAACCAACCGGCAAGTGACTTCCCTGTGCGTGGACAGCCTGCCCAATCTGAGTTGCTCCAAGATATAAAAGTCAAATCAACACCAGCCTTGAGCAGAATGCCTTGTCCTGGACTAGACTTCAGATAACGAACAACTCTCAAAGCCGTATCCCAGTGCTCCACCGTAGGTTGGTTGAGAAACTGCGATAAAAGATGAATACTGTAAGTAAGATTAGGACGAGTGACACCAAGATATACCAACCGACCGACAAGCCGACGATAACGCTTAGGATCCTCGAACAACGAGGCAACAGACAGTGCAAGGCGATGGTTATGTTCAATCGGGAATAGAGCCAGACGTGAACCAAGCATCCTGGCCTCAGAAATGATATCCAATGCGTACTTCCGTTGACAAAGATAGATGCCTGCGGAACTACGTGAAACCTCGATGCCCAAAAAATATTTCAAGACACCAAGATCTTTCATTTGAAAGCAGGAGCTCAAATACTCCTTAAAACATTGTATCTCCGTAGATGAGTTCCCTGAAATAATCAAATCATCAACATACACCAATATACCCATCCGATGTGATTGTTAGAATAAGTAAAGAGAGAGTAATCAACATATGACTGAACAACACCAAAACGGAGTAAAGCCGCAATGAGCTTAGCAAACCAACAACGAGGGGCTTGCTTTAGACCGTAGAGTGATTTGTGAAGTCGACACACCCGAGAATCACCAACAACGCCAAAACCGGGCGGAAATTTCATATAGACTTCGTCATGTAAGTCCCTATGCAAGAAAGCATTATGAACGTCCATTTGATGGACTTCCCAATCAAGAGCCGCAACAACGCTCAAATAAGTACGAACAGTAGTCATCTTAGCGACAGGAGCAAACGTCTCGCCATAATCAATGCCTTCGACCTGCTTATTACCCATCACAACCAATCGAGCATTGTATCGTTCAACAGAGCCATCAGAAATATATTTGATCTTGAAAATCCATTTGCATCCAATAGCCTTTTTTCCTGGAGGAAGTGACTGCAAACTCCACGTATAGTTCCGTTGCAAGGCATCAATCTCACTTTGCATGGCAGATATCCAGCGTGGATCCCGCAACGCCTCCGCAAGAGATCGCTGCTCAGAATGTGTAGTCAGGGCCGCAATGAATTTCCTGTGACGAACAGAGAAATTCTCACACGAATGATATCTAGAGATAGGATGATACGTACCTGAGCACGAGGACTGAGGCAAGGTGACGGGTGAGGGGCTCAAAATACGGACCGTATTGGTAACAAAATCACGCAAACACGTAGAAGGGATTTTAGTTTGGTGACCGCGACCTAAAGGTGGAAGAGACAAATCTAAACGAGTACAAGAATCTGTACCACTGTCAACTGGCAGCTGAACATCAGACGAATCAACTATAGGAGCTGGAGTCGAGGAATGAGACGTCTCAGAACTCAAGCCCCCCCGTCCTCCAAGATGCTAGAAACAATCGGCAAAGATATAGGAGCTGTTTGCGAGTCAACTTCCGCTGGAGTTGAAATCTCATCTGACAAGACCATTGACGGTCCATATGGCAGCAGATTGGCCGAAGACGGAAGAGATTGTTGAGGAACCGAGACCTTGTACGGAAATTGATCCTCGAAGAACAACACATCCCGAGAAACAAAGAAAACTCCACGATCAAGATCAAAGAGACGCCATCCTTTCTGTCCAAAGGGGTACCCCACAAAGATGCATCGTCGACTCCGAGAGGCAAACTTATCACCACCATGATGAAGATTATGAGCATAACAGAGACTACCAAATACACGAAGATTTGCCAGGGAAGGAACTTGCCCATGAAGAATCTCGTAAGGTGTCTTGTTTCCAAGTGTCACAGACGGTGTATGGTTGATGAGATATCCAGCAGTAAGAATACATTCACCCCAAAAATCCACTGGGAGAGAAGCTTGGAAGAGTAGTGCTCGTTCCACATTCAAAATGTGACGATGTTTCTTTGCCGCACGTCCATTTTGTTGCGGTGTCCCCACACAAGAAGTTTCATGCAGAATTCATGTGCGAAGAAAGAAATCACGCATAGAAGTGAACTCAGTCCCATTGTCACTACGAGTCTTTTGCATTTTCGTTCGGTATTGTCGTTCAACCATGCTACAAAAACCACTGAGGTATGTTTGCACATCAGACTTAGACCGTAGAAGATACAACCAAACTGCGCATGAAAAATCATCAACCACGGTTAAAAAGTAACGAGCGCCAGAGTAAGAAGCAACCCGATACGGACCCCAACATCACAGTGAACAAGCTGAAAAATACGAGTAGATTTATTATCACCCGCTCCAATCAGCGTCCTCATAGTGCGGTCCTGAATCACGCACAATCGATCAGTAAGCTGTATAACGTAGTTTGAATCACTGAGTAGCTGTGACAAAGACATCAAATTACAATGAAGGTCAGGAACATAAAAAACATCATGTAACACAAACTGTCCGCAAAGGCGTACATAGCCTTTTTGGACAGCAAAGGTCGAGCGACCATTAGGAAGCCCTACACAACACGTCGGCATCAAAGTGACGTTGTATAGAAGCTCAAACGTCCAGTGATGTGATTGCCAGCTCCCGAGTCCATGATCCACGGGTAATAGGTGTCTTACCCGTTTTTGTTTCATTAACTCCTATCTTGTTGGACAATACATCGAGGAGTTGCTTCAACTGTTCGGTAGAAAAACCACTGAGGCCTTCTACATTCAACGAGTAATGTGATCTCGACGATGAGTCAGACGGAGGGAGAATCTGAGCCACATTAGCACGGACAACACCTGTCCCACGACCTCGACCAGACTCCGACCGAGAAGAGCCACGTCCTCCACCTGCCGTAGACGCACCCGTCTGTTGACCCCTCCGTTCAGTAAACCAATCTGGGAAGCCAACAATCTGAAAACATCGATCAACAGAATGTCCTCTCGACCACAATGTGAGCACACAGAAACAGAATCTCGTCTCTCATCACGTGGTCGTGACCGTGCACCAGTATGCACCAAAAGTGCCATCAAATCTGCAGTCTTGTCGTCTTTGACACTTCGAACCAAACGAGAATCTTCATCCTGTAACACAAGATTGTAGACTTTTTGAAGACTAGGCAGCGGATCTAACGCAAGAAGATTGGGACGAAGTGTTCCATATCTGACGTCGTCAAGACCCAGAAGGAAAAGATGAACTCTATCATCCTCTTGCTTCTTATCATATCGTGCACTTAACTTGCACACACATCCTTCACACGTGCAACCAGCACATTCACACTTGGGCAACGGATCACATGCGGTCAAAGACTCCCAAAGACGTTTGAGAGTATTGTAGTAGGCGGACACCGACATTCCATTTTGCTTGCGCGAGTACATTCAGCTTTCAACTTGAGAATATGTGGTCCATTGGTTACAAAATATTGTGCTTTAACATCATCCCACAAATCCTTCGCGATCTCAAAATGAGATACATTGGCCCTAATACGAGCCTCCATCGAGTTACGAATCCATGAGACAATAAGAGAGTTATTGGTCCACCAATCCTCCAATTCTTCTGAACCTTCCGGCGGCTTACAAATACTCTCATCAACAAACCCGAACTTCTTACGCGATCGCAATGTTGTGCGAAGTTCCCGTGTCCACTCAACATAGTTATGCTCGTTGAGCAAAACATGAGACAACATACACCCGGGATTGTCACTCGAAGTGAGATCATACAGGTTGATGGTACGACGTGGAACATTCTGTCCGCCAGAGACATTCGAACGTGACTCTATACCTGTAGAAGAAACCCCAGACATTGCAAACACAACTCCACAGTGCGTTTTTGACTAATAATTCTCTCTCTCTCTTCTTCTGTAACCCTTCTTTGAATAGTTTGTTCCAAAATGACGTCTTTGTCCTTGATTACCTTCCCAGACAAACTCACGATTTCAGGAAGAATACCGAGAGCAGAAATCAATGACGGGCAAAAATCAACGGCGGTAGAGAATCAAGGAGCGACGACGACCAATATCTCAGGCGACGCCAAAATCAGACGGCGGCTGTTGAGAGATCCGATTGGAAACGACGGCGGCTGTTGAGGGATCCGACTGGAAGCGACGGTGGCTGTTGAGGGATCCGATTGGAAGCGACGACGACGACTGTTTGAGGGATCAATTTCCCGAAGACATCGAAAGATCAATCGTGAGTGGAGGGTTTTGTGTCTGGAAATGCGTTTGCTATGAGTCGCGGTTCCCGGGTGGAGATGTTGAACAACGATTGCGATGACGATTTCTGCAGAGGGATAGACACAAAAGAGAAACAAAGAAACTGGGATTTTCCAGAATCAGAATGACAGATTGAATCAAGAACTACTTGAAAAATCACCAAGAAACTAAAGAGAATCTGAAAAATGAAGGAATCAATTCCGCCGGAAATCAATTCCGCTTATTTTCGACAATCAAGAAGGATGGAAGAACAGTTCCACCCACAAATCCAACGCCACACAATGTTGGATACAACAGCCAGCGGCGCACACCGAAATCCGGCCAACAACGAACAAAGCTTCACGGACGACAACGGCACTTGCCAATGGCATCACAACCTTGAACAAACGATTACACGATACACGTAAATTTCACTCCTTTCAACGTAACTACGCTCTGATACCATGCTAAAACATAAAAATATTCTAATCTTTTTATTATTTGTGTATGTTTTTATTATAATATATAAGCGGCATTAACTATTTACCATTATACCCTCTAATAAAGATAAATATTCATAGAAGCATAGATTCCAATGAGAATAAGATTGAATTACTTTCCGCCAATTCTAGGGTTTCCAACATGTCGCTGCTTTAGAAAAGAAAAAAACAAAATCAACATCTTTATCATAATCCAAATTTCTCCACTTTAAGTAAAATAAATTATTTCAAAAGAAATTCGCACATATTTTTCCAAACCGACACGTTATTAAAATACGTGAACCACACAGATATACATACATATATAGGCGTCAAAACATTTTATCATTCCATAATAGTCTCTGCTACTACATTATAAGTTGCTCCATTTTATCCTCCTGCAGAAATATTCTTTTTCATATCAAAAGAAAACCCTAGAATTGGAGTATGTATTTTCTCACGTATTATTCTAACACTCAATCGTATCGTATACATATTCTTTGAGGAACACTTTTCACTCTTCAGCTATTCCTCTTCCATCTTCAGCTTACTCAGAATTCGACCGACTTTGGTGTTGAATCATGGCAGAAGACTTTCAAGCTTTGTCGGGTTTCTAGTGTAAGATCGAGATCCTTTTTCATCACGAGTTTCACTAACTATAAATATTCATATCTCTTCTCCTTGATGATTATTGTTTAATTCTCGAGTCAAATAAGCTTAAGGTTTGGATTTTCTTCAAATGAAAAAGAAAAAAGTTTGAAAATCTGATCTTCGATATTGAGTAATAGATCAGTATAGTTCGTTCAGAATAGACTTGTTTTCTTTGTTTTTAGTACGTAATTGGTTTGGTCTCGTGTGGTTTGTTGCTTGACATAGAACTCTATGAACTTTCCATGTTTCACTTCATTTGCCTTACTTAAATTAGAAACATAATCTTGTCCGAAAAGATTGGAAATTTTGCTGAGTTGAGCTCTTGTTGTTGCAGACCAAAGACTTCATCGTTATCTGCCCTATAAACATATACAGAAACCTTCAAGATGAGATTGAACCCGAGAGAATGCGAGGACTTTCAAACAAAACAAGAAGTTGATCATCATCATCATCGGCATCATCTTCATCAAAGCTTAGAAAACCTAAACCAGGTGCAACCAAGTTCATCAGCATCATCGACAAGACAATGGACATCAGCCTTCAGGAACCCAAGAATTGTTAGAGTTTCAAAAGCATTTGGAGGCAAAGATAGACACAGCAAAGTCTGTACAGTTCGAGGGCTTCGAGACAGGCGGATAAGGTTGTCTGTCCCGACTGCGATTCAGCTCTACGATATCCAAGACAGATTAGGGCTAAGTCAGCCCAGCAAAGCCATCGACTGGCTCCTCGAAGCCGCGAAGGAAGACGTCGACAAACTTCCTCCTCTGCATTTCCCTCATGGGTTTAACCAATTGTACCCGAATCTCATGGTCGGAAACTCCAGTAACGGCGATTCTTTGTCGGGGAATCTCAGTTTGTTTGAAAACTGGGATCTTGGAAGTGGCGGTTCTTCAAGATCGAGATCAAGAACCGATGCCCAGAGAGAATGTTTCGATCTCGACAAAGGGAAGTGGATCAAATTCGACGATCTTCATCGTCAAGATGATCATGAAAACAATCGTGACGATGGGTTCGGCATCAATCGTCACCATCTCTCGGGTTCAAGCCAAAGCCACAAGCTTTACCCTACATTGATCGGTAATCCGACAATGGGTTCGGCACCGTACAACAGCTCTTCTTACTTCAGTTTCGGACATCTCCAACATTCGCTAGACCAATCTGGTAACCTTGCTTTATCATCGAACGTTAATAACAACAGTAATAATTCAAATCCGTTGACCAGCGACGGATCTCAGTTGTTCTTCTGTCCTCCTCCGGCAACGGCGATAATGAGTCCTCTATTTCCGATGTACCCATCGTTTCTCGGAGCTTCACATCAAGATGGTGGTCATCATCTTCAGCTCCTCACTTCTTCTTCAAACTCACCAATGCAACATTTATCATCGGTTAATAATCCGAGCTTCATCAGACCTTTTCATCAGTTAATGAATGAAAATTCTCGGTTCGGTGAATTGCAGAGGAACAATGAAGGCAACAACAATGATTGTGATTCATGAACATAGCATATGTTTGGTTTATATACGTATCTTTATCCTGTTGGGTTTATATATAATATCGCCTTAAATTTATATGTATGGTCTCAATAATCTTGGTCGAGAAATCGGATTCGAGCAAGAAATTGATATTGTGAATTCGGGTATATTTATAATTTTATAAATTAGTTCAATTTTCTATATATATGAGTGTGTTATCATTATTAGCTGTTTGACTTTGTATGTATGAAAGTTCCACTGTTCATGATACTGTGTAATTCAATTACGCAAATTATTTAGCCACGTACTGGTTATTGAAACATTTATATGTAAAAAAAAAAACACATAGGGGATTCGTATGTACAATGTAGAAAATGGATATATATATATATACATACATGTATTTATATATGCGTAATATAGAGAGAAGCATATAATATATGTACGCGCGTGAACTTGCAGTATAAGGTTGTTCTAATGCAATGACATTTTGCATGCTCTAGCTATGTTGTAAACATATACATGCATGCTTGTAAGAAATTAGTATCTTATATATCTTTCTCTTTATATATATATAATCAAAATATTTGCTAACCAATTAATTCCAATAAAATTATTAGAGAGTTTCTTTGTAATTGTTTTTTAGATGTAAACTATACTACAAAGAAATTACAACAACTATGAGTTTAAACCAATAAAAAAAGTAACGAAATAAAAATTTAGCTAACCTTCAAATATTAGCAACATATAGAAAATTTTAAAACTAGAGGCCATCAAAATAACATATATCATCAGATACCACATATAGGATTTTCAATACAATTTGAATTTTCGTAAGATTCTATTTAGTGCCTCGAGATGTTCGACCACCGCATCACAATAATGCAATCTCACATGTCATATATGTGATAATATACACACTGAATGAGGAAGTGAAATATGGATAGTGTGAAGCATATTCCTAGAAAGGGAGACCGACCACGCAAAGATCATTGGAGACGTTCCATCGTAAGACGGAGGTTGAGAGAAAATATGGCGGTGATGAATGATTGGTTGGGAGGCATAATCTCCGAAGATGAGGGTTGTTTGTTTGGCTGCCGATAGTGTTTTAACACAAATATTATGAGATTTATTTCGATTATAAATTTGGTTTGAGAGATTGGAGATTTTTCCTAAAAACTACATAACTAATGAGTTCTAATAATTAATTTTTAGTAACGAGCGTATAGAATGAAATATCGATAATCGAATTCACCGTCAACCGTTGACGTGGTCAGAATCAAAGAAAAATCAAATTCCTTTTTTTATATATTTTTTTATTACTTTAATATGTTTTTTTATTTTTGTTTATCTTATTTTTGTTTACCTTATAATAGACATTCATATGATTTAACCTTAAAAGACCAAATTACAATTAATTAATTTATTAATGATGATTGTATCTATCGTTAATTTAAGATATTAACTTGTAAGAATATTTGTGGACCAAATATGTGAATAATTATGGAATAAGGTTATCATTCGATTTAGTCCAAATAAAATGTGATCGGATATGGTTTTAATTAATTGGACTTCCGTATTGAAACGAGTGTGGAGAATTATATGCATAGAGACCATTCGTAGTATCGTTTAATTTTCATGATGGGCGGAATTAAACGATACAATTGATAACCGGATAATTAACCGATTATCTGTCGGTTATGGTTCCTGGTTCACGTGTATATAAAGGGACTTTTGGGGAGACTTAAAAAAATAATGAGGTCATTTTTCTTTCTCTTACAAAATCAATCTCCCAAAATCCTCTCACTACACATATCCCATCATTGTGTAGATTACGGTTTACACGTCGAACTAGAAGACCATTTCTGCTGCGTCTATCATCATGAATACAGGTTCTTATTCTTTTTCTTCTAGTTCTTGATCCCGATATATAATCACAATAGAATTGCGTTTTCTTTGTTTGATGAGAAAACCCATTTTTCTTCATAACTTTCAACAGCTAAACGATCGTTGTTGTCTCCCCACCATTACTGGTTTGGATGAGAAATCTGTACATCCCAAATATGAAAAGTTATATCATTTCTAATGCAACCAAAACCACAACATAATTGAGAATTGAGATAGAGATGTCCGAGGTATTGAAAATGTATACTAAGAGAAGATGATGGAGGTTGAATTTGTGAAGTAGTCATGTTAGAAATAAGCAAATTCTTCCAATTTTTTTGCTTGGTATCTTGGGTAATTTTGCCAAAAATAACACGCAAAATGTCATAATTGTACACTTGGAACAAACTCAATTAATTGGTTAAGAAGCGAAAATATTGTAAATATTTTCATTAAACAATTTAATAACCCAAATATAAAAAACTTGAAACATCCGAACATACCACGATATGCAAAGTGTCTCGTCATAGATTCAGCTTTTTATATTGAAAAAAATATTTATATTGGTGAGGATCGAGTTTGAAAGAGAATAATTGTAACGTTGTAAACTTTTTATTAAATATAAAATAAATTTATATTCTAAAGTAAATAAAAGTTAGGGCTCAATTTTCATATCCAAATGCACATACACACGCAAGATCCATCCCAACAAAACAATATTACAATTCAACTAAAAATTTGATTGGTTTATTCGTATTTTTAATAAAAAGGAGACATGAAAAAAAGATTAGTAAAATCCAAGAACAATCATTTGTAACCTTATATATTAGTACGTATATATATATATATATATATTTTCGTGGAACGAAATATATGAAAATTTCAATTTTTCTTAATAAGACATTGCTAGAAGAAAGAGGACCCCCTTCACTAGATCTCCGTAGTTAAGCATACAAATTTGTACTGGTTATATCAAACTTATTATATACACAACACAACCATACTATATATATATATATATCCCTTATGTATGTGTATACATATATATATATATATAATCAATCATAAATAAATTGGGGGAAAAAAGGATGAGACAAGGTAGAAAAAAAACTAGGAGTAGATGCTTAGTGTGGGGTCAGAGCAGGAAAAGGAAACAAGAGAAGTAGTTAAGACAGCAACTGAATTGCAGTGAAGCATTGATCCCTTTCAAACATTATTTCACATGATCCAAGTTTTTCTCCTTTTGCCTTCTTCTTTTATCTCTCTCTCTCTCTCTATTTATCTCTCTCTCTATATATATATGTATATATATGGGCCACTCATTTACATAGGAGTTTTGGAAGACATATACATAAATTCAATTGTCTTTCGGTGGTTCGTTGGAGTTAAACATCCCCAACAACGAATTCAGCTAAAAAAAATTGTACTAAAATTCAAAGCTTTGTTTTTCCTAATTAAAATCACTTTTTCTAATAGAGGATAAAAAATAATATTATGTTTATATGTAGATCAATATTTCATTATCTCATATTAAAGGTCCAAAACCAACATTTTGTGTCATGATCTTTCAACTTGAAGTTGAAAACTTTTTCTAGGCACGCCCAAGTGAGAGCATACATTCTTCTGGTCAAATCTTGTATGTACGTATATATGTATACATATATATAAGTATGTATGGGTATGGTCCAATATAGGTAAAACTACTCTTTCATCATCAGCATGCTTCAAAGTTAAGAATAGGGAAGAAAAAAAATGGGACCACTTTGTTTCGTTTTCACATAATTCAGCCACTCAGGCATGCAATTCCTTTTGATTTTTAATTTTATTTCTATCTCTATTTAATTTTTACTTATTCCTACCACTCTATTTTTTCAATTCTCACTCTATTTTTTCAATTCTCCAATAAAAAGATACGTGAGATTTTCAATTTTCTAATTGATGCTATTAACGTATATAATCAGTATGATTGATACGAAAATATTTTTTGGGATCAATTATATCCGTTAATAGATGTCATACTATATATTCTAAACTTTTAGACTGGTCTTATAAAAAATCATACTATAACACAATGAATAAATGTGTTTGACGCGCATATATGACGACATATATCTCCGAAATTTTAAATCTAATATGTAGATGTGCTAAAATAATGCGAATAGAAAAAAAAAGTATAATATACGTTCTCCAAAATAAAATGTGTGTGAGGTAACAATTTTATTTCTTGGGCCGTAGAAAAAATAAATGATTTTAGCTACAATAAATAGGCTTTTTAGGCCCATTAATTTATACATCCATAAAATAATGACCCATTAAAAAGAAAAGCCCCCGGCGAGGATCGAACTCGCGACCTTTCGCTTACGAAGCGAACGCAATACCACTATGCTACGGAGGCCTGTTTAATAGATGGATTGTATTTTAAATGTTATTTTAAATGATAATATCATTGTATCACGCCTCTGTCCATAGCATAGTGGTACTGCGTACGGAGATTACTGGAGAACACTTCGTAGAGTGTCATCCGTTTCTCTTCAGCCCCCAGATGATACAACGGTTCTCGGAGTTCCGTTCGGCCGACGGGCAAAAATATATATGTGACATCAAAGCCCTAATGAATATTAATATATATGGTCTATCAGGCCTACAATCTCCAAACACATCTAAAATCCTATCTTCTTCTTGTCACCTGCAGCATTCTACACCATGCGAAAAAATATTGGTCCTATATTTTCCCATGTGTCTTGCAGTCTTTCAACAATGTCTTTTTCATTCAATTGTTCCTCAATCATGTGTGAGTCTTTACTAACATATGGCTCAATATATCAGTCACGCACATACGAGAAAAGGATGACCATGTCAGCACATAATCCAAAACCAACGACTACAATCTCTCTACACAATTCATTTTCTGCATTAGGTGGTTAGTTATGAATAAGACTTGCAATCGAGAATATTCTCTGATTTAAATTTCTTGTTTGGTAGCTAGATAGATTGTATATAAATATGGATGAATTCCAGACTTTGTATCAAGGTTGAAAACAATTAATAAAATGCAAGTTTTCCTCACCTGTTCCTTCATTCTTTTATCTGCTCCTCTTACTTTTTATGTTCTTAAATTCAATATGGTATCAAAGCTCTTGGTATAACTGAGACTCTACAACCTTTATGAGTTTCTTTTTAACCATGGAAGAAACTATTTTCTTTCCATTTTCAGTCCACGTAAACATTTCTAATTTTATTACTCTCAAACTTACGAACACAAACTACTTGTTGTGGAAGACTCAAATTGAATCATTGATGAATTCACATGAGTTACTTGTCTTCATAAATGGTGAGATTATCACACCACCTGAGACCATAACCACAACAAATGGTGACACTATCACTCACTCCATAAACCATCTTTACCCAGCTTGGAAAAAACTGACCAGTTGGTGAAATATTGGATTTGTGGCATTGTGTCTGAGGAAGTTGTTGGGTTTGTTATTGGAATCACAACATAAATAGAGGTATGGCAAGCCTTGCTAGAAACTTCAATCAAATATCAATTTCTAGAGAGTTTGATCTCCTAGCTTCTCTTCAAACCATCTCCCTTATAAGAAAAACCATGTATGAATATCTTGTAGGAAAATCGAGAGGAAAACACGCAGCAAAAACATAGAGTTTTTCTCGGTTTCCCTTTGGGGAGATCTGATTCAGAGACAGATCTGATTAATGTTTCGTAGCACATACGTTGGTGTGTGCTAAAGCTCGAATCTGTGAGTCACGAGCAGCAGCGAATCACTCCTGCCTCTGTCGGTATCCACACGGACGAAGGAGAACTGGACAAAGTCGAAAAACCTAGTTGCTAAACTAGGATTTCGGCCTCTAGATTATATTGGATGAAGTGCCTTTGCCTTTTTTTGTGTTTTCTGTCTCACTGAGAATATAGCTAAGCACTATATTTATAGGAAAAAATTCGTTTAACTCTTAAAACCTTAATTAGGATTTTGCCCAATTAATCCTAATAGGCCGAATTATGTCCAATTAAATTGAATTCACAATTCAATTACAATTGGCCCTAATAACTCGAATTGTTCTCAATCCTATTCATAATAGGATTGGCCCAATTGCATGTCCAACTCCATTCGTCTTTGTGTGCGATCCAATAGGTTCTCATTGTGTTCATCACAATTAATGAGCGGTTTCTAGCAACACATCATTGTTTCCTAAGCAATGAAAAGGTTTGTGACTCGACATTACCAATCTCGTGATTTATGTATATTAATCCTTTTGTCCTTGATGTCTAGATTGAACATGAGTCATGGAACGTATCATACTCATCTAATTCAATCTATGAGCTCGTGACATCACTCATGTTATATAGGAGGGACAAATCCTTATCTCGATCAACCAACATCTTACTACATAAACAGATTGCATACCCAATCATTATCTTGTTTGTCCACCTATTTACGAGTGACGTTTGATAGTGTCAAAGCATGCAATTCCTTATGTTAAGATCTCTGACGATCTGAAGTCATAGGATTATATATATACCATAATCAATATGAGAATTGCTATGATATTCATATAGCAATCCATGTAGCAATCTCATGGTGGATCGTCCAGTACATTGTTCTCTAACATGTACCTATGTGTTAAATTGATATCTCATATCAATTTACACATACTAGTCTTAATGCAACATTGATATCCTTATTATCAATGATGCTCGATTAGGGATGTTTTAAGACTATCTTAAATTATATTTCTAAGGATATTATTTCATCTATCTATATATGCAGACAGTAAATGAAGTGAAACAATAGAATGCCATTTTATAGAAAATGTCATGTTACATCAGAAATACTCAAATAAGAATCATCCAAATGATTGGTCTCTAGAGCATACTCCAACAATCTCCCACTTTCGCTAAGACCAATCAGACCAATCGGGTATATCTCTAATACCTAATAATCTAGTATGACGATCATGCCTATGTTGCGCCAGAGGCTTCGTCAAAGGATCCGCGACATTGTCATCTGTTGGTACTCTGCATGTCTTAATGTCTCCTCTCTCCATGATTTCTCGAATGAGATGGAAGCACCTGAGTATGTGTTTGGATCTTTGGTGTGATATGGGTTCCTTAGCTTGTGCTATGGCACCATTATTATCACAATAGATCTCAACAGGATCTTTTATGCTAGGAACCACCCCAAGTTCACATATGAACTTCTTGATCCAAACCGCTTCTTTAGCTGCTTTTGATGCAGCTAAGTACTCAGCCTCCGTAGTAGAATCAGCAACTGTAGCTTGTTTAGAACTTTTCCAGCTCACAACACCACCATTTAGGCAAACCACAAAACCAGATTGTGATCAATAATCATCTTTTTCGGTTTCAAAGCTAGCATCAGTGTAACTCGTTACAATGAGCTCTTCTTCACCTCCAAATACCAAGAATGCATTCTTAGTACTTCTCAAGTACTTAAGAATATTCTTCACAGTGATCCAGTGACTTTCACTGGGATCACTTTGATGTCTACTAGTCATACTTAAGGCATATGATATATCGGGACTTGTACATATCATGGCGTACATGATAGATCCAATAGCAGATGCGTATGGAATCTTACTCATGTGTTCCCTCTCTTCTTTTGTCATAGGACATTGTTGTTTGGAGAGAAACTTGCCACTTACCATAGGCAAAGTTCTTTTCTTAGAATCTTGCATGCTAAAATGTTTTAGCACATTTCTATGTATGTACTTTGACTTAGGCCAATCAGCTTCCTCAATCTATCTCTATAGATCTTTATACCCAATATATAGGTAGCTTCACCTAAGTCCTTCATAGAAAAAAAATTCCTAACCAAGTCTTTACAGACTGCAGGGTAGGGATATCGTTTCCTATGAGTAATATGTCATCTGCATATAACACAAGAAAAACTATGGTGCTCCCACTAACCTTCTAGTAGACACAAGGTTCATCTTCGTTTTTATGAAACCAAACCCTTTGATTGCTTCATCAAAACGAAGATTCCAACTCCGAGAAGCTTGCTTCAATCTATAAATGGATCGCTGTAGCTTGCAGACCTTTCAGCATTTGCTAGATCGATAAAACCTTTAGGTTGTATCATGTACACATCCTCAAGAAGCGTTCCATTAAGGAAAGCTATTTTGACATCCATTTGCCAGATTTCATAATTGGATGCAGCTATCGCAAGCAAAATCCTTATGGATTTGATCATCACAACTCGTGAAAAAGTTTCATCATAGTCTATACCATGAACTTGTTTAAAACCTTTTGCTACCAAACGCCCTTTATAGGTATGAACATTACCATCCATGTCGGTTTTCTTTTTGAAAATCCATTTACAACCTATGGGTCTCGCTCCTTCAGGTAGATCAACCAAAGTCCATATTTGGTTTGTATACATGGAGTCCATCTCGGTTTTCATGGCCTCAAGCCATTTCTCAGAATTTAGGCTCATTATTGCCCCTTGGTAGGTCGTAGGCTCATCATCTTCCATGAGCATTACATCACCATCTTGAATCACCAAAATCCATATCTCTGTGGTGCACGATGTGATCTTATAGACCTACGCATAATTTGTGTCTCATGAGCAGGTTCTACATCAGTTTCTGGTTCCAGTTCCTCAACTAATCGTTGTTCTGGTTCCACAACTACTAGTGGTGTCTGCTTAGTTTCCATCTCAGTGTCAGCAGTATTTTCTTATGGTTCTTGAATTTATTTAAGTTCTACAGTATTCCCACTAGTTCTTCTAGAAAGAAACTCTCTTTCTAGAAAAACACCTGTGCGGGTAATAAACACTTTGTGCTCTGAGGATTTGTAGAAATAGTATCCTTTAGTTCTTTTAGGATACCCCACAAAAATAGACTTATCTGATTTAGGGTCGAGTTTGTTAGACGTCTGACGTTTAACATAAACCTCACATCCCCAAATCTTCATAAAAGACATACTAGGACGTTTCCCAGTCTATATCTTATATGGTGTCTTTTGAACTGACTTAGATGGAACACAGTTTAATAAAAAAGCAGCTGTTTCCAATGCATGTTCCCAAAACGAATGTGGAAGAACTGTTTGACTCATCATCGACCGAATCATGTCTAACAAAGTTCGATTTCTCCTTTCAAAAACACCATTCCATTATGGTGTAGCTGATGGAGTGAGTTGTGAGACAACCCCACACTCCTTCAAATAGTCAACAAACTCTTTGGCGTAAATGTTCACCATCTGTAATAAATTCTTGGCTTAAATATTCACCTCCTCGATCTGATCGAAGTTTCTTGATATTCATGCCAAGTTGGTTTTATACTTCATTTTTGAATTCATTAAACTTTTAAAAAGATTCAGATTTGTGTTTCACCAGATGCACATATCCATATCTACTGAAATCATCAGTAAAGGTAATAAAGTACAAGAAACCACCTCTAGCTTGTGTAATTAAAGGTTCACATACATATGTATGTATGAGATCTAATTCACCACTTGCCTTTTCCTTTTGTCCCTTAAAATGGGTTTTCGTCATCTTGCCCATTAAACAAGATTCACATGTTTCAAATGATTCAAAATCAAATGAGTCCAATATTCCATCTTTATGGAGTTTAGAGATGCGGTTCTCGTTTATATGGCCCAATATGTAGTGCCAGAGATATGTCAGATTAGAATCATTAGTTCTAATCCTTTTAGTATTCACATTATAGATAGGCATATCAAAGTTCAGAACATAAAGGTCATTCATCAAACGTGCAACACCATATACTATATCATTCAAATAAATAGAGCAACAATTGTCTTTTATTATAAATGAAAATCCTTTCTTTTCCAAACAAGAAATATAAATAATATTCTTAGTAATGGTAGGCACATAATATCGAATCTCAAGTTCTAAAACAAATCCAATAGGCAAAGTCAATACATAAGTCCCTATAGCTAATGCAACAACTTTTGCTCCATTTCCAACTCACAGGTCGACTTCGCCTTTCTTCAACGATCTACTTCTTCTCAGTTCCTGCACATTATTACAAATGTGAGAACCACAACCGATATCTAATACCATGAAGTAGAAGTAGATAAGTTAACTTCTATAACATAAATACCTGAAGCAGAAGTCCCACTTCCCTTCTTGGTCTTTAGTTCTTCCAAATACATTGAATAGTTCCTCTTCCAATGACCGGTTTTACCAGAGTGCAAGCAGTCACCTTCCTTAGACACCCCACCTTTAGGCTTTAAGGCTTTACCAGACTTGAACTTGGACTTTTGACCCCTTTTGTTCTTGCCTTTGGCCTTGCCCTTGTGATTTTGAACCATCAGAAAAATTTTGGGCTTGGCCGTCTTAATGTTTACTTCAACAGTTCTTAACATGTTCAGTAATTGTGCTAGAGACTTATCAAAATCGTTCATGTTATAGTTCATAACGAATTGATCATAAGATTCTGGAAACGATTGCAGAATCAAGTCCGCCAACTCTAGGCCCATCGGGAAACCCATTTTCTCAAGGCTCTCAATATACCAAATCATTTTGAGTACATGAGGTCCTACAGAAGTTCCCTCTACCATAACACATCTAAATAAAGCCTTAGAGGTTTCAAACCTCTCTTTCCTAGCCTACTCTTAATACAAATCCTTAAGATGTTCGATCATATCAAAAGCTGCCATCTCCTCATGTTGCTTCTGAAGCTCAGAGTTCATGAGTGACAACATAAGGCAGCTGACCTCAAGGGAATCATCAAGGTGCTTCTTCTAAGCATCCTTATCAACCCCTAGAGCATTTGCTGAAGGCACTTCAGGTAAGGGCCTTCAAGGACATACATTTTTTTTCTTGATTGAGGACAATCCTCAAGTTCCTGTACCAATCCATGAAATTTGTCCCATTCAGCTTATCCTTCTCAAGGATTGATCACAAAGACAACACGTGTGTGTTTGATGCCATGGTCACCTAAAACAGAGATACACAGAATATGAGTATCATGAAAAGAATCATTTAAACATGGACTTTATTAAATGATTCTCCCACTAAAATTTTGCGAATAAATAGCCCTCACTATCAATTCGGAAAGTAATATTCATAACTTTCTTAGTGGGCCAAGATCCATATTTCACCTTTTCTAGAGTTTACTTTGGTAAATCACCCTAGATTTGGTTATTTAGGTGACAAATCTTTGTCAATTACATCTCATGCAATTCTTGGATAGTTAGGTGAACAACCCTCGTTCCAATTCATCTCATTAATAGCCACCCAGCTTTATGCCTCTAAGTCCCAATCTCATTGATATCTTAGTTAAGTTGACTCAATCAATAAGTAATTGGATATCACAATTATCGGATCGCGTCTTACTAGGATTGATGTGGCAATTCACTTTGGCAAATCTACACACATAGATCTAAGTCTTGACGAGTGCTTACTCATTGACAGGCTTTAACTTAACTTAATCACACGAAGGATTTTCACTGCAATCAACATATTTCATAAAACATAAACTTAATCAGGGAAAAAACTAATATCCGGAGATATACTGCCGTTAGATCCTATTATTTACGATGCAAATGATAACCTTAAGTGTTAGCTAAGTAGTTCCCAAGTAAGAGGGACCCAACTCATAAAAGCGCATAATTATATAACCTCTTGTCCTTAGTCAGAACTCATTTAGGTAACATTTATTCCATCACGAGCATTCACATATCCCGATTCACGGAGAATCGATAGATATTGCATTGTCTTCCGATTCATCGAGAATCGATAGACACTGCCTTAGGGATTTAACAACAGGTAACATAAGTCGTCCCGTTGCGGGGTGCGGGGTAGCGCCCCATCAGCGAAAAATTTTCTCAAAATTTTCAGTTTCCCTCCGTGGAAAAACATCATCGAAAATCAATCATATCGATTTTATGTGAATTTTCCAAGTTTCTTACTTTCCCAATTCTTCATGCATATCACATATTCAATCATATTGATTTTATGTGAATTTTTCATATTTATTACTTCCCGATTCTTCATGCATATAAAAAATTCAATCATATGGATTTTATGTGAATTTTCCATATTTATTACTTTCCCGATTCTTCATGCATATCACAGATTCAATCATGTTGATTTTATGTGAATTTTCCATATTTATTACTTTCCAGATTTTCATGCATATCACAGATTCACTTTCCATGTTTCTTACTTTCCTGATTTTCATGCATATCACAGATTCAATCATATGTATTTTATGTGAATTTTCATATTTCTTACTTTCTAGATTTTCATACATATCGACATGCATATCGTAGATCTAGCACAAACCAATCATGTATATGATAGATCTATATGAAACAATCATGCATATGATATATATAGTAAATCAACATGCATATCAAAGATCTAGTCATGCATAACTTAGATTTACACGAAGTATACATGCATATCAAGGATCTTGTCAGACAAATCACGTATCTAGAATGAAAATCATACATGCTTATGATAGGAAAGACAATCAGGGTATCCAAAAACATGCTCTGATACCACTATAGGAAAATCGAGAGGAAAACACGCAGCGAAAACATAGAGTTTTTCTCAATTTTCCCTTTGGTGAGATCAGATTCGGAGACAGATCTGATTAGTCTTTCTTAGCACATACCTTGGTGTGTGCTAAAGATCAGATATGTGAGTCACGAACAACAGCAAATCGCTCTTGCCTCTGTTGGTATCCACACAGACGAAGGATAATTGGACAAAGTCGAAACCTAGTTGCTAAACTAGGATTTCGGCCTCTAGATTATATTGGATGAAGTGCATTTCCTTTTTTTTTGGTGTTTTCTGTCTCACTGAGAATATAGCTTAAATTAGAATTGACCTTAATAACTCGAATTATTCTCAATCCTATTCATAATAGGATTGGCCCAATTACATGTCTAACTCCATTCGTCTTTGTTTGCGACCCAATAGGTTCTCATTGCGTTGATCACAAATAATGAGCGGTGTCTAGCAACACATCATTATTTCCTAAGCAATGAAAAGGTTTGTGACTCGACATTACCAATCTCGTGATTTATGTATATTAATCCTTTTGCCCTTGATGTCTAGATTGAACATGAGTCATGGAACGTATCAATCTGTGAGCTCGTGACATCACTCCTTTTATATAGGAGGGACAAATCCTTATCTCGACCAACCAATATCTTACTACATAAACAATTGCATGGCCAATCACTATCTTGTTCATCCACCCATTTACGAGTGACGTTTGATAGTGTCAAAGCATGTAATTGCTTATGTTAAGATCTCTGGCGATCTTAAGTCATAGGATTATATGTATTCCATAATCAATATGAGAATTGGTATGATACTCATATAACAATCCATGTAGCAATCTCATGGCGGATCGTCCAATACATTGTTCTCTAACATGTACCTATGTGTTAAATTGATATCCCATATCAATTTACACATACTAGTCTTAATGCAACATTGATATCCTTATTCTCAATGATGCTCGACTAGGGATGTTTTAACTCAAATTATATTTCTAAGAATATCATTTCATCTATTTATATACGTAGACGGTAAATGAAATGAAATAATAGAATGCCATTTTATAGAAAGTGTCATGATACATCAGAAATACTCAAATAAGAATCATCCAATTGATTGGACTCTAGAGCATACTCCAACATATCTTAAGGATTTCAAGTCAATTTGTGATCACTTAACCTCTATTGAAAAACCTATTTCTGAATCCATGCAAATATTTAGGCGTCTACAAGGTTTAGGAAAGTCTTATGAAGCTTTTACAACGGTCATACACACCTCAATGCCTAGACTTCCTCACCCCACCTATGAAGATGTTGTAAGCCAATTCACTAGTTTAGCTCTTACCAATAAAACATATCATGCACCTGAAGTCCAACACCACAGTGCCTTCACAGCAACTACTGTTAACTTGAACTCTCCTTCCTACAACAACAACTCCTATGGTATAGGTAATTTTTCCTACTCTAGAAACTCTAATAGGAGTAACTTACATAGAGTAAGACAACAATTAACCTCTAGAGGTCGAGGGTTTATCCAATAAGTCCACTATAATACTCCCTCTAGACCATCTCTATCCTTTGAAAACACTTATCCACACTGTAAAATTTGTGGGAAACTTGGCCATATTGCTTTAAAATGCTAGTATCATTTTGATAATTCATTTTAGTCTTAGGAAATAACCCAAACCTTTAACTCTATTCAAGTTTCAGATCTTTTAGAGATTGAGTGGTACCTAGATTCTGGAACTAGTTCTCACATGACAAGTTCCTCAAACAACCTTATCAACCCCAATCCATAAACTGGTCATGACTTAGTCATGGTAGGGGATGGTTCACTTTTGCCAATTACTCATGCTGGTTCTGCTCTTTTCCCAACTCCTTCATGTAATATTCCTTTACAAAATATTTTGGTTGTTCCAACTTTACATAATCGTTGCTTTCAACTTCTTAACTCACTACAGATTTTACGTTGTTACGTTATATTTGACTCTAGTGGTGTTGTTATAAAGGACCTTCACACTCAAAGGATTCTAGCCAAAGGGCACAAAACTAACGAGTTCACTACTAGAAAATTAAGATTTAGGGATTGAAGAATTCGTCCCTAATCCATCCCTAAATGTGTTTAGAGACGGATTAGGGACGACCAACAGTAGTACGCAAACGAGCGTCGCGAAATGATATCTGTCTCTAATTCGTCTGCAAATAAGGAAGAAAATTTCAGTCCGCAAATAAGGGCGAAAATTTCAGTCCGCAAATAAGGACGAAAATTTCAATCCACAAACCGTCCGTAATTGCAGACCACCACGCCGTCCGTAAATCCACGGGAAAAATCGGTGACTTTAAAATAATTACAGATGGGTGGTCCGTCCGTCCCCAAATTTGCAGACGGGCCACCCGCCCGTAATTTAAAAATCTAAAAATATGAAAAATTGAAATTTAATTTAATTATATCAAATTTTAAATGTTTATACATAACAATAATTAATTAGATATCATATGTGAGTAATCATATGTGATTCCAAAATGATCATATGTGAGTAATATTTGTAAGTAACTAAAAAATAATTTGTTTAAACATGGGCAACGGAACTCGGGACGGCCACCTGAACTCGAGACGACCGCCAGAACTCGGAAGAGAAAGGAATGGACGAGAAAGAAATATTGGACGGAATTAACAATGGGGATGGGATGGAATTTATAGCCTTTTTTTCCAAACGATCGAGAAAAACCATCCGTAAACCATCCACAATTATGGAAGGAAAGAAAACGAGACATCCGCAATTGTGGACGGAAAGAAAATAATCGTCCGTAATTGCGGACGAAAAGAAAATGTTAGTCCGTAATTGCGGACGAAAAGAAAATGATCGCCCAAAATTTCGGACGAAAAAAAGCCATTGCGGACGACCCATGGCCGTCCGCAAATTTGGGGACCGCTTGGCCATCTGCAAATTTGGGGATCGCGGTCGTCCGTAAATTTGCAGATCGCTCGGGCGTCCACAAATGTGCAGACCGTCCGTCCCGAGCTTTCTCCATCCTAAGCCTTCTCTGTCAGTGACTCAAGCCTCGGGACAGATAGACGGTGTCAGGACGAACAGACGGTGTCGAGTCATGGAAAGAGAAGGCTTGAGACGAACGGTATCAGGTCACGGATGGAGAGGACTCGAGATTGAGAAGGCTATGCATGATTCGTGAATGTGTGATATTCAAGATCTATGATATGCAGGATTTGTGAATCTGTGATATGCATGATTTGTGAATCTATGATATGCATGAAGAATCGGAAAAGTAAGAAACATGGAAATTTTGTTTTTCAATGATGTTTTTCAATAGAGGGAAAGTGAAAATTTTGAGAAAACATTTAGCGGGACCGTCGTAGGCTAGCGGCTGTTAAATCCCTAACATAGTATCTATCGATTCTCGGTGAATCGGAATACAGTGCAATATCTATCAGTTCTCGGTGAATCAGGATATGTGAATGCTCGTGATCGAATAAATATTACCTAAGTCAGTTCTGTCTAAGGACAAGAGGTTATATAATTATGCGCTCTTATGAGTTAGCTCCCTCTTACCTGGGAACTACTTAGCTAACACTTAAGGTTATCACTTGCACGTAAATAATAGGATCTAACAACAATAGTCAAACATCATTGAGAATAAGGATATCAATGTTGCATTAAGACTAGTATGTGTAAATTGAAATGAGATATCAATTTAACACATAGGTACATGTTAGAGAACAATGTACTGGATCGATCCGTCATGAGATTGCTACATGGATTGTTATATGAATATCATACCAATTCTCATAGTGATTATGATATATATAATCCTATGACTTGAGATCATCAGAGATCTTAATATAAGCAAGTGCATGCTTTGACACTATCAAACATCACTCGTAAATGGGTGGACAAACAAGAGTCTAAGGACAAGAGGTTATATAATTATGCGCTCTTATGAGTTAGCTCCCTCTTACCTGGGAACTACTTAGCTAACACTTAAGGTTATCACTTGCACGTAAATAATAGGATCTAACAACAATAGTCAAACATCATTGAGAATAAGGATATCAATGTTGCATTAAGACTAGTATGTGTAAATTGAAATGAGATATCAATTTAACACATAGGTACATGTTAGAGAACAATGTACTGGATCGATCCGTCATGAGATTGCTACATGGATTGTTATATGAATATCATACCAATTCTCATAGTGATTATGATATATATAATCCTATGACTTGAGATCATCAGAGATCTTAATATAAGCAAGTGCATGCTTTGACACTATCAAACATCACTCGTAAATGGGTGGACAAACAAGATAGTGATTGGGTATGCAATTTGCTTATGTAGTAAGATGTTGGTTGATCGAGATAAGGATTTGTTCCTCCTATATAACAAGACTTATGTCAATGAATGATGAGTATGATACATTCCATGACTCATGTTCAATCTAGACATCAAAGTTAAAGGGATTAATGTACATAAATCACGATATTGGTAATGTCGAGTCACAAACATTCTCATTGCATATCCCATTCATAAACATAGACATTTTGAGTCTTTCACCTTGCCATCAAGCGTTCTTTAGTAACATAGATAAGGAAATCAAGCCAAGGACATCCAAAAAAGTGCAAGGAAGCTATGAATGCCAATGAGCCGTCCTGAAGCCATCTCTACTTTACTAGATAGAAGCTTTCTATATTGCAAATTTCTTAATAAACTGGTTGCCTTCTTCAGTCTTATATAATAATACCAGTCCATAGTATATATAAAAAGGAACATGACTATACATCTCTAAGGGTCTTTAGATGCTCTTGTTTTCCATATCTCAGACCTTACAGACAACATAAACTTGATTCATGTTCTCATAGTTGTGTGTTTATTGGATATACCGATGTCAACGAAGGTTATAGGTGTTTATACCCATCCATAGGTAAAGTTTATATCTCTTTCCATGTGATTTTTCATGATCTTACATTTCCATTTACAACTATTTACTCTACTTTCTTACCATAAAAGCCTGGCAACAAGTGTTTCAAGTAAGCAATCAATCTCTCTCATCATCAAATTCTTACATTCCAACTCTATATCAAACTCCAATATCCGTCTTGGAAGAGACCTCACTAGTTTCAGGTACTCCCACTAACATCTCCTGCGTAACCTCCTCAAGATCAGCCTCCCCTTCACATGCTCCTATGGATGAGGCTTTAACCATTCATATTGAGGCACATCCTCTCATTTCAGGTACCTTTTACACCTAAATCTGTAGTTTCTACTTTGAAACATCTTGGTCGGTCAGCTTCAATGCAAGAAGAAATTACAGCTCTCAAACAAAATAATACTTGAGAATCGATGTCTATTTCCGATTACATAAATGTATTGGAATGCAAATAGGTGTTTAAAACCAAAATAAATCCCGATGGCTCACTAGACAAACTCAAATACAAACTAGTAGCTAAAGGGTTTCATCATGAGATTTGTGTAGATTTTGCTAACAGATATAGCCCAGTAGTTAAGACATCAACAATTAGAGTAATCTTGTCATTTGCACTCACTAAGAAATGGACAATTAAACAACTAGATGTTAGTAATGCTTTTTTACATTGAAACCTAAGTAAGACAGTATACATGGCACAACCTCCCGGGTTTGTAAATCAATCTCTTCCTCATCATGTTTGCAAATTAAGAAAAGCTCTTTATGTTCTTAAACAGACCCCTCGAGCCGGGTTCAACAAATTTAGTTCTTTTCTTCTTGAGTTTGGTTTTTTATGTAGCAAGGCTGATCCATCTCTCTTCATCTACACACAATGAGGCAACCTTAATCTTACTCTTATATGTTGATGACATTTTGTTGACAGGAAATTCTGGTTCTCTCGTGACAACTTTAATATCTTAACTTAGCTCTAGGTTCCTTATGAAGGACTTAGGTATATTGCATTATTTTCTAGGAATTCAGGTCGATTACTGATGCATTCAAGTTAAAAACCTAAACCAACTCCGCAAGTGCATGACACATGTTTCTATAATATATGTATCGATCCCACAGGGACTTCGAAACACAAATAAAACCTAAGTAGTCTAGGACTATTAAGCAAATAATAATGATAGTCAGAGAGATATGAAAAATTAAGCTAATAAAAACAAGAGCTCAAGCAAACGCTTCAAGGAACTGGTTTCACCACTAGGTAATCTAAGAATCACACTTCAATTATTAACAATTATGCAAACTCCACAACACTTTAAAGTCGAAGAATCCTAATATGTCTAAAACCCTCTTTCAAGGCGAAGAAGACATGCATAAACAAGCAAACCCCTACTTTCGTGGCTGATCTACCAATTTATACCTTAAGCTCTATGATTCATTCGTTTTAACCCTCAATCGGAATCGCTCTACTTTCGTGACCCAATTCCAATTGTTATAAACCTGTTTATCCAGGATTGAGATTCACCTCTCTGTTTATCTCTCAAAACCCTAACACATACATCTACTTGATCAAGGTAAACATACCACATGATGAACACATATAAAGAATTAAAATAGCAAACGAAGCATTGCACTTCTTGTTAATAATTTTTTTTGTGGATTCAAGGATCCCCTAGGGCTAACGAAATCTCCTAGAACAATGCAACTACTCACACATGAAGTCTATAACAAACATCATGTAAAAGATACAAAACATGAGAGAAAACAAATAAAGGAGAGCGTATAACCGGGGGATCAGGATTCAGGACCCATCTTTGAGTTTCTCTTTGTTTATCCGGTCGTTGTAGTTCTCTATAATGGCTAAGCACTATTAATTTTTAAACTCTCAAATGTACTTCAGTCCAAACTTGTGTGTTTTACAAATGAGGTTTGGAGCTCCTTATATAGGAAAGTCTCCACAACTTTAAAGAAATAAAATACATTATTAAAATGAGTTAGTGCTCCATTACCCATAATTTGTACTCATACTATAGTGTCCATGTTTGGTTACCATACTTTGATGCCCATACTTGGTTCCCATGCTTGGTGTCCATACTTTTATGTTCATTCTTGGTTCCCATGCTTGGTGCCCATACTTTGGTGCTCCATTACCTATACTTTGTGCCCATACTTCTATGCCCATGTTTGGTGCCCATACTTTGATGTCCATACTTGGTTCCCATGCTTGGTGCCCATACTTTGATGTCTATTCTAGGTTTGGGTGGTTTTGGATATTATGGAGATATTTATGATAATGGTCTTATATTGGTCAATGTAGAGATTGTATTGGGTTGTTTATGACTCGATTCTTTGTTGTTTCTCTTCTCGTGCGACCCTAATTGTCACTTATTAAACCCTACAAACACAAAAACAAAAGAAACAATTAAAACTAATACATAATCACATGTAAACGTTACAACGGTCATCAAAATAGGTCATAATATGGCTCATAAATTGTGTACAAAACGTAGTGATCAGTTACATACCCAATGGAATGTTTCTACATCAAACCCACCATGCCCAAGACATTCTAGCTAAACATGACATGCTGCATTGCAAGCCACTTCCAACCCTTTTACCTGCTAAATACACTTCTTCCACTAAAGACACTACTTTATTCGCAGACCCTACAATCTTTAAAAGTATTTTAAGAGCCTTATGAAGATATGAATAAGGCAGAAGAGAAGAAAATAGAACTCTAAAATGATTTCTATATTTGATTATGAAGATAGATTACATATTTATAGAGAAATATGGACAAAGATAGCTAATGCATTAAATTTAGAGTTAGTTGAGAAGATAGGGAACTGATGCATTACTCTGAAGTTGGTTGAGAAGATGAAGAGTTGATGCATTAACTCTAGAGTTAGTTATTGACTTAATAAAGTCACCAAAATTGACTTAAATAGTATATGACGAATTTGATATTACCAAATGCTAATATTCAACATCCCCCTCAAGCTTGACCAATGAATGATAAGACCATGATGTGGTGTTTCATTAAAAAACTTACAAAAAACCTAAAGGGACAAAACTTGGTGAAGGGAAAAAGAGTGCGCACACAGATCATAATGTCTTTTTGAAGTGAACTAGTGAGCTTACTTTAGAAGGTGGTTGATAAATATCAATTTGGTTAATTCTCCTGTGAATGTTGTTGCACACATTTGATCTTGTTACCTTAGTGAATATATCTGCTATTTGGTCACAACTCTTTGTGTATAATAAGGCAATGATTCCTTGGACCAGCTTCTCTCGTATAAAGTGGCAATCAACCTTGATGTGTTTGGTTCTCTCATGAAAAACGCATTAGTGACTATGTGGATGGCAACTTGGTTGTCGCAATGGAGGGTGATTGTTGAGTTATTTTTATGCCAAGATCGAGCAAAAGAGCCTTCAACCAAACTAATTCAGAGGTGGTATTAGTTATCGCCCTATACTCAGCTTCTGCACTTGACCTTGCCACGACCGATTGTTTATTGCTTCTCCAAGTAACAAAATTTCCTCCAGTGAACGTGCAATAGTAGTGGTTAATTTTTTGTCAATTCTATCACCGGCCAAATCTGCATCACAATGTCCCACGATTTATGTGTGTTTATTGCATTTCATCTTTACTCATTTCCTAGAGTTACTTTTAGAAATTTGAGGACATGTTACACCATTTGCCAATTGTGTTTTGTTGGAGTATGCATGTGTTGGCTCACCTGATTTACATCAAAACTTATATCAGGCCTTGTAATTGTAAGATAAATAAGCTTACCCATAATTCTTCGGTATTGTTCTGTATCTTTGAAAGGTTCCCCCTCTCGATGATATTTGAATCCTTCTTTGATGCGTTTCAAGTTAAACTAAATTTATCCTAAACTACCCGCAAGTTCACGGCACATGTGTAGTACTCTAGGTGTCGATCCCACAAGGACTACACAATACAACCTAAACCCAAACTATGAATCAAAGTTGCAAACGAACCAAATATTGATTTTAGGAATGAAATACTAAAAACAATAAACTAACGAGTTCTTAATAGTTAGACAAACGTTCTAGGAATCCGGTTTCACCACAAGACTACCGAAACCAACAATCAACATATCTAATCATTCAATCTCGATCAAGTTATCTAAGGCAGACGATTCTAATATGATATCTATCCTCTCTCAAGGTATAGACACGTAATCTAGTCAAGTTATCCCCTACTTTCGTGGTTGACACCTTAAGCTAAACCCATAAGTTATATGATTCATCCGTTTTACCCTCAACCGTTGCTACCCTACTTTTGTGGCCTAACCTCAGTAGTTCTAAATCTAATCTTGTAGGACCAGAGTTCTCCTTTTGGTCCGTCTCCTAATCCCTAACACATGCATATACTTGGCCTTCGTAAATACAAGTCATTCTAGCACTCAGACAAAGAATAGATGAACGAAAACGGGAAATTGCATTTAAAGATAAATCAAAAGCTGTTCTGGGATAATCAACGGCTAATCCCTTCTCCTAGAACAAATCGACTACTCGCTCATGCGTTCAAAAGAAAACATAATCGAAGTATAAAGTCTAAAGAACATAAAAAGCCAAACGAAACCGAAGTCTTGATTTGATCTTCAACGCCACTTGAATGTCTCCTCCGCAAGAGTTTTCTTCTTCTCTGATTCTCTCTCTACTCTCTCTCACGTATGAATTCAGAAAACTCACTGAATCCTCTCGACCCCTAGCTCCTCTCCCTCCTTTTCCTTCTTCTTTTCTTTCCTTTTCTCCTGGTTTTTCCTTTTGGCCGTTCACTCCTTTTTCCTTTTTCGCAGCAGCCACCGTTTTTTACCTTTTTCATGTGTTTTCCATTCTTGATTAAGTTGGGCAATGTTTCCATTCTTTTCTCCAGCAAAATATCTCTTATTCTTCTTGTCTAACGTCATTTTCCTCTTTTTATATGTAACTAACAAGTTTTTTTTTGTGTTTAGACAAGTTTCCTTTTCTAGTTTTTGCAGGTGACGGACGCGACCCGCGTGGGTTGGAGTGTGTGCCCCGCGCGGGCTAGAGCTACTGTGTTCGCTGGAAACAAGGCCCCCACGCGGGCTGAGGTGTGCCCCGCATGGACTGAGGACTGCCATGATGACCCGCGCGTGCTGATGACCTCCACGACCCGTGCTGAGTTTGCTGGAGGTTGTAGCCCGCACGGGTTAGGTGAATGCCCTGCGTGGGCTGTGTTATTCCTTGCCGATTCTCGTCCCGTTTGTTCCGTGATGATCCTCGATGTTAGTACTTTGTCTCGTATACGTCCTTTAGCTCCAAAATGAACCGAATTTTCATTACAACCTGTAAGGACACGAACACACGAAAACGAGTAAAACGGATACAAATCATACGTAATCATCGTATCTATATCATAAACATCTCTTAAATCATGCGAGAAATACGTATAAAATGAGATGATCAAAATACCCCAGACTTGAATGTTTGTTTATCCCTAAGCAAACGTAAACGTGGATCACGTGGGGTATATAAAAAACGAGAATTCTCCTTTCTCCTAGAAATACCGCTAAAACAAACCTAACCGATCAACTAGCAAGTCGAGAGCAAATTCGGCCTAATTAAATTTTCAGTCTTCATCCTAGGTTCACCAAAGATACCTACGAGAAAGTAAATCGAAGGTAAACTAAACAAGCCACCGTAACCCTTTCCACCAAACAAGATGTCAGACAAATGCTAAACGTAGAACAATTGAGGATAGTTGTTTCTTTTCCGAGCTTCTTTCTTTCTTTATTTTCTTTTTTTTTCTTCTTTTTATCTTTTGTTTTTTTCTTCTTCTTTTTATGTCTTTTTCTTATATTATGCAGACCCGGACTACCGATTACGGTATACTCATGCATCTCGTTCAAAAGTGCAGCGGAGTAGGCGGCGTTTTTATTGTGCTGCGCCCTTAGGACGTAGAAAGATGATCGCCAACCCACCACTTAGACTTGAACC
>CM071860.1:8216267-8277394 GCA_036759665.1 Gynandropsis gynandra
AATAATAACACCACAAACGTGCTTCACTTCCTTCATCCTCCATCGTTTCATTTTCCTTTGATTTTTAGTTTTTAGGTTATTTTTGCGATTTTTAGTTCGTTTTTGTTTTCATTGAGTCAGAGTCGTCCCAAGGCACTTGTCCGGTGCCACGTTTTGAGATGAACCCTGAACCTAGGATGCTTGAGAAGTTAACCTTTTCCGTGAGATTTTGCATGATTGAGCTAGGTTTTCCTAAGCGTTAGAGCTTATTAGTTGGCTGAAAAACAATAGGTCGTAGTTCTAGGGTATCCTAGTGTTGCTTGTGGGGAAGTTTAGCCGAGGTTGCTAGGCTAGTTTATCGTTTATTCTTTCTACCCACATGGTTATACTTCGTGAAGACGACGCTTTACTTTTGTTCTATTGAGGATTATTGGATCATATAAAATCGAGCTTGTTTTGCAGATTGAAAAGCGCACACTAACACTCCGCTGTCGATAGAAATAGTGCCTAATAAGCATGATCAAAAATCGATATGAGTGCATCGACCTTGTTACTCCTTCGGTGGCTCGGGTCTAAGTGGTGGGTTGGCGATCATCTTTCTATGTCCTAAGGGCATGGCACAAAAAGCCGCCTACTCCGCTGCACTCTCACACGAGATGCATGAGTATACCGTCATCGGTAGTCTGGGTCTAAGTAGAGACTGGATCCCTTCAAATCCGACGTCCTAGAAGCCTAGTGTGTATGCAAAGAAAAAGAAAAAAAAAAAGAAGAAGAGAAAAGAAAAAAAATAAAAAGGGAAACAAAAAGAAAAAAAGTCATAAAAAGAAAATAAAAAGAAAAAGAAAGAAAGAAGCTCGTAAAAAGAAAGAAACAAGTATCCTCGGTTGATCTAGATTTAGCATTGTCTGAAGTCTTGTTTGGTGGAGAGAGTTACGGTAGCGTGTCCAGTTTCCTTTGATTTACTTTCTCATGGGTAACCGTGGTGGACCTAGGATTAAGATTGAAAACTCGATTAGGCCGAATTTGCTCTCGACATGCTAGTTGATCGGTTAGGTTCGCTTTAGCGGTATTTCTAGGAGAAGGGGAATTCTCGTATTTTCATACCCCATGTATTCCACGTTTACGTTTGCTTAGGGACAAGCAAACATTCAAGTCTGGAGGATTTTGATCATCTCGTTTTCATAAGTATTTCTTGCACGATTTAGGAGACGTTTTTGATACATATGTGATGTTTTACGTATGATTCCGTTTCCGTTTTACTTGTTTTCGTGTTTTCATGTTCTTACAGGTCTTTACGCGTATTTGGATCAATTTGGAGCTAAAAGGACATGCACGGAGCTAAGGAGCAACTTCAACGATCATCACGGGACAAACGGGACGAGATTGAGCATGGAAAGCCTCCACCCGGTCGGGCACAACTCTTGCACGACCGGGCAAAACCTACGAGCAATTTTGTGCACATTTATGCACGACTCGGGCAATAATACCCGACCATTTGCCTTGTGCCCGAGCGGGCTCACATACCATGCCCAATCGGGCATGTATNATTCCTAGGACGTTTGTCTTATAGTTAGAACCCAAGTAGTTTATTTACTTTCAGTATTTCATTACTCATCCACATTCTTTCGCTAGCAAGTTTGATTCCTAGTCCGAGTTTAGGTAGTGTTGCGTTGTCTCTGTGGGATCGACACCTAAAATACTACACACGTGTCGTGCACTTGCGGGTAGTTTAGGTTATTTTATTTAACTCTGATAATGCATCAGGACAAAACCACACTTAGGAAAAAGAGTACAATTTATTGCCATGTTAGACATATCATGTCCGAATGTTTGTGAGTCCAAGCCGAGGGAATATGGACTCACAAATTTTCTTGCTTGTAGCCTTGGTGAAAATGCCGGCCAATTGATCTTCACTTCTTGTATAGCACGGTAGAATTACTCCTTGTTCAATCATTTGTCTAACCTTGTGACAATCCACTTCAATGTGCTTTGTCCTCTCATGAAACACCGAATTGGACGCAATGTGGATGGCGGCTTGGTTATCACAATGCATTGTAATGGGAGATGATGTCTCAATGCCCAAGTCCGTGAGAACATTTCTAATCCATACTAACTCATTGGTTAACTTCCTCATTGCTCGGTACTCGGCTTCCGCACTTGAACATGAAACCACCTTTTGCTTCTTGCTCTTCCAAGTAACTAGATTGCCTCCTATAAATGTGCAATAGCCCGTGGTTGACTTCCTATCCACTCGGTCCCCGGCCCAATCCGCATCACAATATCCTACAATCTCCGTGTTCTTGTTGCATCCCATCCATACTCCTTGATCCTTTGTTCCACTTAAATAGCTTAGGATCCGTTCAACCATCTTCCAATGATAAGTTGTTGGAGCTTGCATATATTGGCTCACTTGGTTCACCGCAAAACAAATGTCCGGCCTTGTTATGGTGAGATAGATCAATTTCCCAACTATTCTCCTATAGAGTTTAGGGTCTTCGAACGGCTCATCATCTATCTCCCCCTTACGCATCACTTGGTATCCATCTTCTAGTGGAATTCTTGCTATTTTTCCTTCCATTGTACCTAGCTCATTCAACATATCAAGGGTGTACTTTCTTTGGGATAGAAATAGTCCTTCCTTAGAACGACATATTTCTATTCCTAGAAAGTACTTTAGTTCTCCTAAATCCTTAATATCAAACATAGTTTTAAGATATACCTTAGTGGCTTCCACGCCTTCTATGTCACTTCCCGTGATGATTATATCATCAACATAGACAAGCACCACCACGATTCCCTTTGAGCTTGGCAATGTGAATAGAGTATGATCGGCCTCGGATCTTCTAAAGCCACGTCCATTTAGTGTTGTGCTAAGCTTGTGGTACCATGCCCTTGGGGATTGTTTAAGATCATAGATCGCCTTTCTAAGTCTTAAAAAATTTCCCGGTTTCACTATGTGTTCTAGCCCTGGATGTGGAAATGCATTTTTGACATCCATTTGCCAAAGATTCCACTCAAGGTTCACGGCAAGGGAGAGTATGATCCGAATAGTATGGAGCTTTGCAACGGGAGCAAATGTATCTACATAGTCTTCTCCATACACTTGTGTGAATCCTCTTGCCACGAGTCTTGCTTTGTGCCTTTCTCTGGACCCATCACTATTGTATTTGATTGTGAACACCCATTTTCTTGAGACGGCCTTCTTTCCCTTAGGTAATTCCGACTCAAACCAAGTGCCATTTATCTCCATTGCTTTGTGCTCATTCCCCACGGCATCTCTCCACACTTTATGCTCTTTGGCTTCTTCATATGTCTTCGAGATGTACTCCTCATCCAAGTTGGCCATGAAGACTTGATGTTCATGAGGGTACACGGCTAGAGAGCATGTTGCTTGAATTGGATGAGCTACCGCTTCACAATTGTAATACACTCTTTTTACCTTCCATAGCCTTGTGCTTCTTCTCAATCCTTGTACCACTTCTTGTGTTTCAACCCTCGGCTCCTCTTGTACCTCGGCCTCATTTAAATCTTGTACTTCTTGTACCTCGGCAATTTCTTGATCATGAGCTTGATGTTCTTCCTCTTAAAAGTTCATCTCATCCATGGCATTTATATCAGCCTCGGACTGTCCATTTTCATTTCCCCCTTCATGATCAACGGTATTGCCTTCTTGTGATCTTTCTTCCTCAAGTCCGGCTCTTTCTTCCTCAAGTCCGGCGCCTCTTGGTGTTAGATGGATGGTTGCGTTCCTTCTTGCTAGTTCAACGGTTCCTAACCCAAGTGTCTCCAAAATTTTCTTGAGGTTGTTAGCTCGGTCCGAAGGTGAACTAGCCAAGTCCTTTATAATTTCCCAATTTTTCTCATCATAGAACCCTTTGTCTTCCATGAACTTGACATCTTTGGATACTAGAACTCGCCGTGTAGAGGGATCATAACACTTATACCCCTTTTGGGTAGTAGAATATCCAATGAACATAGCCTTTGTGCTTCTCGCCTCTAGTTTGTTTCTTTGTTCCCCGGGTACTAATACAAAACATAAACAACCAAAAACTCGTAAGTGGTTAATAAGAGGTTTAGTTTTGTTTAATACCTCAAATGGGGAGAGATCTTGTAGGACTTTTGTAGGGGTTCGGTTTATAAGATAGCATGCGGTTAAAACCGCATCTCCCCAAAACCTTTTTGGTACACTTGTATGGAACATCATAGACCTTGCCACCTCCATTAGATGTCTATTTTTCCTCTCGGCTACACCATTTTGTTGGGGAGTATATGGACAGCTTGATTGGTGGATTATGCCATGCTTAGATAGATGTAATTTGAAGGTTGTGCTCATATATTCTCCACCATTATCCGATCTAAAAATTTTAATCTTGGCATTAAAATGGTTAGTAACATAGTTTTGAAAATTTATAAATGCTTCTAGCACCCTATCCTTAGATTGTAACAAAGTAATCCATGTATACTTTGATTTTTCATCTATAAAAGTGACAAAATATTTATGGTTTTCTCTAGATAGGCATGGGGCTATCCACACATCCGAATGCACAAGATCAAAACAATTTTCATAGTTTGTGAGAGATTTAGAAAAAACAGTTCGACAATGTTTTCCTAGAATACAAGCCTCACATTCATCCGATTTAAAAGAAACATTAGGCAACATTAAGCTTAAGGCACGAACATGTGGATGTCCTAATCTAGCATGCCAAATAACATCATCATAAGAGACTGAAAAAGTTTTGAAAATATTAGAAGCATTAGAAACATCCGAAATTTTAAAAACATCCGAAAAAGACTTGGTGTCTTCAAGCATGTATAAATCATCCTTGGTGACTCCTTTGCCAAATATTTTCCTTGTCTTAATATCCTGAAAAGAAACCTCATTAGGACTAAAAATCACATTACAATTTAAATCATTTGTGGTTCTTTTAACCGATAACAAATTTGATGTAAACTTAGGCAAGTATAATGCTTTTGTATCTTTTTCAAATAAATTAAGAATTCCTTCACCTTCTATTGGAACCTTGTAACCATTTGCTACTATGACACTACCTAAGGCCGGTTTAATATTTCTTAAGAGATTAGCATCACTAATCATATGATGAGAAGCTCCGGAATCAATTAATAACGGTTTAGTATTTTTAGATGCAAGAAAACCTTTACCCTCTTTATTACCGGAATTCTCCTTCAAGGCTTTGATGAGTGCTTCAATGTCGGACTTCTTGACCATCTCAGCTTGAGCATTCATCATGTAGGCGGCCATAGTCTTGAATTCATCCCCATGATTTTGAGAAGAAGATGCACCGGTCGGCTCTCCTTGTGTTTTGTTGGAAAAGTGAGCTCTTTGGTTCTTGAAATTATTGTTCCTTGGTGGCTTGAGGTGGGGATGAAGGATCCAACATTCCTCTTTAGTGTGTCCTTCCTTTTTGCAATACACACATTTTTTGAATCCTTGTTTGCCGCCAAAGCCGCCAAAGCCTCCTTGTTGAAAATGTCCCTTGTTTGCTAGTTGAATCATCTCGCCTTTGCCTCCAAATAAACCAAGTGACCCTTCTTCTTTTTGAATTTGAGCACACACATCCTCTAGGCTTGGTAGAGTGTCGGACCTAAGGATGTGCTTGATAACATCATTATAGGCGGGACTTAGGGTGAAGAGGAGACTAAAGACTTTATCTTGTTCTTTCCTCTCATTGAGAACTTTTGGATCAATGGAGCTCGGCCTTAAGATGTCTAGCTCCGCCCATAAGGACCTAAACCTCCCAAAATGTTTGTTGAAGGTCATCCCTTCTTGTGTGAGATTGTTGATTTCTCTTTTCACTTCATAAATCCGGCTTATATTGGAGATGTTGCCGAAAACCTTCTTGAGGATGTCCCATAATTCCTTTGCACTTTCACAATAGGAATAGGCTTCAAGGATTGATGGCTCAAGGGAGTTTGAAGGAAAGATAGGACGGCTTGATCTTCTTGTGTCCGCTTTTCCGAGTCCATGGTGATAATTTCTTTTCCATCTTCACCGTGAGATGTTACCTTTGGAGCTTCATTTTCTTCAATATGCTTCCAAAGTCCTTTGCCTCCTAGGGCTGATTTGATTAATCTTGACCATAATAGGTAGTTTGGACCTTTGAGGATTATGGGAACAACCATTTTTGTGCCTTCCATATCCATTTTGCTTGTAAAGAGATTTTAGCGATATGAAGAAGAGAGATCGAGAGTTTGAGCTTAGAAACACAAGAGAATGATGAGAGAATAAATTAAAACCGCTCTGATACCATGTTAGAATTTGAGTGTTTAAGAAGAGAACAAGATGTTTGTAGAACTAAGAGAATAGAAAGAAGAATTAGGAACAAACTTGAATTCATTCCATGAGTTTAAGCATTACATAAGTGGTTCTATATATAGAGACCATGAGCTGAATTTAAACTACAATTAGAAGTAAACAAGTACAACATAATTAATAGCTTGATTGCTGAATTTGTCCTCATCTTTCACGGTTAATGAATTTGTCCTCATTTTTCACGGTTATAGAGGAGAAAGGGACAACTCTTTTTTCTTGGTTTCTTGAGTTGCACATGTAATTCTAATTACTCAAAAATAGCAATATTCATTTCCTTCCTTCCAACGGCCACTTTGACTACCAAATATAGTTGTATGTGTTTTATTTAATCCTTAGGAGATTATTAAGAACTAATCTATCCATATATGATTAATCTCATATATGTAGAATTAATTCTTAACAAGATCCAGCGGGGAGCTGATCCCAAGTAGTGATAGATAAAGCATGTTGATCATTGGCGGTTTGATTTCAAATTATTCTCTCGCAACAACAGGCATCCGTATGGCTGTTTGCACGTTGTTCATATTCGGGACCACGTAATCTCTGAGGCGACGTGGTGGAGGAGCCTGTGGTTCTCGCGGTTGAGGTGCGAGTTAATACTATTGCATATGCCCCAAATTACCGATAGGTAATTGAGGTTGTTCGTGGCAATTCAAATTATCCATATCTCGTTGATTTGACGGCTCTATGTTACCTGCGCATGATCTCGGGTTCGATTTGGAATAGACTAGAAGCACCTTGAGATCTGGTCATAAACCAACAAAGGACAAACAAACGGAATTAGGTAGAAAGAATCGAAAGAAAATAAAACAAAAAAAACAACACAAGAATGACTCTAGGCTCGAATCTAATATGTATTGACAATAATCCCCGGCAACGGCGCCAAAAACTTGATGCGTTTCAAGTTAAACTAAATTTAACTTAAACTATCTGCAAGTGCACGACACGTGTATAGTATTCTAGGTGTCGATCCCACAGGGACTACGCAACACAACCTAAACCCAAACTACGAATCAAAGTTGCAAACGAACGAAATATTGATTTTAGGAATGAAATACTAAAAACAATAAACTAACGAGTTCTTAACAGTGAGACAAATGTTCTAGGAATCCGATTTCACCACAAGACTACCGAAACCAACAATCAACCTATCTAATCATGCAATCCCGGTCAAGTTATCTAAAGCAGACGATCCTAAGACGATCCTAATATGATATCTACCCTCTCTGAAGCCATAGACACGTGATCTAGTCAAGTTATCCCCTACTTTCGTGGCTAACACCTTAAGCTAAACCCATAAGTTCTATAATTCATCCGTTTTACCCTCAACCGTTGCTACCCTACTTCCGTGGCCTAACCTCGATTGTTCTAAGCCTGATATTCTAGGACTAGAATTCTCCTTTTGGTCCTTCTCCTAATCCCCAACACATGCATCTACTTGGCCTTCGTAAATACAAGTCATTCTAGCACTCTGACAAAGAATAGATAAACGAAAACGGGAAATTGTATTCAAAGATAAATCAAAAGTGGTTCCGGGATAGCCAAGGGCTAATCCCTTCTCCTAGAACAAAACGACTACTCGCTGATGCGTTCAAAAGAAAACATAATCGAAGTAGAAAGTCTAAAGAACATAAAAACCAAACGAAACCGAAGTCCTGATTTGATCTTCAACGCCCCTTGAATGTCTACTTCGCAAGAGTGTTCTTCTTCTCCGATTCTCTCTCTACTCTCTCTCACGTATGAATTCTGAAAACTCACTGAATCCTCTCGACCCTAGCTCCTCTCCTCTCCTTTTCCTTCTTCTTTTCTTTCCTTTTCTCCTTGTTTTTCCTTTTGGCCGTTCACTCCTTTTTCCTTTTTTGTAGTAGCCATCGTTTTACCTTTTTCATGTGTTTTCCATTCTTAATTAAGTTGGGCAACGTTTCCATTCTTTTCTCCAGAAAAATATCTCTTATTCCTATTCTCTAACGTCATTTTCCTCTTTGTATATGTAACTAACAAGTTCCTTTTTGTGTTTAGACAAGTTTCCTTTTCTGGTTTTTGCAAATGACGGACGCGCGCGGGCTGGAGTGTGTGCCCCGCGCGGGCTAGCGCTGCATTGTTTGCTGGAAACAAGGCCCTCGCGTGGGCTGAGGAGTGCCCCGCGCGGGCTAAGGACTGCCATGATGACCCGTGCATGCTGATGACCTCCCCGACCCGTACTGAGTTTGGTTGAGGTTGTAGCCCGTGCGGGCTAGATGAATGCCCCGCGTGGGCTGTGTTATTCCTCACCGATTCTCGTCCCCTTTTTTCCATGATGATCCTCGATATTAGTACTTTTTCTCGTGTACGTCCTTTAGCTCCAAAATGAACCGAATTTGCATTACAACCTGTAAGGATATGAAAACACGAAAACGAGTAAAACGGATCCAAAATCATACGTAATCATCGTATCTATGTCATAAACATCTCTTAAATCATGCGAGAAATACGTATAAAAACAAGATGATCAATGTACGTAAAACATGCTTAAGTAATTTGAAATCTCCAACATAAGGGGCATGCATTTTGTGACATAGTGATGGTAAGGTGCTGTAAGGTGTTGAATATTATCATTTGGTAATATGAAATTCGTTTTATACTATTTAAGTCAATTTCGGTGACTTTATTTAGTCAACAACCAATTCTATAGTTAATACATCAATTCCTCATCTTATCAACCACCTCCAGAGTTAATGCATCAATTCCCTATCTTCTCAACTAACTTTAGATTTAGTGCATTAGTTAGCTTTATCTACATTTATCTATAAATATGTAATCTCTATTCATAATCAAATATAGAAATTATCTTAAAGTTCTATTTTATTTTCTTCTCTTTTATTCTTATCTTCATGGTATTAGAGCATTCGATCTGATTATGTGTGTTATTCTCTTATTTTCATGTCTTCTCTTATCGATTCTTATTTCTAGAAACATATCCCTATTATTTTTAATGGGTATAATTATTTGAATTGGTCCAGATCTGCTAAAACCCTTTTTAGCAGGTTTAGCCTTTGGAAGTTTGTTGTTGACACTCACACAGTGACAACTAACAATAATGACAAAGCAATTGCTAAAGGGAATAACAATTCGAGCGAAGAACGTGAGAAATGGCATCAGCCCACCGGCATACAAACCTCCTATACCGTTTCCTCAACGGTTAGTGAGCAGTAAGAATGAAGAACGAGTGGGCAGATTCGTAGAGGGTCTCAAGAAGCTTGACATCAACATCCCGTGGAAGCCCTCCAAAATATGCCTAATCATGAAAAACTCATCAAAGAGGTACTTTCCAAAGAGAGGCATATCGAAGAGAACGAGACGGTAGCACTCACCGAGGAATGCAGTGCTATCCTTCAAAACAAGCTGCCACCAAAGTTGAAGGACCCCGGAAGCTTCTCCATTCCATGCACAATAGGTAATATTGACATTGAAAATGCTTTGTGTGATTTAGGAGCAAGCGTGAGCATCATGACACACTCGGTCTTCAAGCGGATGAATTTCGGAGACCTCAAACCTACAAAGATGCCTCTACGCCTCGCGGATCGTTCGGTAAGATATCCGGTGGGAATTGTTGGAAACGTTTCCACCATGGTAGGTAAGCTTTGCATTCCCACTGATTTTGTTGGACTTGAAATAAAGGAAGATGCTAGGATACCAATTATTCTTGGTATACCGTTCCTAGCTACTGCAGGTGCGATGATAGACATACAACAAAGAAAGCTTTCCTTACGTGTCGGAGATGAGACGATAGAATTCAAATTGTCCAGCCCCATGAACAAACCCTTATCCAATGAGTCTTGCCTTAGAATTGATTCGCTGGACGAGTTATCAAAAGACATGCCTGATCAAGTAAGTGCTTCTGATCCTCTTGTACGATATTTAACACGAGTTTGCGATAATGCAGGATTCACGGACGAAGGAGCTGAAGTGTACACGAAATTCATGAGTGCTATTGAAGCACTAGGTGACACCTCATGTGAGGAGATACCACACGAAACGCACGCTGGTTTCGCAGTGGAGAAGACGTCCAAACTTGAGCCCAAGCCTCCTCCGTCTTCTTTTCGGTATGAGTACGTTGAATTCGATAAAATATATCATGTTGTTATGAATGCTAACTTGAGTGCAAATGAGATGAGAAAACAACCCACACGCGTAAAGAAACGTAGGAGAGTCAGCTCTTCAATAGGTATGCACGGAACTTATACGGAAGACAACCACGGATCTTCCATCGAAACTCAAAGGAGGCTGCACCCGCACTTGCAAGAGGTAATGGAAAAAGACGTCATAAAAATTTTCCATGCAGATACCATTTATCCAACCTCAGGCAGCGAACGAGTGAATCCCGTGCATGACGTACCAAAGAAAAAAACAGAGACTAAGGAATGGCACGAAAAAAAGCTCCTACCTCATGACTTTTAGCCAGGTGACTTAGTTCTACTTTACAATTCTTGTCCTAAGCTTTTCTTGGGCAACCTACGGTATCGTTGGTCTAGTTCTTTTCAGGTACGAGAAGTCTTCCCGCATGGAGCAGTAGAACTTTGGAGCGAGACGAGTGGCACGTTCAAAGCTAATAGACAGTGACTAAAGCTCTACCAAGCCGCTCAACCGATCAAAAGTGGAAACTCCATTTCCCGTTACGATCCACCCATCGCGCACACATGAGGAATGGAGACGTCAAAGCTTAAAGACGTTAAATAAGCGCTTTCTGGGAGGAAACCCAGCTGTTTGTTTTCTATTTTTTGTTTTAGTTTAAGAATCGGTTATTCGTTTAAAAAAACACAAAAAAATACCACCACAAACGTGACTTCACTTCTCTTACCCTCCATCGGAGCTTCACGTCGAAAGTGGAAACTCCATTTCCCTTTACGATCCACCCATCGCGCACACATGAGGAATGGAGACGTCAAAGCTTAAAGACGTTAAATAAGCGCTTTCTGGGAGGCAACCCAACTGTTTGTTTTCTATTTTTTGTTTTAGTTTAAGACTCGGTTAATTGTTTAAAAAACACAAAAAAATACCACCACAAACGTGACTTTACTTCCCTTACCCTCCATCGGAGCTTCACGTCGAGGACACCGTTCAATTCAAGTCTAGGGGAGCAGCTCACGTTTGTCAGGTGATTTTGTTTCATTTTCTTTCATTTTCTCTTTGATTTTGTAGTTTTAAGTTTGTTTTTGCTTTCCTGAGTCAGAGTCGTCCCAGGCACTTGTCCGGTGCCACGTTTTGAGATGAACCCTGAACCTAGGATACTTAAGAAGTTGGCCTTTTCCGTGAGATTTTGCACGTTTGAGCTAGGTTTTTCCTAAGCGTTAGAGCTTATTAGTCGGCTGAGACACAGTAGATCGTAATTCTTTGGGAATCCTAGTGTTGCTTGTTGGGGGTTTAAACGAGGTTGCTAGGCTAGTTTATCATTTATTCTCTCTATCCAGATGGTCATACAAAGTGTAGGCGATGCTTTATTTCTTTTTTATGAGGATTATTATATTGTATGAGATCGAGCTTATTTTGCAGATTAAGAGCGCATACTAACATTCCGCTGTCGATAGAAATAATGTCTAAAAGCATGATCTAAAATCGATATGAGTGCATTGACCTTGATACTCTTGCGATGGTTCGGGTTTAAGTGGTGAGTTGGCGATCATCTTTCTACGTCCTAAGGGCATGGCACAATAAAAACGTCGCTTACTCCGCTGCACTCTTGAACGAGATGCATGAGTATACCGTCATCGGTAATCTCGCTCTAAGTAGAGGTTAGATCCCTTCAAATCCGACGTCCTAGAAGCCTAGTGTGTATGCATGATGAAAAAAAAAGAAAAAAAAAGAGAAAAAAACAGAAGACATAAAAACAAAAGAAAAGAAAAAGGAAAAAAAAGGAAAAAAATGAAAGAAAAAGAAAGAAAGAAGCTCGGAAAGAAACAAGTATCCTCGGTTGTTCTAGGTTTAGCATTTGTCTAAAGTCTTGTTTAATGGAGATAGTTACGGTGGCTTGTTTAGTTTTCCTTTAATTTATTTTCTCGTGGGTAGCCTTGGTGAACCTAGGATGAAGACTGAAAACTTAATTAGGCCGAATTTGCTCTCGACTTGCTAGTTGATCGGCTAGGTTCGCTTTAGCGGTGTTTCTAGGAGAAAGGGGAATTCTCGGATTTTGTATACCCCACGTGTTCCACGTTTACGTTTGCTTAGGGACAAGCAAACATTAAAGTCTGGGGGATTTTGATCATCTCGTTTTCATACGTATTTCTTGCACGATTTTAGAGATGTTTACAATATAGATGCGATGTTTACGTATGATTTTGTATCCGTTTTACTCGTTTTCGTGTTTTCATGCTCTTACAGGTTTTAATGCATATTCGATTTATTTTGGAGCTAAAGGACGTACACGAGACAAATTACCAATATCGAGGATCATCACGAAACAAACTAGACGAGAATCGGCAAGGAATGGCATCAGCCCGCGCGGGTAACTCCCTATCCCGAGCGGGCAAGCAAGCAATACGACCGGGGCATCAGCCCGAGCGGGCCACAACCCAGCCCGACCGGGCACGCATCAGCCCGACCGGGGCACTCCCTAGCCCGAGCGGATCACCTTGTTTTCCATCACGTTTTTGCGCGATCATGCGCGCCGCACCCGAGCGGGTCACACACTCAGCCTGCGCGGATCGCATCCGTCACCGCAACTCCAAATAAGTTAATTTGTCTTAAAACGAATTGGAGTTTTTGGGGACTTATACAATAAGAAAAACGACTTTAGAGAATAGGAATAAGTGATATTTCGCTGGAGAAAGTAATGGAAACGTTTCCCAACCTAATCCAGAATGGAAAACTCAAGAAAGGCAAAATCGGTGGTTGCTGCAACTAAAGGAAAAGAACGAATGGCCAGAAGAAAAAGGAGGGAGAAAAGGAAAAAAAGAAGAAGGAAAAGGAAGACCAGGAGCTAGGGGTCGAGAGAGCTTCAGTGAGAGAGTTAGTTCGAGTTCTTGATCGAGGAGAGAGTAGAGAGAAGAAGGAGATTCTTGCGAAGGAGACGTACAAGGAGCATTGGAGATCAACCCAAGACTTCGGTTTCTTTTGGTTTTCATGTTCCTTATACTTTCTACTTCAATTATGTTTGTTTATGGATGCATGAGCGAGTAGTCTGTTTTGTTCTAGGAGAAGGGATTAGCCCTTGGCTATCCCGAAACCACTTTGATTTATATTTGAATGCATCTTCTCGTTTTCGTTTATCTATTCTTAATCTGAGTGCTTAAATGACTTGTGTTTACGAAGGCCAAGTAAATGCATGTGTTAAGGGTTAGAAGAAGGACCGAAAGGAGAATTCTAGTCCTAGAAGATCAGGTTTAGAACTAGGCCACAAAAGTAGGGTAGCAGCGGTTGAGGATAAAACAGATGAATCACAGATCTTATGGGTTTATTTCAAGGTGTCAGCCACGAAAGTAGGGGATAACTTGACTAGATCACGTGTCTATGCCTTGAGAGAGGGTAGATATCATATTAGGATCGTCTGCCTTAGATAACTTGACTGGGATTGCATGATAGATAGGTAGATTGTTGGTTTCGGTAGTCTTGCGGTGAAATCAGATTCCTGGAACGTTTGTCTAATTGTTAAGAACTAGTTTGTTTATTCGTTTTTAGTATTTCATTCTCAATTCACATATTTCGTTTGTTTGCAAGTTTGATTCGTAGTTTGAGTTTAGGTTGTATTGCGTAGTCCCTGTGGGTTGGACACCTAAAGTACTACACACGTGTCGTGCATTTGCGGGTAGTTTAGGTTATTTGTTTAACTTTGATAACGCATCATATATCAAAGGTTGTTTACATTTAGGCCCACATCTACATCTCACATCACGTAAAATATGCATTCTTTTAGTGATAGTGAGTGGGCTGTATGCCGAGATACTCGTAGGTCAAAAAAGGGGTTTTGTGTGTTTCTTGGTAGTAACTTGATTTCATGGTCGGCAAAACATCAACCTACTGTCTCTAGATCCTCACAACCTCATCTTATCATACTTCATTGTGACAATTTAAGTGTTGTCTACTTATCTACTAATCATGTGTTTCATAACCGATCAAAACACATCGAATTAAACTATCATTTTATTTGAGAAAAAATTGTTCTTGGCTCAATTATTACTAAACACATTCCTTCTCATTTACATGTTGTGGATATTTTTACAAAGGCTCTATCTAAAGGTCGCTTTTACAACCTTCGTTCAAAATTTGTATTGGGTTTAAACCCGACTCAAGTTTGCGGGAGAATATTAGCATATATGGCCCATCAGGTTCACAATATCCAAACCCGTCTAAAACGCTATCATCCTCTTCTTCCTCAGGTGTTCTGCAACACTCCACACCCTGCGATAAGAAGACTGGTCTTCCATTCTCCATTGTGTCTTGCAGCCTCTCGACAGTGCCTTCTTCATCCAGCTACTCCTCAACTACATGTGAGTCACTAACATCTGGCTCAATATCTCAATCACGCGCACACGAGAAAAGGTTGACCATGTCAGCACATAATCCATAACCAACGGCTACAATCTCTCTCTATAATTCATTTTATGCACTAGGTGGTTAGTTATGGATAGGACTTGTAATCAAGAATATTCTCTTATTTAAATTTTTTGTTTGGTCACTAGATAGATTGTGTATAAATAGGGATGAATTCTAGGCTTTGTATTAAGGTTGAAAACGATTAATAAAATTCAAGTTTTCATCACCTCTTCCTTTATTCATTTCTCTGCTCCTTTTAAGTTTTTATGTTCTTAAATTCAGCAATGGAGATATATGACATAGTTAGTCAAAATTAAGAATATCTTGCAATTGGCTTCTCTAGGCAACATTATGATGATTATCCGGCGAAGAAGGGAATGAGCTTAAGAATTTGGTGAGAGAAAGGTACGACTTTTTAGGGATTTTCAATTGAAGCGATCACTTTCCGGCTATGGGAAGGTTCATTTTCTGAGAGATGGAAAGATTTGGTGTCCAAGGAGACCCTGAGGATGCACCCTCTGGCCCACTCTATGAACAAGGAAGCTAAGAAGACGGAATCAATACTTGTTTTTTCATTGTCTCTCGAAAGCCTTTGAAGGCTACATTTATAGGGATAAGTAGAGAAAGAAGAAAAAGGCCTTAGAAGGAATATTCCTCTATTATAACAAATGTTAGACAGGATAGAGAAACACTTGTAAACGATTACTATGGCACTGTTTCGATCGTTTGTGTTTTGACATTCTTGTCATCGGTTCGGTTGTGAGGGAACCAAGATGTGTTGCGTGCTGTTGTAGTGATTCTGGCCTTTTAAGTGGACTTAGAAGGGCAAGCATCCATGGTTCTTTTTTCTGGAACAGAGAGGGCATAACATAGACACTATGGAGAGTTACTACTCCATTGTCTTGTGTGTTGTTGGCATGTTTTACGTCCACCATGACTCATGAACTGTGGTCTATTAAAGGATATTGAGCTGGTGTGCATAAAAAGAGGATCCATCAATATTGTGTATCATTAGAAAACCAAATTTTAATTAATTGTCTTTATTATAAAATAATAATATTATGTGAATGTCTTTTGAGTTTTCCAACTCTTCATATTCTCTATTTACTCTCCCACTTTATTTCTATTTAATTCTATGAATTATGACTACCTTATCTCTTAATCTATTTGTTTGTCTCTTCATCTATCCTTGTAAGCCTATAAATAGAGGCAATTTCATTTGTAAATGTACACTTGAGAATTCTTCTTGAATAAAGAATTATCTTGCTCTACCTCTTGCTCTCTCATCTTACATATTGTTCAAGTATATTTTGCAACACGTTATCAGCACGAGGCTCTGTTTTTCTTTCAATCTTTCGAGGTTTTTTTTTTCTCTTAATCATTACAATTTTTTTCAATATTATAGTAAGATCGAAATAACTAAGTATGCTCTACACTCGCCATTTATATGGATCTTGTGTATCAGAAAAGTTATAATTTGATCTGATATTTTTCAAATCGTTTACATTTTTTATATATATGTGTATATATATACATATATATTTAGTGTTTAATTAGGAACTTAATTATGTGACCTTTACACGCTAGAAGGTGGTCTTGATTCATTCCCTATATCAATTAGTGGATCCTTTTTCTTTTATTATTAAAACTCGGATTATATCTGATTGATATATATATATATATATGGGGTACGATGAAGCTAAAAATACTAATTTGTAAACTATCCACGTATAGCTATTATTTGACATAATATGTAAGGTAGAAAATAAATGCAAAATTTAAATATTTTAATAACGGTTCTTTTTGAATTGAATGAATAAATGCAAAATTTAAATATTTTAATAACGGTTCTTTTTGAATTGAATGAATAAATGCAAAATTTAAATATTTTAATAACGGTTCTTTTTGAATTGAATGAATAAATGCAAAATTTAAATATTTTAATAACGGTTCTTTTTGAAACAAAAGTAGAAACGGACATCATTTTATAAAAGTCTAAGATCATCGGAAAATTAACCGATCGTTTTGTGATTATCGTATGATTTTCTCCATCACAAGTTTTCACCATCCGCTCTATTCGAAATCAACAAATTCAGATTCGTCGATCTATTCCAACGACGAAATTCTTCTTAAAATCTTAACGACCAACTAAAAAAATCGATTCTCTTCCATCATCAATATCTATAACATCACTGTAATATTATTAGTTAATAATTTTATATAAAAATAAATTAAAATTATAAATATAAATATTTCTTATCGATTTTTTTTCTTATACATCATCTGTTGCCGCGTGTGCTCTTAAAATATTCTACTATACATCTTTGCCGAAAGGACACGAATTTTGTCTCATGTGAATAAAGCTATTAACCCTGCAAAATTAACCATGGTTTGTGGATTTGTTCACTCAGACGATACTAGCTAAATTATTTTGTCTCATAAAAACCGTGCATTTTATCAGCTATTTTTTATTGTCATAAAAACTGTTAAGATGTTTGAATGCTATTTACAGTAACTGCAGATTATTTCATCATCCCATAACATTTTCTTGGTAAGTAAAATACAGATTTCAATATAATATTGTTATAAACAAAACAAATTCTATTATAAAATAATAATATTATGTGAATGTCTTTTGAGTTTTCCAACTCTTCATATTCTCTATTTACTCTCCCACTTTATTTCTATTTAATTCTATGAATTATGACTACCTTATCTCTTAATCTATTTGTTTGTCTCTTCATCTATCCTTGTAAGCCTATAAATAGAGGCAATTTCATTTGTAAATGTACACTTGAGAATTCTTCTTGAATAAAGAATTATCTTGCTCTACCTCTTGCTCTCTCATCTTACATATTGTTCAAGTTTATTTTGCAACAGTCTTTTATTTGTTATTTTTTTTTAGATTTAGCTATTGAACTTTTTGAGAGATCTTAAGTGTTTACCAATTTATAAACACTAGACTGCAAGTATTATGGTATTATTTGCTTACTTAAGAGTTTCTAGTTGAGGTTTGAGATATCTTTTTTTTTACGGATGACAAATGTCAAGTTTTGATATCGAGTTGCTAAAGGGTTACAATCTATTTTCATCCATCTAACAAAAGAATATCGGTCTAAATTCATATCAAATGGTGTTAAAGCCTCGTTATTCCGCTAGCCTATCTTTCTTTCATTTTTTTTATTCTAGTTATTTTTTTTATTTTGTTTGATTAGTTTAGTTGGTTTTAATTTTGTTTTTTTAATTTTAGAAAAAAAAAGAAAAAAGGAAAATAACAAAAGGAAGAAAAAAAGAAAAGGAAAAAGACAAATACATAGAAAAAAAATTATCTAGAGGTTTTAGACATACTGACGGCGATATATATTTGTAGCGTCAATATTTAATTTAAATTTATCGAGAATTAACTTCGAGATTGTTCTTGAGTTATAAACTTAATCTGACTGGAGAAGCTGAGAAAAATACATGAGAGCAAGTGATAAATTTTTTAGCGAAATATCTTTCTGAGAGATTGTGAGTTTCGTTCATTAATCTTTTTCTATTTTTTGTTAATTTTTATGTTTTGTAGTTATCTCAATAATGACTACTTCATGATACCATCACGATGAACCGTCGTAAGGTGAGATGGCTGCTCAGTTGCAACCACAATTGCAACTGATGATAGTTGAATTCTGACGACGCATGATACAAGAATGCACTACTGTCAACCAAGAACATGATCGGGTGAAAGAAATAGCACGTGGAGAACCACAACAGATGAGACCATAGACAGCTCATAATCCATCCTCTCTAGACATAAATGAACACGAGTATGTTGAGGTCTTAGACAAGGAATTTGATCGTCCAATTAGGCACAACCAACGAGTGAGGGATCGAACCGATGGAGATTCATACGTTCATCGAACAAATCAATGTAGAAACATACTTGGACTGGGGGAGGAAAACTGATATGGTTTTCAATTGCCATCAGATTTCCAATTTCAAAAAATTAAAGCTAGAATTGGCGAAGTTTATAGACTACGTGTTTGCATGGTGATATCAACTCACTTGTTCACATCGGGGGTATAGAGAGAAACTATTAGTGATGTGGGTTGAAATGCTTATTGTGATGAGACGTCGATTTTTACTCTATCATTACTGTAGAAAGGCGAATCAATGTCTATGACGATTGGTGCATGACTGTCGAAGCTTAGTGGACTCTTACTAAGAGACATTCATACCAAATACACGAGGTAGTAATTGAATCTCTACGCGTAACTGCACCATTATCACTACTATAAATTTTTAAATTAAGGACAAAATTTTCGGACATATTTTGATTACTTTTTAAATTTCGGACGACTTTTAGGTTCGTCCCTAAATTCCAGATTGGTTTTCGTTCGTTCGTAATTTGCAAACGACATTCTTTCAGTCCCTAATTTTTGAATGGATTAGGGATTGAGTTTTTGTATTTCTTTTTTTCAGAAAAAAATTCCGACGACCAAAATGATCTATCCAATAATTTCGGATGGATTAGAAAAGTCTATCCCTAATTTTGGACGGATTAGGAACAAATTTTATAATTTTTTATTATTTTTTTTTGTTCTTAATAAAAAAATTTTAGATTAAAAAAAAATTGTCTCCAATTTTTTAGGAGGAAGAGGATGGGAAGGATTTATTTTAATTTTTAATTGTTAACTATTTTATTTTTATTTTTGTTCTTTATCCGAAAAAAAAATTCAATTTGAAAATCTGTTTTTTATTATTTTTCTAGTTCTGTACTATTTTCGGGCGGAAAAAAATCTGTTTGAAATTTCAAAAGAATATTAATTATCAACTTTCAATTATAGATGGAAAAAATCCGTCCAAAAAATATTTTGAAAAACGAATTACAAATGGATTTTATCGTCTGAAAATCCAAAATTATTAATAATGTATATCTCAAATATCAAAATTGAAGTCACTCTACCAAAAACTGTCCAAAATTGATGAATAATATTGGTTAGGATGGATGATGTATATGTGATAAAAACAGGCCAACGACATGGTATAAAAAATGAGAATAAATGTGAAAACCCCAAAGGGTTATGGGTTTTTTTCTACCAATTGGAGCCCTCCCTTCACCATTTCCATGGAGAAATTATTGGAATTACATGAAAGATCAATTATTGAATGACAAGAGGTATGAAATGTAAGTGAACGCTATACAGATCACCACAAAAATTGTGAGATCGTGTGAGAGAATTCAAACAAACAAAATGCATGTGAGCAAATTGTTTAAAATTATTTACAACTTGAAACCCAAATTGCAAGGCTCAATTGGAGTCCATAAAAGTTCAAACTGCATCAAATTAAGCCCAACTAAATTGAGCCTCGTTAAGCAATTTGGGTTTCACTTCGCAAATAAATTTAGAGCCTCATTTTAATAGAATCCATATCACAACTCAAATATCAACCATATTCCGATAGGCCTAGATTAGGAGGAAATAAGACGACGTAGGTGAAGGGTAGAGTGAGAGAGAGAGACTTTTGCCGGAGAAAATGGCGAGAAAGAGGAGACGGCTCAACATTATACAAATGATATTACTATCTTTTGTTCGTTCAAAGCCTCCGGATTATATCTACGTTCTTCTGTAAAAAACGAGTGATATGCAACATCCATTGGAGCAACCTTTTATTCCGTACATATATCTTTAGAAAACCTGTTAATGGATAGGGACACTGTGGAGGACGACGGTATCGACAGTGAGACCCGGTCCAAAGCCCAGCAAGACTCCCCATTTCAGTCCCTCTCCGGTAGTTCCCGCGCCGTCCTCTGCCGATCTCCGCCGCATCTCATCGAGAACGAAGAGCACACACGCGCTCGACATGTTTCCGTACTCTTTGAGAACGTGGCGCGAGGCTCGCATCTTTTCGGGCTTCAGACAAAGCTTGTCCTCGATCTGGTCTAAGATCGCAGGACCACCAGGGTGCACAACCCAAAAAACAGAGTTCCAGTCTCTGATCCCAAGAGGCTCCAATACTTCCACTAGAGAGTTCTTAATGTTCGAGGAGATAAGACTTGGCACGTCTTTCAGAACGTGGATCATAAGCCCCGATTCCCTCAATTGACCTTGTATGTCCTTTTCTGAGTCTTCAATTATTGTTTGAGCTGTTGATACCAGCTCGAAGATGGGTTTCTCTCCCAGGTTTATTTCAGGGTCGGCGCCCACCACGACGGCTGCAGCACCGTCCCCGAAGAGGGCCTGGCCGACGAGGATGTCGGGGTAGGCGTCTGAGGGGCCGTGGAAGGTCATGGCCGTGATCTCCGAGCACACGACGAGGACTCGTGCGCCACGGTTGTTCTCTGCGAGGTCCTTGGCTAGGCGTAGGACGGTGGCCCCGGCGAAGCAGCCTTGCTGGTAAATCATGAGGCGGTTAACGGAGGGGCAGAGACCGAGGAGCTTGGTGAGCTGGTAGTCAGCCCCAGGCATGTCGAGGCCCGAAGTGGTGCAGAAGACAAGATGTGTGATCCTGGATTTGGGTTGCCCCCACTCCTCTATGGCTTTCATGGCCGCATCCTTCCCGAGCCTAGGGACCTCCACCACCACCACGTCCTGGCGAAGGGCCAGAGAAGGAGCCGTGAAGGAGCATAGGTTAGGGTTCTCCTTGAGGAACTTCTCAGTCAAATGCAAGTACCGTTTCCTTATCATCGACTTATCGCCTGTCCAAAACATTCATTAAAACAAGCTTAAACGATCCAAGAACGTTAGGTATAAACCAAATAAGGGTCACGTACACATGCGCTTGAACTTGTCCTTGAGCTCAGTCATGTGCATAGAATCGGTGATGCGGAAGTAATACTCAGGGAACTCCGTCTGCGGCACGGCGTTGGGAGGGTTAGCGGTTCCAATGGCGAGGACTACGGCCGGGCCGTCGGCTCTTCCGGCCTTCCTCTTCTCCTCCATCAACGAAGGTGCCATTACGCCGATATACGTGAATTGGTTCAAAACTGTTATTAACGGTGAAATTTCTTTAGACACATTTTAATTCCCTAAATCTATATGCTCTTTATTTTTTATTTTTTTGGTAGTGGAGATCCTTATGTTATTAAATAACTATTTTCATTTAATGCGACAGTTCATAATTATGATAACAACCCGCATGACAAATGTTTTTATTATGGAAAAATAAATAGACCCGTGATTTGGTTAGTCGACTCTATAACTTTTTTTTTTCTGAACAAGTTTAATATTATTTTTTTTGTTGAAGAAGTTGATTCTACGTTTATATATAAACGGAAATTGACAAATATAAGTATAAATTTGGTCCTACATTAGATTAATTAAATAAAGATTAATTAAACTCAAATATTCTATCAAATTATGTCAAATGATTTTGAATTTAATTCAAATTAAAAATTAATCTATAATTCATACAATATCTAATGTAAAATATTATTAAAAAAATTAACAAAAATACCTTTGGTATCAATCCATCATAAATTCATATTTTATTCAGATTTTTTTATATAGAATTTCACTCCTGTCCGATAATTTTCTAAAATATTTAACCCCAATCGTACTGCCACATAAAAGTTTAAATACATTCTATTAACCCTTTCGTAAAATATCTAGTAAAATCTTCATTTAGTTCTCTAGAAGAAGATATGATAAATTAAATTTAATATATTATTTTTCATTTAATTTTTTAAGATTGTCATGTTAAAATATTTGTGTATCATCTCTTTTGAGTTGTCTAAAAGAGATTTATGGACAATAGATCTTAACATATTTTTTTCATTGTTTGAAAAACTAATAAAACAATTTGTTGGAGAAGTGTTGACATTGGAAAAGCAGCAATTCCCACTTTTTTTCATTGCATTGTTCCACTAATTAATCTATCTACCAAATATGTAAACCATGGTTTTAAAATGTTAAAAATATTTTATTTAAATTTTTTCTATATTCATTAATAAAGAGTTGAGGTGGAAATTGTTTGAACAGGCTCGTCTAAAATGTAAGTGGACGTACCAAGTTGATAACATAATTGACTAAAGCAGCAGTCAGCACACCAAAGGAGAAAAAAACTATAATAATAACCATATGGGATTCCATGTTCATAAAATTGAGAATAATACATATGAATAATATGTTACATGTGTATATGTGTATGTATATAATAATGCTTAAATGAAATTTGCTTAAAAGTTATAGTTAGTCTGGGCACGGAATATTCATCCGATTTTCTTTTATTATTTATATTGGTATTCCAACTTAACAAATATCAAATTTAGCTATTTTGTATTTGTATAAAAAAAGTTAGATATAGAAATAATTAGGATAGAAAATGAAAAGAATATCTTTTTGTTGGGACTAATTATCTATATTTGCATTGTCCTAATTAGAGATTAATAATTCGGATAATTCGAACCAAATTATTTGGAATATCAAATTATTTATAGTTTCAAACTCTAAAAACCTTTCGGAATTGAATCGGTTCGAATTTAAAAGAATCCAAATTACCAAAACAATCCAAAACATTTTAAATAACTTAAACAAAATCCTAAATTTTGTTATGTCTTCGTCGGTAGTCGACTTAGTATTCTTCACCTTCTCTCTCCACACATATGCAGCACCACATTAGCTTGTTTGTGAATCATCGTAGGTCCGCTGCCACGCCTGTTTTCTCCTTGTGCTCTGTCGTGTCTTCCTCGCGTGCTCTTCTCGTGATTGTCCGTGGTCTTCCTCCCATGCATGCCCGTCATCTTTCCCGTGCATGTTTGCGGTGTTCCTCCCGTGAAAACTATTTCATTACGATATGATTAATTACAAAAAAATCGAAATGTCAATACAAAATTTTTATGAGTATTATCAAATCGAGAATAGATAAATAAAAAAGATTCATTTTGAATAAAAATAAATAAACATCTTATATATATACTAAGCGAACAAACCCAAAAGTAAAACAAGAAATAATAAAAAAAAACTTAACCAACAATCTTAACCAATTAAACAAATACCAACTAACAAATTGAACTCTGTTGAAAAAAACAATTAATAACAATACCATGATCCTGTGTATATATATATATAGATATATGCATATACATATTATAAATATATTTGTATATGTAATATACATACAGAGATGTTAATAACACGATATACGATATGTATGTACATAATATATGATATGTATATAAAATATTATAAATATATATATGTATGTATATATACCTAATGAAATAAAAGATAGAACTGATCAACTCATATTTAGAATTTTTAGGATAAAATAATTCTAACACTACAAGAAAATTCGGCTTTCGGGACTGAATTTACGGACTGACTAATCCGTCCCTAAATTTAGGGACGGATTAGGGACTAATTAACGACGGATTAAGAAAACCGTCCCGAATCCGTCCCTAAATTTGGGGACCGATGGGCAATCCCTAAATCGTCCGGAATTCGGGACGGAATCAGGACTAAAATTCCTTCGGTCCGCAAATTGCGGACTGCTGAGTCATCCGTCTGCAATTACCATTATGCCAAGAGTACAAAGAGTCGGAACTTTCCTCGCAGTTGAAGGCTTCGAATTTTTTAGACGGTGCGACTCTTTGATTTCGTCCATTTTTCCTCCGATTTTCCATGATTTAGGGTTCTTCCTCCATTTTTCCTCCCGACGACGATCAGAAGAGTTGCTTCCTCCGGTCCGCCATGCTCGACCTTCATTCTCCTTCATTTTCCTTTGCCTTCTTCCTCACCATCTCTCCTCCTCGTCCTCCCCCGAAGGTACTTTCTCCCTTCTTTCTTCTCTTCACTCTTATTTCTGAATTCCTTTTTTCGGTCTCCAGCTTTGGCTCTGTTGAAATTCAAAGAGAGAATCGAGAGAGACCCATTTGGAGCTCTTACGAACTGGAATTCCCATCTCCATCATAGTTCTTGGTCTGGGATTCACTGTTGGGATGGAAAAGTTGTCATCTTGTAAGTCATCAATCATTGTTCTTGGTCTGGGATTCACTGTTGGTTGATTTGGTCTTTGGTTTAGGGTTTCGAGATTTGTACACGCTGATTAAGGCTTGAGTTTTTGGATCAATGACCATTTCCTCATGTTTAATTTCGGTGATTTCTTCGTTGGTTAGTGTTTATTTCGGCTGATTTTATGTCTGAATTTCACAGAAGTCAAAGAGAAAGAAGCTGTTGAGGATTACGAATAGCTTGCCAAGGAACTCATCAATGCTTCTCCGCTTGAAATCATGGACAAAGCCCTCGAGAAATTCGGAAATGACATTGCAATTGCTTTCAGGTATTCAAATTTCTGATAAAAGGAAGATTATTTGATGTGATGATTGAATCATGTTCTGAAAGCACATCTGGCTCGAACAATAACACAAATGATCAAGGAGACTTTGAGTGTAACATTTGCTTCGAATTTATGAAAATTAAATTAAATAAATACAGATTAGCATATAATAAAACCAAGAGTATAAAGAATCGGGCCGGGCTTAACTCGGAATAAAGATTAATGGACTTTTTCAGGCCCAATTCAGCTATTCCGCCGCTGTACATCAGAAGAAAAACCCTAAATCCCAAATCTCCCTTTAAATTTCACACCATCTCTCCCCAGAGTTGAGCTTCAGCCTCTCTTCTTTCTCTCTCTCTCTCTCTCCCTCTATGTATATATACATACGTCTCGCTTTGTTTTCGTTATCATTTCGCTTCTCAGATTGGATTTTTCCTTCGAAGTTCGAACGAAGTGATGTTTTTCTTATCGATTTCTAGGAAGCGGAAAAGTTTTGCAGGAACGTTGAGTCGCTGGCCTTCGTGAATGTCGAACATGCACAGCGAATAAGTTTCTGCGACATAAGTTTATTCTGGTATTTTTTCATTGTTTATGGCTGTAGATGAGGATCCTGTGATGGCATGAATCTTTGAGACCTGATATTTAATTGATGAAAGCAATAAGCATTTTCGCTGAGGATCCATCGTCTAGAGTCATAGATTTTTGTGTTTCCTTGATTTGATGATATATGCACTGGGCTCTGAGTAGTTTGAATTAAAATTCGACTACTTCTTGATGGAAATTGCAGCCTAGAAAGCTTTGTCTGATCAAACGTGGTTTTAAATATTATTAATTGTTTGGGAAATTACGATTTTTGATTATTAAACAATGTGGGGATCATATGATGGGAAAATTCATTTACGGAGAACAACCATTTTACAATTGATACAGACTAATTTCAGATTTTTTTAAAAAAATTTCATGTTTTATTTTTTTAAAAAAAATTTCCGCACGGAAGGCTGCCGTCCGGAAATTTTCCGACGGTTTGTCGCCGTCCGAAAATTCCCGACGGCGGAATGCCGTCCGGAAATTTCCCGACGGCATTGCTCCGTCCGGAAATTTCGCGACGATTTTCGGACTAACATTTTCGTCCGGAATTACGGACGGTTTGCGGTCTACATTTACCGTTCCTATTTCCGGACGGATTGCAGACTGGAACTGATTGCCGACGCTCGTTTGCGGACGGCTCGTGCCAGTCTCTAATCAGTCCCTAAATGAGTTTCCGGACGGATTAGGGACTGAATCTTCAGTCCCTAATCCGTGAATTTCTTGTAGTGTAAATCAATCGTCCCTTGTAAATATTGAAAGATATGTTTAATCTCAATCCAATTACGACATGTAAAATGCTATATCAGGACGAATGCAATTTGCTAGATACAAGAGAGTCTCTGTTGTATTCATATATGGTACTTCTGATCCAAGTATATCTTCATTTTCTTCACAAAGACGAAATGTATCATTTTCAACATTTAGAGATCTACATATCATTGGAGTGCTTAATGGATTTTTTTTATCCATGTTAAAGCGTTTTAATACTCTTTTTGTATAATTTGATTGATGTATGAATATACCATTCTTTAGATGTTACATCTATAAACCAAGAAAAAAATTTCTTTGTCCAAGGTCTTTCATTTCAAATTCTTCTTTCAAATAATTTTGAGCGTTATCAATCTCTTTTGAGGTAACTAACAAATTGGACCACCTGTTGTCAATCGGAAAAATGAAAGGTGACAATCACGGGATAGGCTATGTTGAGAATATGGGCACAATAGAAAATAAATTTGTATCTGGAGGAAGTTTACAAGAGAAACAAGCAACCGACAACTCATCAAAACAAAGTCAGAATCAGCAAAACCTTGACAAGGAAAAGAATGGGCATCATCATGGTACCAAGTATAGAGAACAGCATCAGAGAGTCTTTCATCATTACAATCAGAGAAGGAACATGTTAAACTCTGGTAAGTATGGTTGGAAACATCAATATGGAAATTACAGAAGAAGAAAATCAGTCACCTGTTACTTCTGTGGAATCAAAGGTCACAAACAACGTACATGCTACAAGAAGAACAGGTATGATGCGCGTAAGTCTTCAAAGATCAAACAAATTTGGGTTAGGAAGAGTGATCTGAATTGTTACGTTGCGTATATCTCTGCTCACAAAGAAAACACAAATACCTGGTACTTTGACAGTGGATGCTCACGGCACATGACAGGTAACAAAGATTTACTGTCAAACTTTGTTGAAATAAAGAATGCAGGGAGTGTAGTGTTTGGAGATGGTAATAAAGGAAGAATTCTCGGCAAAGGAGATCTTGTATCACCAGGACAGCCAACTCTAACAAATGTTCAATTTGTTGCGGGCTTAACAGCTAACTTGATCAGCATCAGTCAGCTCTGTGATAGCAATCACCAGGTTAAGTTCACTAACAAGGAATGTTTAGTTATAGATTCTGACAACAAGTGTGTGCTTACAGGATCGCGATCTTCAAACAACTGTTATGTATGGACTGAAGATAAGGCGTGTTTTAAAGCAACAGATGATGCACTATCACTGTGGCATCAGCGTCTAGGACACGTAAACTACAGATCTTTGGTGAAACTGTCAGACACTGCTGCTGTAAGAGGTATACCTAAGCTTAAGATAGATAAATCTGAAATCTGCAAACCATGTCAGCTAGGTAAACAAATTAAAGTTCACCACAAAAGAATGCCTGAAGTAAAGACCGAAAAAATCCTGGAGTTGCTACACATGGACTTGATGGGTCCGATGAGAACAGAGTTTCGGAGGAAAAAGATATATCCTTGTCATTGTAGACGATTTCTCTAGATATACTTGGGTGAAGTTTTTGCGAGAAAAATCAGAAACATTTGAGCTATTTCATTTTTTATATCTGCAATTGAAAAATACCAAAGGCTGCATTGAGCGTATCAGGAGCGATCATGGAAAAGAATTCGAGAATGACATTTTCAACAAATTCTGTCAAAAACATGGCATCATACACGAGTTTTCAGCACCAAAAACGCCACAACAAAATGGAGTTGTCGAAAGGAAGAACAGAACATTACAAGAAATGGCACGAGCAATGCTTTATGGAAAATCTATCTCCATTCGATTCTGGGCTGAAGCGGTAAATACAGCATGTTATATCATAAATCGTGTATATCTTCGGCCAGGTATGTCAAAAACTCCATACGAGATATGGAAAGGTAAGAGTCCCAATTTAAGTTATTTTCACATATTTGGGTGCACTTGCTACGTACTGAATGATAGAGAATGTCTTGGAAAATTTGACGCCAAGAGTGACGAAGGAATTTTCCTTGGTTATGGAAATAACACCACTGCTTTTGAAATTGTCCGCAATAAAGCTAGATTAGTGGCACAAGGTTATACTCAAGTGGAAGGAGTAAACTTTGATGAAACCTTTGCCCCAGTAGCTAGACTGGAATCTATTCGCTTGTTGCTCGGTGTTGCGTGTTTCTTTGGCTTCAAATTGTTTCAGATGGATGTAAAGAGTGCTTTTCTCGACGGTATACTTCAAGAAGAAGTATATGTCAAACAGCCAAAAGGATTTGAAGACCCACACAATCCAGATCATGTTTATAAGCTCAAGAAAGCTTTGTACGGACTAAAACAAGCACCTCGTGCTTGGTATGAAAGGCTCACAAGTTTTCTAGTACAAAATGGCTACAAAAGAGGGGGAGTTGATAAAACTCTATTCATTCATAATTCAGATGGCATTTTGTTGGTTGTTCAGATCTATGTGGATGATATTGTATTTGGCTCTAAGTCGCAGGAAAAGGTAAATTGGTTTGTCGAGACTATGAAGCGAGAGTTCGAAATGAGCATGTTCGGAGAATTGAGCTATTTCCTTGGACTTCAAGTAAAACAATTAGATGATGGGTTGTTTATCTCTCAAAGCAAATACGCCCGGAATCTGGTAAAGAGAATCGAACTGGATCAAAGTAAGTCAGCCAATACACCAATGTCGACAACAACAAAACTGACAAGGGACACAGATGGGGAAGATGTTGAGGTTAAGCTATACCGAAGTATGATTGGTAGTCTATTGTATCTTACTGCAAGTAGACCTGATCTATGTTTGAGCGTAGGGATCTGCGCTAGGTATCAAGCCAAACCAAAGAAATCCCACTTACTTGCGGTTAAAAGGATTATCAAATACGTCAAAGGTACTGCAGAGTATGGGTTATTGTATTCCAAAGATACTAATTGTGAACTTGCAGGTTTTAGTGATGCGGATTGGGGAGGAAACGCGGATGATCGGAAAAGTACTTCTGGGGGCTGTTTCTTTCTAGGGAACAACTTGGTCTCATGGCACAGCAAAAAGCAAAACTCTACGTCACTTTCTACTGCTGAAGCTGAATACATTGCTCTGGGAAGTTGCTGTACTCAACTGTTATGGATGAATCAAATGCTTATGGACTACGGTATGCAATCCAGAACTTTTACGGCATGGTGCGATAATACTAGTGCAATTGATATCTCAAAAAATCCTGTTCAACATTCTAGAACGAAACACATAGAGATAAGGCATCATTTTTTAAGAGAAAAAGTTGAACAAAAGCAAATGAACGTTGAATATGTTCCTACGGAACGTCAGCTCGCAGATATTTTCACAAAACCTTTGGACTTAAATCGTTTTATTTCCTTGAGAAAATCTCTTGGTGTATGTGAGCTTTGATCATATCTTGCATAGTACATTGATGAATTTATGTTTTTGGAGCAGTAAATGATTTCATGAAGAAGGAGAAAAATTACTGTAATGTCTGCATGTTTTAAGTACACTTAAAAGATCTCTGTTCCATGTTTGAGTAAAATCTTATTCTCTGAGCAGTTCAGTTTTTAAGTGCACTTAAAACCACACTTACTCCTCTGACAAATTTTCATTTCTTACGCAAAAATGTCATGTGTAATTTGTCATGAGTATATGCTCGGGTCTAAGTTGGGAAGATATTCAGTTTCAGTTATAACTCCAGTTGAACGCAGAGAAAGCTAACAAGCACAGTCACTAATGTGACTCCCATTTGCAAGGAATTAGTGTATGAATTCTATGTTAATCTGTCACCGGAGATAGTGGATTCAGGATCAGCTCAGTTTGGCACCACGTATGTGCGTGGTATTGATGAAGAGTAACTGATTATCTTAAGTAGAGAACACATTTCGTTAAGTGTACTTAAATATTCAGCGTTCACAGTTCTTAGCTAACTCTTCATGTTTTTTTTGTTTCCGTTTCAGAGATCATTCATCATGCCTATGTTAAGTTTTTCTTTGATCTGACAAGCAAAATAAATACACTTGAGTTTTTCAAATAAACTGGCGGCTGTTTACTCAGCAGTTAACAGAGGGCAAGATGATTTCGTGGTCTGGACAAATTCCGAACTCCAAACTGCAATGGGAATATGCCCTGTTAAATAAGATTACCCGAACGAACTGGATACCAAATAAGAAATCGGATGCAATTCGGCAAGATACCGCAGTATTTCCTATTACATTTTTGCCCTTGGTTTGTCTCTCCTTCACTTTTTTCTACTTTCGTCCGAATCAAACAAAGAAACGGTCAATAGGGAATTGTAACGTCGCAGAATATTTTGGTTCAACAAGTACCCGAGATAATTGGACAAACTGAGCCCCGTGAGAATATTCCACCTTGGATCAAATTGGAAAAGCGTTATATGGCAAAGATGCCTTCGGTGTCAACTGCTACATCTTCGAAGAGTAATTTGGTCCGTGAACTTACAGAACTGCGCAACTCAGTGACGGAGACCATGGGATGTATGCTTCGCAAGATTGATGATCTCATCTTGCATTCTCAGAGTAATCCAGTGAACTTATTCTCGATATTTCACTCGTTCTAGTTTATGTTGTGACTAACTTCTTTTGAAATCTTATCACATAAACAGGGGGAGAAATACAAAGAGAAAAAGAAGGAGCAGAGGAAACAGAATCTGAAGAGGTTCATGAGGAATCCTCTTCGCGAAGGAACAAGAGAAAAAGAAAGCAAAATTGATTTCTTTTAAGTGTACCTAAAAGACATTTGTTTAAGTGTACTTAATGACTTTTATTCCTATGCTTGATGACTTGGTTTAGGGTGTTAAACTTGTTTTTTGGTAAGCGTTAATGTTTTTTTACTGAAATATTTTGAATTTCTTGTGTTTCTAACGATTAGGTGTTTTTGTGATAAGAATTCAAAAAGGGGGAGATTGTTAATGCAGTAAAAATTGGATCGAGTTTTATGTATGTCGTTTCAGGTGATTGAGAACATTGAGGGAGTTTGAATTTAAATTGAAGAAGGCTGGAACGAGTCAACTAGAAGATCAAGGAGAAGAATAAGGAACGATTTGAATCGACCGGATTCAATGCTGAAGATTTTCAGCACAACGGCGCAGCTGAAGACCAGGAGGTGGTTGCTGAGCTGTGAGCTGCCACGCCTGTTTTCTCCTTGTGCTCTGTCGTGTCTTCCTCGCGTGCTCTTCTCGTGATTGTCCGTGGTCTTCCTCCCATGCATGCCCGTCATCTTTCCCGTGCATGTTTGCGGTGTTCCTCCCGTGAAAACTATTTCATTACGATATGATTAATTACAAAAAAATCGAAATGTCAATACAAAATTTTTATGAGTATTATCAAATCGAGAATAGATAAATAAAAAAGATTCATTTTGAATAAAAATAAATAAACATCTTATATATATACTAAGCGAACAAACCCAAAAGTAAAACAAGAAATAATAAAAAAAAACTTAACCAACAATCTTAACCAATTAAACAAATACCAACTAACAAATTGAACTCTGTTGAAAAAAACAATTAATAACAATACCATGATCCTGTGTGTATATATATATATATATATAGATATATGTATATACATATTATAAATATATTTGTATATGTAATATACATACAGAGATGTTAATAACACGATATACGATATGTATGTACATAATATATGATATGTATATATCATTATCCAATCCATAAGGTACATATTTATTTTTTGATGCAATTAAACTCGTCAAGTATCTAAATATGATTGCATCCATAACAGGGGAATATGTTTCGTCATAATCAATTCCAAGTCACTGAGAAAACCCTTGTGCGACAAGACGTGCCTTATATCTTATGATCTTATTATTTTCATTTCTCTTTCGCACAAAAACTCGTTTGCATCAAACTGGTTTAACACCATTAGGAGTTTGAACGATGGGTCTAAATACTTTTATTTTATTCAATGAGTCTAATTCTATTTGGATAGATTCTTTCTATTTTATCCAATCATGTCTCTTTTGACATTCTAACACTAACATTGATTCTGGATCTTCATTATCATTTTCAATTTCCTTGGACATAGAGAATGAAAATATTCCATCATTCTCATTTATTTCATCTATTCTTATGATCTTTTCATCACATATATAGTTAAAAGAAATCTCATTATTCTCTATGTGATCATGGTTATTTTCATAACTTTCATTCTGAAAATCATTTTTCTCGTTTGTTTTTTTTACATTCTCTATGATCTGAGAACCAATATCTTTATCAAATTTCTTTTTTTCGATAATTTTTATCTTTAGAACCAAGTGATCTTCCACGTTTTAATCGTGTGGTAGAGTCATTTCAAATTCTTTCACCCGCATGACCCTTTGGTATTTCTATATGAGCATGTGCATTTGCAGCCGGTATATATGATTTCGTAACTCATGTTGTATCATTAAACCGATATGGAAGTTGATTTTCAATATTCTGTAAATGTATGATCTTTTGCACTTCCAGATTGCATTATTTTGTATAAGAATCAAGATCTAATAATGATTATATTTTCCATATTAAACATTGGGAGGCTTGTTTTATTCCTCTTTCTAACGCTGAGAATTCATTCTCATTAAAATGACAATCAATAAAACGAGCTATGAATATATTATTCGTTTGTGGTTCAAGATATCTAATGATGGATGGTGATTTATATCCAACATAAATTCTCATTCTTCATTGTGTCCCTATTTTTTTTATTGCAGAGGAGCAATCAGAACATATACTGCTCTACCAAATACTCGAAGATGAGATATATTCGGTTCTTGACGATTTGCTAATTGTAATGGATAATATTTGCTATTGTCTTATTTGAATTAGTGTTGTAGTATGTAAAATGACATGTCCCAAAGCAGAATCTGGGAGTTTTAATCTTATTAGTAATGGTCGAACAATGAGTTGGATACGTTTAACGTTTCAACCATACCAATCGATGTACAATAATTAGTGAAATTTAGGGAAATAAATGCACCATCATTATCAAGTCTTAATTTCTTAATAGGTTAATCGAGAATTGAGCTCGTAATTTTGTTATTTGAGCAACAAACCTTGCAAATGCAACATTGCAGGTTGATAATAGACAAATGTGTGATCATCTACTTGAAGCATCAATCAATATCATACAATATCAAAATGGTCCACATTATGGATGAATTGGTCCACATATATCCCCGTGTATTTGTTCTAAGAATGATGGTGATTCATGCCTAACTTTGACTGGTGATGGTCTTATTATCAATTTTCTTTTAGAACAAGCAGTACATATGATATCATGAGATTGAAATATCTTCTCACTTTTTTAATGGATGACCATTGAATTTTTCAATGATTCTCCTCATCATTATTAAACCAGGATGACCCAGTCGATCATACCAATCTTAGACACGTCTTTATACTTTGGATTGAAGGTGGCATATGATTCAACCACTCTTATCTTTGTGAAATATAATCCAGATGATAAAGTTGATAATTTTTCCACAATTTGTTTCATTTTAGAAACCATTATCGTGATATAAAGCTATTCACGATTTTCATCATTCATTATTTTAACATGATAGCCATTTTTAGATTATCTTTGAAACTCAATAAGTTTCTTTGGGATTGTGGAGATAATAATACATCTTTTATAATAAATTTTATCAATTCGGGCATTATAAAATTTGCTTCTCCACACCCCTTAATTATTTTTGCATTTTCAGATATCGTATTGACATTGGATTCATGTATTCTAAACTTGGAGAAATACTTTTTATCTTTCAATATTGTAAGCATTGTAACACAATGTACTAAACATATATCTCATTGTTGTTATTTGGTCGTAATATAATTGATGTTATTTTGATCTGATTATAAAGATATTGATGTTATTTAGTCCATGATATCTCATATTCTGTCTATGATGTCCGGTATTAAATCCATAAAGTCTGGTATTCAGTCCATCATATTTAGTCAATGATGTTTGGTATTCAGTCTATGATATTCATATATATTTTTTTAACCGAATCCAAATTTTCAAACTAAAATTTATTGAAAATAAAATAATTAATTTTTTTACGACATAATTTTTTTACGATGTAAATTTTTTCTACGGCGTAAAATATATGGTTTTTTAATTTTAGTTTGATAAATCGATCGTGCTGATAATGTGTTAAAAAAATTATTAACAATACCATGATCGTAAATAAATAAATAAATACATATATATATATGTGAATATATGATATAGATATATGCATGTACATATTATAAATATGTTTGTATATGTAAGATTCATATGTAGATGTTAATAATATGATTGTATATACATAATATATGATATTTATATATAATATTATAAATATATCTCATATAAGATATATAGGTATATAAACCTAATGAAACAAAAAATAAAAAAAAATATCTAGAACTTGAATATGAGAGAATATGAGAGAATGAGAATAGTTTTGGAGTTTGTAAGTTGTATATTGAAATGAATTGTTATATTATCTATTTATAAGAAAATAAATAAGATTTTTCAATTTATAAAGTCATAAATTCCATATGTCCTTCATAAAAAGGTTTAGACATTCACAATATTATATAATTATAAATTTTATAATTATAATAAACTCATCGTGATAAAATGTTACAACAATTTTAATAAAACATCAATTTCTTCTTCCATGATACTCCACACAAGCACCACCATCGTCGCCAAAGCCAATATCAGCAGTCGCAACGAGGACTCTCCGACTCCCTTCGGGACCCTCTTTTCCACAGACGACCCGATCACAATGGAATGCGACCCGAGATCCAACAAATATGTAACGAAAGAGGATATAGATGTACCGAAGTTGATGGTGTACTTTGATTCCGGCTTCATAGAGGTAGAGTTCAGTCCCCATGACACCGAGCTCCAATGCGGCAATATCTACTTCCTCATTCTTGTTTCCTTCTCATCCTCCGACAGTGGCGGTGGAAATGTAGATAAAAGCGTTTGGTATGTAAAAACAATGATGGGTAGATATGTGTGCTCATAGGGAGAAACGATCTTGTGAAGACGTCAATATGTTGTAATATTTTTTTTCTAAAAGTTTTTAATATTTTTATATTATTATTGAATAGCCTGCCCGGCATGGAAGCAACATGAAGACGAGAGATAAGTGTCTCGTGTTGAGGGAAGCTTCTGGAGCACATCACCCGGGAAGACTAAAGAAGGAGGATGTCTCGGATGGGTCGAGTTTATGTGCAGAGCCCACCAGCGTTTCGACCCAGGAGCGATACTCAAGCCCCGCAGTCCAGCGTTTTGGATGCCCAAAAGAAAACGAAGCCCATGTTACATCAGGAAAAACAGGGGGTCAGGCGATAAGAATACAGAATAATGCAACGGAAAAATGAAGCTTTTGGGTAAGCATTTGCAGCAGAGGGATTAAGTCTAATACTACAATATTTAGCTATTTTAAGACATGTAGAACTGAACATGTGGCAGAGGTTGTTATACATAGCAATCTCTCTTTTGTATTGGGTTAAGAATATATACTAAGGTGAAGGGTGTAAACTGCATTACACTCATTTTGGAAAACCATTGCAGAGCACAAACACATAAACACGAGAGAGAGAGAGAGAGAGAGAGAGAGAGAGAGAGAGAGAAAGCCATACGAGAGCAACTAAATTAATCCATTTTTCATTTCTACGTTTGCACCATATTAAGAGGAGGAAGATGAAGCTCATGAAAATCATTCATTAGTTCATGAGCATTTTAACAACAATTGGTATCAGAGCCTTTCGGATCTAAAGGCTGAGAGGGAGCACAAGCACAAGCACCATTTTCAGTACAAGAGACAACACAAAATATCAAACACAAGCAACAAACAAGAAGATGCAGAAAACACCACCCATACCCATTTTCGATGGTAAAAGCTACAATCTTTGGTTGATAAAAATGAAGGCATTGCTTAGGTCTATTGCTTAGGTCTAAGCAACTATGGAAGGTGGTCACAGAAGGACTACCCGATAAGCCTGTTACAGGGGCTGTACCAGTGGACGAGGATTTGCAAAAAGCCTTGCAGTTATGGGAAGAGACTGAGGCTAAGGATTAGATTGCTCTACAACTCTTGTTTAGTGCAATTTCTGATGATATTTTTGCAGCACACTTATCAGTGTGTGAAACATCGAAGACTGCTTGGGATCTCCTCAAGGAGAGGTTTCAAGAGGACCCCAAGACAGCAATGATAAAACTCCAAAGATTGAGGGCAAGTTACCACACTCTACGGTAGGGTGAGAAGGAGAGCATTAAGGATTTTGCTAACAAAGTGACAGAGTTGGCGAATGAGATGAAAGCATTTGGAGACGAGATCAAGGAGGACACTCTAGTGTCGAAAATCCTGTGTTCATTACAGGAGAGATTTGACCCATTTGTTGGGGTCATAGAATAGGAAAAGGACCTCACAACATTAACGGTGGGGGAACTTGTTATATTATTGCAGTTTCAAGAGTCGAGACTGGATGATAGACACGAGGGATGTCTGGTAGGAGCATTCCAGGCAAAGTTCAAAGGGCTTAAGGTCACAACAACCGATCTGAGTCCAGTAAGAAGTCATACGAAAAAGGGGATTACAAGTCTAAAGGAAAGAAGTTTTGCAGTATATGCAAGAAGGATAATCATCAAGAGAGTCAGTGTTTCTTCAGAAACAAACAATCACAAGGAGATCAAAACAAACAAAACAAAGGAAAGAAGGAGTGCTACACTTGTGGGAAGTTAGGTCATTTTTCACGAGAATGCAAGAACAAAAGACCTATGCAGAATCAAGCACACGTAAATCAGCAAGAAAAAGAAGAAGAAGAAAATTCATTGTTTACGGCAGCACACTTAACACATAAAGTTTTTGAAGATGATGTGTGGTTAGTGGACAGTGGTGCTACAAATCACATGGACAAACAAAAAAGGTATTTCACAACGCTAGATAGGTACTTTAGAGTACCTATAAAGGTTGGAAATGGAGAGGTTTTGACCACTGCCGTTAAGGGAACCATTCAAGTTCACACGAAGAAGGGAGTGAAGACCATTAAAGATGTTTTCTTAGTGTCGGGGTTGGACAAAAACTTACTCACTGTGCCGCAGATGGTGTGAAATGGATATGAGGTTGTCTCCACCGAAGACAAGTGTTTGATTCGAGATAAGGCTGGAACCAAGGTCGTGGATGTACCTATGGTTAAAAAGCCTTATCGTCTTAAATGGAGGATAGTCAAGGAAGAGGCAAGAGTAGCTCAAGAGAAACTGGGAGTGTCTGACCTATAGCACAAAAGGTTGGGACACATAGGTTTACATAACCTGGAGAAGTTGCAGAAGGATAACTTGGTGAAGGGGCTACCACAAATACCATTAGTGAAGGAGATCTGTGAAGCTTGCGTAAAGGGAAAACAACACAAACAAGAATTTCCAAAGGCATCAGATTATAAGGCAGAACATATCTTGGGGTTAATCCACACAGACTTGTGTGGACCAATGGACACACCCTCGTTAGATGGGAGTATCTATCTGCTCACATTCACAGATGATCACTCTCACATGACTTGGGTATATTTCTTAAACTTAAGTCTGATGTGTTTGGGATTTTCAGGAAATTTGTGACTCAAGTGGAGAACCAGACAGAGAAGAAGGTTAAATAGTTGAGGTCTGATAGGGGGACTGAATTTAACTCTAAGGAGTTTTCAGATTATTTGGCCGAGAAGGGGATATTAAGTGAGCTGAGTGTGGCTTATGCGCCTCAACAGAATGGGGTTGTTGAACGGAGGAACCGCACCCTAATGGAAATGACAAGGTGTATACTTAAGGACAAGAACATGCCCAACAAGTTTTCGGCAGAGGGAGTATTTACTTCGGCATACATTCAAAATAGACTGCCTACAAGGTCATTGCACGATAAAACTCCACTAGAGGCTTGGAGTGGACATAAGCCTTCTATTGGGAGCGTTTGGATGCCTATGCTACAAAATGGTTCCAACACAGAAAACATGTAAATTGGATGACAAGTCACAGACTTGTGTTTTTCTGGGCTACAACAGCCAAAGTAAGGGGTACAGAGTCTACGTGATGTAAACGGGCAAGATTGAGGTGTCAAGGGACGTTATTTTTTACGAAGAGAATAGCTAGGATTGGGAGACAAAACAAGAGATGACAGAGAAAAATATTCCAGTGAGTTTCCTATTTTCCCAGGGAGTTAACAACCTAGAGGGAGTACCTATGACTTTCTAAGTGAGGAATACTTCTGGACGGATAAGTGAGAGTGGCAGTAGGACTACACCACCTGCAACTCCTTTGCAACTCTCACTATCCAATACACCATCATCACAAGGAGCTAGCACTGGCAACACTAGTGAATCATCTCGTGAGATTCACAGGACACGAAGACTCAGTGATTTATATAGGATTGAGGAGGACACAGAAGGGATGCTGATAGAGGAGAGTTGTTACCTAGCTGTGGTTGAACCCACATCTTATGAAGAAGCGTTAAAACATCCTAATTGGAAGGAGGCTATGGATGTGGAAATGCAAATGTTACAAAAGAATCAGACTTGGTATCTAACTAAGAGACCTTCAAATCAGAAAGTGATTGGGGTGAAATGGATATATAAGATTAAAACAGATGAAGAAGGGAAAATTCAGAAATATTAAGCAAGGTTGGTGGCACGGGGGTTTACTCAAACCTAAGGACTTGACTATGGGGAAACCTTTGCTCCAGTGTCAAGGCACGACACTATAAGAACGCTGATTGTCGTAGCAGCACAGAAGGATTGGCCGCTACATCAAATGGATGTTAAGTCGGCATTTTTAAATTGTGAGATAAAAGAAGAAGTCTACGTTGAGTAGCCACCAGGATACGAGGTAATTCGTTCAGAATATAAAGTTTTAAGACTTAATAAATCTTTATATAAAGCAGGCACCGAGGGTCTGGTATAGTAAAATTGACACATTCTTCTTACAAGAAGATTGTGTTAGAAGCCACTATGATGCAGTGATGTACATCAAAGTGAAAGGAGGTAATATTCTGGTAATCTGCTTATACGTTGATGACAAATATTGTCTGGAAATTGTTTTAAGATGATTGAAGATTTTAAAGTCAAGCTGAGCTCGACATTTGATATGAGCGATTTGGGATCATTGAAGTTTTTTCTAGGATTTGAGGTTAAGAAGCTCAATGATGGAATATTTTTAAGCCAGGAAAAATATGCTACCCAACTTCTTTCGAAGTTTGGTATGCTTGACTCGAAGGGAGTACGCACTCCCTTGACTCTGAACTGCAAAGAAAGAGATAACGGCAAAGAACTTACTGAGCAGACAAAGTACTGAAACATGGTAGGAGGTATCCTCTACCTTGCCTCCACACGACCGGATCTAGCATTCGCCGCATCGTACCTGTCAAGAAGCAACGCACACCCGACAGTACAAAGTATACAGAACGCTAAGTGAGTGATGAGATATATAAAAGAAACTAAGGATTATGGTTTAAGGTTTAGACGGGTTGAATATTAAGAACTCGTGGGATATGCAGACGCAGACTTAGCAGGAGTGGTTTTTGTTTCACGATTAGGAGTGCAGTGTTTAGTTGGGAGACCCAAAACAGTCGATAGTTGCACAATCGACTGCAGAGGCCGAATATATGGCCTTAAGCGGCAACGAATCATGCAGCATGGTTATCCCGGTTGTTTGAAGAGTTAGGGTTTAACATGCAATCAAGTGTGCCTATCTACAGTGATAGCACAGCAGCAATAGCCATCAGGAAAAATCCGATAGACCATAATGGACCAAGCATATCAAAATACGATTTCATGTCATACGGTAAGCACAAGCAGAGGGAAAGGTGGACTTACGCTTTGTTCGGGGAGATGAACAGATTGCGGACGTCCTCACGAAGCATCTACCTACTAGACGATTCTGTGAGTTGAGGAAAATGGTTGGAGTCGTTCCACGGTCGGACAAGAGGGAGATTGAAGAGCCTGCCCGACGTGGAAGCGACATGAAGACGAGAGAGAAGTGTCTGGTGTCGAGGGAAGCTTCTGGAGCACATCACTCGGGAAGACTGAAGAAGGAGGATGTCTCGGATGGGTCGAGTTTATCTGCAGAGCCCATTAGCGTTTCGATCCAGCAACGATACTCAAGCCCAGCAGTCCAGCATTTCAGAGGCCCAAAAGAAAACGAAGCCCATGTTACATCAGGAAAAACAGGGGGTCAGGCGACAAGAATACAAAATAATGCAATGGAAAAATGAAGCTTTTGGACAAGCATTTGCAACAAAAGGATTAAGTCTAATACTATAATATTTAGCTATTTTAAGACATGTATAACTGAACATGTGGCTGAAATTGTTATACATAGCAATCTCTCTTTTGTATTGGATTAAAAATATATACTAAGATAAAGGGTGTAAATTGCATTACACTCATTTTGGAAAACCATTGCAGAGCACAAACAAATAAACACGTGAAAAAAAGAGAGATGAGAATCAAAGAAAGTCATACGAAAACAACTAAATCACAAATCCATTTTTCATTTCTACATTTGCACCATATTAAAAGGAGGAAGATGAAGCTCATGAAATGGTCCATTAGTTCCTGAGTATTTTAACAACATTTATATATATGCGTATCAAAATAGTTTGTTTAGTATATTTTTTGAGTTTTTAAATATATTGTTCATCCATTGATGTAGAAAAAAAAAGGACAAAAAGTAAATTTGGAAAATTGGAGGTGCGGGGAATCGAACCCCGTGCCTCTCGCATGCGAAGCGAGCGCTCTACCATATGAGCTACACCCCCGAAGATGTCAGTTTAATAATACGTTTTTATACAATGATAAATTGAAAACGAGGCCCAAAGATAGCCCAACCTCCCTCAGGAGAAGAACCAAAGATTAGGGTTTTACATTTCTCTTCGCTGTTTCACTCTTATTCTCTCTCTCTCTGTCATCGTCAAGTTCTCTCTCGACACCAACAATGCCACCGCCGTTACCATTTCTGCAACTGCGGCGGCTGCTCACTCGTGGATTTGCCTTCTCCACCGCAAATCTTCAGTCACAACCCCGTCATCTTCCCCATAAACCCTCATTTTCTACCCCTTCGGCACCTGCCCATTTCCCCAAATTCCCGTTTTTTCCCTCCAGACTCTTCTCTGCCGAAGCTAGTGCAGAATCGGAAACCCTAGCTTTGAACCAGATCGCTCTGTCCCTCTCCAAGGAGCTAATTGCAAACTCTGACGCCGATCCTGGTTTCATCTCGCAGTCTCTGCAGCTCAGCTTCTCTCATGTCACGCCAAGTCCCAATTTGATTCTCCAGACGCTAAATATCTCTCCGGAAGCTGGTCGTTCGGTTTTGGGCTTTAACGAGTGGTTGGTCTCGAGCGCTGGTTTCTCTCACACCGATGAAACAGTATCGTTTTTTGTAGATTACTTCGGCCGTCGGAAGGATTTCAAGGCGATGCAGGAGATACTCTCGAAGTACAAGGGTGTCATCGGAGCCAAAACTCTAGAATCGGCGATTGACAGGTTTGTCCGTGCGGGTCGACCCACGCAAGTTGTCGGGTTCTTCGAGAGAATGGGTAATGATTATGGCCTCAAACGAGACCGGGAGTCACTTAGGCTTGTCGTAGAGAAGCTGTGCGAGAAAGGGTATGCGAATTGCGCTGAAAAAATGGTGAAGAACTTGGCCAATGAGATATTTCCCGATGAGCATATATGTGATCTGTTGATACGTGGTTGGTGTATTGATGAGAAACTCGATGAAGCCACTAGATTAGCCGGAGAAATGTATAGAGGAGGATTTGAGATCGGAGCAAAAGCTTATAATTCAATTCTTGATTGTGTTTGTAAGCTTTGTAGGAAAAAGGATCCCTTTAGGCTCCAAGCTGAGGCCGAGAAGGTGTTGCTTGAGATGGATTTACATGGTGTTCCAAGAAACACTGAAACTTTCAACGTTTTGATTAATAATTTGTGTAAACTTAGGAGAACCGAGGATGCCATGAAGTTGTTTGACCGGATGGGAGAATGGGGATGCCAACCAGATGCTGAAACTTACCTTGTTCTGATCAGGAGTCTGTATTTGGCTGCTAGGGTGGGTGAAGGAGATGAAATGATCGATAAGATGAAATCAGCAGGGTTTGGTGATTTTCTAGATAAGAAGCAGTATTATGGGTTTCTGAAGACATTGTGTGGGATTGAGAGGCTCGATCATGCCATGATTGTGTTCAAGAAGATGAAAGCTGATAGATGCAAACCCGGGATCAAGACTTATGATCTGTTGATGGGGAAGTGGTGTGCGCATAATCGGCTCGATAGAGCCAATGCATTATACAGAGAAGCATTGAAGAAGGGTCTTCCCGTTAGCCCCAAAGAATATAGGGTCGAACCAGTATACCTGAAAACAAAGACGAAGAAGGTGAAGGGCACGGAGAAAAAGAGAGAGACTTTGCCGGAGAAAATGGCGAGGAAGAGAAGTCGACTCAAGAAGATCAGGTTGAGTTTTGTTAAGAAACCGAAGAAGATGGGACGTTGATGAGAATCTGATAGAATTTGCAAAAGGGTATGGCTAAATGCGCTCAAAATCCCATCTTTTTGTTTACATTTCTTTTCTATGAGCAATGATTTTGGACCATCCTTTTTCTTGATCACGAGCAAATTGCCCAATAAATATTTGGTTCAATGTAGCATTACGCAGAATTCTTGTTTGGTTCGAAGACTAGAGATGAACATACAATTAGTTTCTTATCTTTTCATTTTCGTTGCTTGAAATCAGTACATGTCTTTGTTGAGCTTAGTCGTATGGCTTAAAATAATTAAGATTTACTGATGGAATCTTCAATGTCAAACGGGTATGATATTCTTATACTCATCTTCATGATTCAAATTTTGTTGGACTTGTCTGTACATACCACGAATGTTCACTTTCATTTTGTACATTAAAACAGACGATGAAAGATGAATGGTTCGAAGGCCCGCTGAGTATTAGTTCTTCCTCGCAGTTTTACTTTCCAAGAAAGATTAATGTTCGATGAATAAATCTAAGGAATTAATGTGCGTGACAAACCTTTACACGTATTTGCTCTGATTCTGATTAAGAAAACAGCTAAGCTTAAGAAACAGATCCCAAAATTAATGGGACAAGAACGTGAATGAAGTCAACGCGATTGATGAGGTCAACGCGATTTTGGTCGTTCGCCTTCCACAAGACACAACACCATTGCTTCCCAGTTCTTACATAAACTCTCTCTCCCTCTCTCTCTCTCTGAACTACAAAAATGGAGTCTCTGTTCACCAACAAACTAGATCGCTGCTTTGCTGTTTCAGTTCTTCTGCTCTTCCTCTACTCTTCTTCCGCTTCCTCAGGTAATCCCAAATCTGGATGTCCCTTTTTTGTCTTCAGATCGGAAATGCTGTATACGCACAAAGCTCTGTCCAGATACAAGGACTCAACTTTTTTGTCTTCAGCTTATACAGGTAACGGAAACATCACGATCAAGTGGGACCTCATCAGCTGGACGCCCGACGGCTAGGTCGTAAGTTGCACCATTAATTTTCGTTCTGTTTACCACTCGGCAATTCACCTAAATCTTGAAGCACATATCACCCCATATGAACAACCCATGTCCGAGAACAAGGTTCAAACTTGTGTCTGGGATTCTCATGTTATGTCTGTTGTCCACAGGCTGTGGTTACGATATACAACTACCAGAAAAGCCACCCGATTCGTCGGCCGGGATGGAAGCTGAGCTGGACATGGGCAAAGAAGGAAGTGATCTGGACCGTGATAGGGGCACGAGCCGTAAACCAGGGAGACTGTTCTAGATTCAGAGGGAACATTCCTCATTCATGCACGAAAAACCCGACTGTGATCGACTTACCTCGTGGGACTCCATTTAACCAACAGGTTGAGAATTGCTGTAAAAGCGGCATCTTGGAACCTGGTTCTGCAAGTGCGTTCCAATTGAGTGTTGGTAATGCTGGCAATGCAGAGAAGACGGTTCAGAGGCCGACCCAGTTTGTCTTCACGGGGCCTGGACAAAAATACATATGTGGATCGGCAAGGAATGTTAGGCCGACGAGGTTTATCACGCCTGACAAAAGGAGAATAACTAGAGCTCTGAGTAAGTTTTCTTTCCTCCATAACACAACTTAGATTCATCTTTTTTACTGTGTAGTTGGAACTTACTTTATTTCCTTGCTATGTATGGTTTCTTTTGCAGTAACCTGGAACGTTACTTGCTCGTTCCACAAAGGAACTCGAATGATGCTGGAGACTTTCTGAGACTTCGCCTGGATTCTCGTTCATTTTTTTTTTCGAATAACATCAGAATCCCTATTTTAGGAAGTTTCTGCTGATCTGTATCATGCAATTGGAGTTCTTAATGAAATGTAGAGCTCGTGTTTGGTCTTGCTTGTTCAATGTTCCACAGGTGAATGTTCAATCCAGCATCCACCGTGCCACCTCTGCTGTCATTGAATCCCATATGACAATCTCATTGTTTACATCATCTATGGACAATACAAATTCTTCAGTCTCGTTGAAGACAACTCTTAGGATCCCACATCGCTAGACTAAGTGATGACTTATAAGACCATGGGCACCCTCCCCTATAAGCTAGCTTTTGGGATGAGATCTGTGAGTCTTTGTGGGATTGGTTGGACCTATTATGGAATGAGTTCTTATCAATTAATATCAGAGCTTGCCCCACACCGTTGGCCGGACTCCACGGAAGGGGTGACCTTTAAGCAAGAGTGGGTCGTGTGAGATGACGAGGATGTCTTATAAGACCATGGACACCCTATAACTATAAGCTAGCATTTGGGATGAGATCTGTTGGTCTTTGCGGAATTGGTTGGGCCTATAATGGGATAAGTTTGAAGTAGATGTGTAAGAATTCCATCATCAAGGTCCAGAAAGTCATGGGTTTTGCAACCTGACTCCGCAACTTTGTATGAGTAGCTTCGAGGTATTCCTTTACCATACTCCCAATGTCGATTTCTCATAGTGAACACTGCACTTGAGACCTCTGATGTAACATTCATGGCCCATCTTTCAATGATGTTACATTTACGCACCTTGTAAAATACAAGAATCATCGGAAGGAAGATAACAGGAAACATTTTATTTTCCAGAAGAGAAAACATATGAACGCTATAATACCTGGTTAATGGCTCCATTTGGACCAATATCAGAGAAATGTAACACTGGAAATTGTTCACATCATACAGAAGTTAGCGCAGAAATAGCGGTAGCCGGCGGCGGGAGAGGCGAGATAGCGCATTGGCTTACCAGGCGTAGGTCGGTCGGACAGTCAGGAAATAGCGGTATGCGGCCTGGACAAGAGAATGGAAATAGCGGTATGCGGCCTGGACAAGAGAAGAACTTCCTCCGCTAGCATTCTTGGTCTCTTTCTCGCCTTAGGCCTCGAAGTGAATGGTAAAGGCTCGATCTGCAAAGCCCAACAATATTTCTCGTTAAACTCAGCCCAAGCGGCCAGCAGGGAAATAATAAAAGTCTATGACCATTATATAGACCTGTCCATAAAATCATCTAGATGGCAGAAATTACATAAGACTCATTCATAAGGAAAATCAAGCGGAGCAAGATGCGATGTGTCATATGCACTGTTCCATTTGATATATATTTTTTTAAAGTAGATAAATCATATATGCTAAAAAAGAATTTTAAATAATAATGATTTTTTTATTATTTTAGTAAAATAATTTCTTTTTATTATTTTTTATGATTTATTTATTATATATTGTAAGGACCGTACAACCAAAATGGTAATAGATCTTATTATCTATAAGAAAAGTATAAGTCAAAATATGGATAGATGGAAGCAAATAAAGTTGGGTTTAAGTTGTTGTGTTTCTTACTATTTTTATTTGTATCGTGATTATAGCCATTTCAGTTGTAAAAGAAAGACATGATTAGTTTGACTATTTTTTTAATTCTCGTCGTAATTTCATGGTTTTTTTTTGTAAGATTTGTACTAAATCTTAAATATTTCTTTTTTTTTTATCATTGTTAAATTTGAAGATTTTATTGTGGATTTTGATTATTCAAATGAATTTGTAAAAAGGGAAATTTAATATGGGTCATTGTTTATCGAGCATCATCAAATTATAGATAAAGCTAAGGTGATGATTTTCCATCAAAATTTTTTTCTTATTGTTGTTTGTTATGGATTCATAGAGAAGTTTGTATGTTGGCATGAAAAGAATAGAAATTTTAGGAATCCATAAACGAGAAATTGAGACGTTATAAATGAAGATTGGACCAAACTCTAGAATCGTTGTATAAAAAATGATGGTATGTATATCATTTGGTTTTAGAGAAATTTAAGTGGTTAAAGATGACCTAGAGATTAGACACTCGACCAAGTGTTGGGATCATGAAAGTTGATGTTTTCGTTTAGCACTAAAATCGAGTGAACTTTTTTCGATCGAGTGATTTCACACTTGAACCTTTAATGAAAGAGGTATACATGCATATCCGTTTGAGGTATCTAACGATGAGTATCGGGTCGACGTCATCAGTATTGAGACACCTTGATCACGAGTCAGCGTCGTATAGTGTTGGGTTTGTGGTGACACTATCGAATGACAGAGCGTTGTGGTTAGTTGGTCAGTGAATCTGCTAGCGTTTTATCGTGCTGGGGTTGTGGTAACCTTTTAAGCGACAAAATGTTATTGTTAAACAGATCAATGGATCTGTCAGCATTCTACCATATTAAGGTTGTGATAACCTTTGAGCGACAAAACGATGTTTTTTTATTGATGGTTGGATTCAGTGAAAAGCCATTGTCAACGAACATATACATTGAAAATGGATAAATTTCCGTTGGTAATGACCTTTTCCAACGAATTCCTTGTGGTTGGAAAACAATCGTTGAAAAATGACATCCGTTACGATTTGCAACGATATTTCAACGGATGATATTTGTTGATAATATTCAAGGGATCGAAGTAGATATATCCATTGAAAGTGTCAACTAATACTCGTTGCAAAGAGTCCACAGTTTCCCATTGAAAAGTGTCAATGGATATCTGTTGAAGTTGTTGGCGAGACTTAGCAACGAATACTCGTTGGAAAACAATGACGAGAATCTTATAATATTCCAACGAATGCCCGTAGAAAATTTTGTTCTTTTTATCAACGGGCATCCATATATAATTTGACGAATTTAATTAAAACCATAAATAATTTTTTAATATATATATAATTTCTACAAAATTAAAAAGCAAATTTACTACATCTCATCTAAACCAACACCATCGTCTTAATCTCGTACTCGCCAACGCCTCCTAAAAGGGTTGCATCAGGGTCGATGATCGGTTCTTATCTCGGTGTTGTTGTCCTCGTTGGTGGTTATAGTTTATACGCTTCGCCTGTCATCAACTCGATAATACCATTTATAAGACGCATATATGCTCGTGTTTCTTGAAGCGTTAATTGTGTTTCTCGAAGAGTGTCTTGCATTGTTTGAAGATTAGTCTCGAGCTGATTGATGCGTCTTTCTTGCATAAATGTCTCATTCACTGCGGGGGGTACCGTCTAGGCGTCCTCGATGACATCTTTTTGTAAAGCACCTAGACTGTATAGATGCCCATTATATGGTCTAACAAAGAGAAATATAAAACAAATTAAAAATAGCATATATCGATCCAAAATATTTATATAATTAAAGAATTAGTATAGCAATAATGTTATTATAAATCTCTCAATAAATTTGTTCTTTTGTAAAAGACAACCAATAGCTTTTAATTGTTGTGTGTTCTTGTTCGTCACAACTTTCACCGTTCATTATGCGCAGGGGTGAACAAGTTCAGGTTCGTCGATCTTTCCTAGAAGATGAGATTCTTCTTGGCGTGAGTCTCAACGACCAGCTCAAAAAGAGTCGGTTCTCTTTCTATTCTCTGCATTTATAACATTATAATAATATGATTAGTTAAAAATTTGAATAAAACTAAATTGAAATTATAATTTAAATATTTCTTACTAATTCTTTCTTTATTTTTTAAAACAATTTCGATCTCGAGGTATGGTGATGCGGACCATTCCTAGGAACTTTTTCTCCATACCAACATTTTTTTGCCTTCTCGCTATCGGCCTCTAACTCTCAATGTTTGACTAGTTGGTTGAATACCTTGTTCGTTGTCCATATCGGTTTGGTGTTCTTCTAATAATAGTTGTGCTTAACGTTGTTCATCATCAAGCGCAACCAAGCTTGTGTATCGCTCATCCAAGCGAATATATAAGTGATGTATCATTCTTCTGTCATCTATATGCGCACTACAAAATTAATATTAAATAAATTAATTGATGAATAAAATTCTATAATAATTTTAAATTAGTTTTATATTAAATAAACTTACGATAAATATACACCATCATCAGCGGCGTATAACTTCCGGCGTCACTTGCCAAGAATAATTAAGTCGATTTCATAAAGATTATTGGATGATGTTATTGTTTATGTGTTTAAGAATATCATCCACATCAAACCTACACATGTAAACAAAATGATTTGACAATAGTTATAACTAATTCAAACATCAATATTTCTTAATGAATAATATCTTATCATAACGTCCCCTCATGACGTTCGAGATTAATAATGAGTATATTGAGACGTTCTTCGAAAATACAGATCAAAACGTTAATTTCCACCACATCATCTTCCTCATCAAATATCGGTGGTGACGATATAGGTAAAGAAGGCCAATATGGCGGCAGTGGTGGTGGTGGTGGGGCTCCTATAGAACCCGCCACCAATCCACCATGACCGATAAATTGCCGAGTTCTCATTGTGTTTAAGTGTTTAGGAATTATTTTTGAAAGAAATTGATGTTTTGGGTCTTTGATTGTGTCGAAAATGAACTGTTTACTGGATTAAATACAAATATTTCCAACGGGAATCCGTTGGAATTGTCTACGGATGCCCGTTGGGAAGTTGTGTTCTCGAGGCAACGAATGGCATAAATGGTTCTACATCTTCATTTTAACGGGCATCCATTGAAAATTCTAACGGATTTCCATTGGAAGACATCGTCCCATGCAACGAGGGTACTAGGCGTAACATATCCATCATTACCATTTTAAACAGATGCCCATTGAAATTTTCTAACAGGCATCCATTGGCAACTTTGAATCATTTTAACAGGTATCTGTTGGTTGTTTTATATGCTTAAATAGGTATCCGTTGGACATTCTCAATAGATGACCGTTTTAAATTGAAGAAAACGTGAAATTTTAATAAGTGTCGAATAGAATTAAATGATTCAACGAATTTCCATTGCGTTTGCCAATGAATGCCGGATGAAATTGGAATATGTGATGTTAAAAAAATTTGATATTAAAATTATAAAATTCACATATCTTCTTCGGTTGATTCTTCAATTGGTGAGTATTCCTTCAATTGTGGTTTTTGATGTCCGCGATCTCCATCATATTCTACCGATTCTTGTAAATCACTCATCATGTTTAATTGTTCGTTAAGGATTTACATTACAGTTTGCATGTACGATGCCTTTTCATTTTGTACCGCATTCTTTTGATAATTTTTTTATCTTTTCTGAATGTATGTCCACGAGAATGAAATCTTCTTTGACAATTAAACCAACATGGTTTCTTCCCATATACTAGTCGAAATGAATATGTATCCTCCATACAATATAGACATGTCAATCTCTCGTGCGTGCTCCATCCACATTACATTTCATATGCAATAAAGTTTCTAATTGTCCACAATAAGACTACTTTCAATGTGAAATTTTGCTTCGTACTTTTTATGCGTTTGCTCTATATTCTCATGGTCAGGAAAAAATATTTGACAACATTTTCACATATGGATTGATCGTTGACGTTTCATAAAAAACTTCTTCATTTGTTTCCATTTATTGTGTTTCTTGCACACTATCACCAACGCCACATATTTACTATGAAATAACCAAATTTCATAGTTCTCTTCGAAACCCACCTTGTAAAGGTGTTTACAAACAATTTTTTGATATCGATATTTTCTGTTTTGCATCTTTTACAAGGACGTAACATTGTCTCGTGTTCTTGATACAAAGGTTGCATCGATGCAAAACTCATGAATCTTTCTAATCCTTGTAAGAATTCTTGAGTAATTTTCTCGGTTATGGAATATTTTTTTCTATATATCGAATTTCTCAACCTGTATATATCTCTATTTGAAGAAGACGACATTTTTTGAAAACAAATTTTATGTTGATGGCTTGATGGTAAAAAGTTCGAGTTTGATGTATAAATAGTTTATATCCCAACAAATGCCCATTAAAAATACTGACGGATGCCCATTGAAAATTCCAATGAATGATCGTTGAAATACAATGTTGGATTGTTCCAACGGAAACCTTGAAATTCTAAAATTTCCAACGAGAATCTGTTGGATTAAATGTCGGTTTTCAATGGGCTTCCAACAAATTCATGAGAAATTTTGTAATGGATAATATCCGTTGGAAATTCTAACGAATTGTAACGAACTTCGGTCGTTGATAATTTTCCAAATCACATTACAATCCGTTGCAAATTATATTATTGGATGAATTTGTTTATCCGTTCGTTGATATTCGTTTTGTTTTTTTGTAGTGCTCGCGAGAGCTTCAATGTGCTGGGGTCTTTTGAACTTTCCACTACAAAAAAAAAACACCCAATTTCCAACGGACGAGGCAATGGATCAGTCCGTTGATACGAAATGGCAACGAATTGTTCGGATTTGTGAGCACTTTCAACGGCCACAAATCCGTTGGAATCCGTTACAAATTTCAACGGAGGGTTAACGGATATTTTTCGTTGCCCCATCCATTGCAATCCGTCGAAATTTTTAACGGAATGTTAACGGATTCCTTCCGTTGGCCATTTCCGTTGGAAGTGCATTAGAAGCCGTGGAAAAAATTTTCGATGTGCATCTGTTGAAATTGGCAATGGATGCCCGTTGAAATTGTTAATTTCGAGGTGCACCAGTGGAAATAAATTCACGTGAACTTGCAACGGGCATCCGTTGCACTTTTCAACGGATGTCTGTTGGAACTTGCACTATTTAGATCAAATCCAAAGATTGCATCAATCCATCAATAACAAACATATTCTTTAAAAAAAAATATTGTCTTCTTCACATCTAGATATATATAGATCGAGAGAGTGGATGTATAGAAGAAAAGATCCTATAACCGAAGAGATTACGCAAGAATTCGTACACGGATTGGAGTAATTCAAGAGTTTGCATCGATGCAGCCTTTGTGTCAAGAACGTGGGACAATGTTATGTCCATGCAAAAGATGCAAAAACATAAAGTATCGAAGTCAAGAAATTGTTTGCAAACATCTTTATAAGGTGGGTTTTGTTGAAAATTACGAATTTTTTTTTTCACGGCGAAAGCATCAACGACCAATCCATATGTGGAAATGGTGTCAGATGCTTTTCTTGGAGTTGTTAATAAACAAACGCATGAAGAGATGTCGAACATCGATGCATGTAGATTCTCAACCTTTTAAATTCGGCAAAACAGCCTATGTATGAAGGTTGTCGAGAAGGTCAGTCTCACTTATCTTTATCTTCAAGATTGATGAGTATAAAAACGGACTACAATATGACTCAAAATTGCATGGATTCATTTTGCAAAACAATGCGTGAATATTTACCGGAAAATAATCAAGCTCCTGAAACATACTACGAAACAAAGAATGTGTTAAAAGATTTGGGAATACCACATGAGAAAATTGATGTTTGTAGAAACAGTTGCATGTTGTTTTGGGGAAAGGATAAAGACTTGTTGGAATGCAAGTTTTGCAGTGCAAGCAGATTTCGGCGTAAAAACCATCTTCAAGTAAATATGTACCATGCAAGAAAATGTTCTATATGTCTGTAGCAAATAGGTTGAAAAGGTTATTTGAATCGAAAAAAACCGTTGCGGTAATGAGATGACACGCAGAATACTCGACGACCGAAGGTATAATGCAACATCCATCGGATGGTAAGGCTTGGAAAGATTTCAGTGAAATGTTTCCCGAGTTCGCGTATGAAACAAGAAATGTTTATCATTGCCTGTGCACGGTTGGTATTAGTCCATATAGACAATCTAGAAGTCAATATTCTCTGTGGCCGGTGATTTTGTCTCCGTATAATTTGCATCCCGAGATGTGTTTGAAAAGAAAGGTAATGTTTTTGACGTGCTGATTCCAGGACCAGAACATCCAAAAAAAATTTCGATGTCTTTTTGCAGCCCCTAATTCATGGATTAAGACAGTTGTGGAACGAAGGAATTCTTGCTTATGACGTCAGTACGAAGCAAAATTTCACATTGAAAGCGGTCTTGTTGTGGACAATTAGCGATTTTCCTATCTATGGAATGTTATCTGGATGGAGCACGCACGAAAGATTAGCATGTCCATATCGTATGAAGGATACAGATTCATTTCGACTAGTACATGGTAAGAAACCATGATTGTTTGATTGTCATAGAAGATTTCTTCCTCGTGACCATGCTTTTCGGAAAGATAAAAAACATTTTCGGAAGAATGTGGTACAAAAAGAAGAGGCATCATGCATGCAAACCGGAACACAAACCCTTTATGAAAGATTGAACACAATGGGTGATTTACAAGAATCGGTAGAATGCGGTGGAGATCGTGGGCATCGTAAACCAAAAGGTCAAGGTGAATGGCATAACTGGTATAAACGTAGTATCTTTTGGGAACTACCATACTTGAAATCATTGATATTACGTCATAATTTAGATGTTATGCATATCAAAAAGAAATTTGTCGATAACATCATCAATATTGATTTGAATGTGATGAGTAAAATTAAGGATAATATACAATCAAGAAAAGATTTGAAGTCAATCTGTCGACGATCTGAGTTGGAATTAAAAGATGGAAGGTCACTTGTCCCGCTATTCAGATTGTCTGGTCTAGCGAAAATGAAATTATTAAAGTGGTTAAAAGAGGACGTTAAGGTTCCAGATGGATATGCATCGAACATTGCTCGGTGTGTGGATATTGTTGGTTCGAGGCTGATCGGGTTGAAAAGTCACAATTATCACATTTTCATGCAGCGACTCATTCCAATTGCATTTGCTGAGCTCTTACCACAAAATGTTCACGATGTGTTATGCGGAATCAGCATATTTTTCAGAGATATATGTTCAAGGAATTTTAAAAGGGATGACTTGGATTTAATGAAAACAATATCTCTGAAGTATTATGTGCATTGGAAAAAGTTTTTCCGCCTTCATTCTTCAATGTCATGGAGTATTTGCCAATACATTTACCAGATGAGGCAATGCTCGGTGGGCCAATTGAATTCAGATGGATGTATCCTTTCGAAAGGTTTTTCATTCATTTAAAGAAAAAAACAAAAAACAAAGCAGCGGTCGAAGGATCTATTGTCAATGAATACTTGCTGGAAGAAATCACATATTTCAGCATATTTTATTTCGAGTCGTATATTCAAACAAAAGAACGACGTGCAACGGATGATCACACAAACTATTTGTATCAATATAATCCACAGTTTGACACAATCCCTGAGATGTTTACATCGATTGGACGTATAGGAGGTAAATCCGATGAATATTGGTTATCACCAGAGGAGTATAATCACGTCCACACATATATACTACTAAATTTTCAAGAGTTATTACCGTTCGAAATGTACTGGTATATATTAATTTCAATCTTTTACATATATCAAATTTAACGTATTTTCATTATACAGGATATTTGATGAAGAAGTACTTGGTACATATCCTCATCTAAATGCAAATGAACTCACATACATGAAAGTTCAACATTATGGCTCGTGGTTTAGAGACTACGTAAGTACTCGTGTACACATATATTAAAATTAATTGCATTTATTATAAAGTATTCATTTGTTTTTATTATACGTACAGGTGAAATGTTCTGATGAAAGACTTCCTACGTGATTAAAAGATTTGGCTAATGGTCCTGCACGAAATGTCATGTGTTGGCCAATCTTGTTTACTCGCGGCTACACGTTCTACACGTACGAACACGGAAAACAAAGAAGCACATACAACTATGGCGTTTGCGTTAATAGTGATATAGAGGGTGATAACTTCTACGAAATTTTGCACTAAATCATACAAGTGGAATTTCTCGGTCTTGTTGGGTTGAAGGTGATGTTTTTTTAAATGTCAGTGGTTTGACCGAACTGTAAGACGTGGAATACGAAAAAACCGTTGGAGAGGAATTGACGTTAATCCGACACGACAATATGGTAAGTATGATCCATTCATCACAATATATCAGTAGATCAAGTATGTTACATGGAATATCCAACAACACTGAAACGTCGAAGAAAGGAGTGGTGGGCCGTAGTAAAGATCAAGCCACGAGGGATCGTCAGCTCTGATGATAAAGAAGATCCGTTGCAACCCGATCATCCGCAATCAATTCGTTTAATTGATTCAGATTGCGAAGAGATTCTCCCAAGAACTGACATATACGGAGAATTCATAACGGATGCCCGTTGCAAAGGGAGACAAGCCGCCATTTCACCGTATGTTGCCTAGGGAACACGCATTTCCAACGGGCATCCGTTGGAATTTCTAGCGAATGCCGTTGGAAATTTCTGTATATAAACCGTTGAACAGTTTCATTTTTAAACACAAATCAAAACCTCAAAATCCTCTCAAAATTTACATTTCACACACAAACACATTTACAAACACTAGACCAAAAAATGAGGGCTAGATGATTTATAGGATCGGGAGGAATGTTGGTTGGTTCTGCGGGAGCTCCTCTCCCGCCTCCACCACCACCATATCTTCCTCCTTCATCAATATCGGTACCGCCAATATTTGATGAAGAGGACGATATGCTAGGACGTTATGGTAAAAAATCATTATTTGCATTTATATTATTGTAAGTTATAAATAATATCTAACTTTTTAATTTGATATTGCAGGTTTGACGTGGATGATGTGATCAAACACACGAACAACGACATCATCCAAGGATCCTTACAGGACTAATTATATTATTGTTGGCAAGTTACGCTAGAAGCCGTGCACCAGCGATGATGGTGCACTTTTATCGTAAGTTTTAAATTATATTTAATTTAAAATTATTAGTTATATATATGTTATAAAACTAACAAATTATAAATTATTTTGCAGCGCACATATAGAGGGCAGAGAAAGGATACAACACGTATCTACACAGCATGGGTGCACGACATGCAGGCTCGGATGCGCCTTATGATGAAAAACGCCAAGCGCAACTACTATACTATAAATCACAAACCGACATGGGCAACGGACGAGGTCTTAAATCAAATGATTCGACATTGGGAATCCGTAGACTTCAAGGCTAAGAGCGAGAAAACCAAAAAATATCGGTACGGCGAGAAGGTTCCCGGAGATGGTCTGCATCGCCATACTTCGGGATCAAAATCATTCCCGAAGAGAAAACATGAATTGGTAGAATTTATTATTACTTACATTTTTTTTAAATATTTATTTAATTAAGTTTATTTTATATTACGGATGCAACGGATAGGAAGAGAACGACTCTTCTTGAGCTGGTACTGGAAACCCACGCCAAGAAGAAGCCGGTCGTCGGGAAAGAGATCGACGAACCCGAACTCGACGATCCTCGAGCGGAGAGAACCGTGAAAGTTGTGATGGAGAAGATTACATAGCAATCACAAGCTTGCGGTTCAACTCCCGACGAGCTGAGTCCTTTGCAAAAGGAAAAAATTTATTTAGAGGTAAACACTTTTTTTGTGTTTTTCGATTATTAATAAAATATTTTGTAAAATCTAACTCTAATTTTTTTTGTCCTGTAGTCTGTGAAACCGTATAAGGGGCGTCTATACGGTCTTGGGGCGTTTCAAAAAGATATCGTCGAGGAGCCACGACGGTACCTTCCGCAGTCCAAGAGAGTTTCACGCAACAACGGCAAATCGAGGATCTCGAATCAAAACTTCGAGAAACTCGAGCCCACATGACGCGACAAACCTCCCAAATATAGCAGTTGGAGAGCGTCATTGAGTTGCTTTCTGGCCAGGTGAGGGGATCAACGCCGCGACAAGAAGCGGGTCTCAATTCATATGCAATGCCGTCTAGAGGTGGTGGGAATCGCGGAGATGATATCGGCCTAACCGATCTAAATGAGATGTAATAGGATTAGTTTTAGTTTTAATTTTTTTTCTAAACAATTTTAATATTTAATAAAAAAAATTTATTTTAAAAAATATTATTATTATTATTTTTATTATTTTTATTTTTTTGACCAAGTTTCCAACGGATGCCTGTTGCAATTGCTAACGAGCATCCGTTGGACGCTATTTTCCCGCCAAATAGTAACGGACGTCCGTTGCCCTTTCACGCCAATTTCCAACGGATGCCCGTTGGAAATTTTAAATTCCCACTCATTTTTCCCGCATGGATGGCAACGGGTGTCCGTTTTGTAACGGGATCCGTTATAAAATTTTTCAACGGCCATCCGTTATAAAGTTTCAACGGCGTCATCCGTTGGCCCTCCCGTTACACTTTTGCAACGGATATTATCCGTTGTAACTCCGTTGCGAATGGCAACGGATCCCAATTTACAACGAGCGATTCCCAATGGGCTCAAATCCGTTGTCTTCCGTTGGGAAACGCCTTTTCCAACGGATTTAAGGCGTTTTTCAACGGATTTGTCCAAAAACTCCTGTTTTTTGTAGTGTTCCTAGCGTATGCCCAGGTTAGAACATTATGGACTCTACGATTTATGATTCGATATGATACTAGTCCTAATCCTAGGATACACAATTAGATTGGGTAGAATTTTCTGTAGAGAGAATACATAGCAAGAAGTGCATATACATATTAGTTTTACTGAGTGCATAAGTCACACTCATCTTATTTTTGCATTGTCATGTATGGACATGTTATGGCGAGAAAAAAGAACAATGAGGTTGAGCAGAACTAGTAGGGCTCACAACGGATTGATAAAAGAGGTTTGCAGTAGGTCTTGATAAGCTTTGTTTTGCATTTCATATATAACTATTATTTATCGTAATTATGATTTTTATATATTTCTTCTTTATATAGTTCGAACCACTATTATTTTAAATAAAATCATTTCTTTTATTTTATAAAAATATTTGAACGATGATATATATGGTCACCTCTTGGAGGTGATGGTAGACACTTCTAGTCCCAAGGGTGTTCCGTGATTTTGGTGTTACTGATATCAAAGCTTGGTTTTTGTTTTCGTATTTTATCGTTTTCGATATTTTTAACTATTTTATGAAATGTTTTAGAAAAGCCACAAGACCGTATCAGATACATCTTGAAACGTTTAGTTGGCTTTTGAGATGCATAAAACTAATATTTGTTAATTGTATGTCTTGTAGATGGTATCACAGGGATGGTTACTAGAGCTTTTGATCATGGAATAAATGAAGGCTCTCGTTCAACTGTCTGTACGTAGTCCCCATCACTGAGACAAAGGACTTAGAGTGGGATTGATAGATATGTCATAATAGAAGTGTTAACGGAGCTACTAGCAGAAGGTCAACAACATGACCAAAAGAAGGGCTTAGCGATGCAGAAAGCATCGCCATATGTATCGTCGTAAGCACCACCACCCGCCACTAGTATAGTGGCATACATCGTCGTAAGTATTGTTGTCACCACCCTCATTTCCTCCCAAAAATTTTAATCAAAGGCAGATGAAAATATTAGAGTATTTTTATATCATAGATCATATGGTTAAATAGGTTAAATACGATACCAAAACGTTTTGTGGAGGTGTGAGACCATATTAGAGAAAAATAGAAAAAAATTGCCCTATCAACAAATTCGAGGTATCCATGCCATCGTTATGGACGTGACCATATTGGATCATTCCACAAATTTGATAGAAGAGTATGATGCTTTTGATGTGGAAATTTTGAACATCGGATACGTGAGTGTCCTCAGCAAGTGAGATGAACTATAAAACGAGAACAATTAGACCAGTGTTTTCATTGTAAGAGTAGGGAGAACTTGTAAAGGGATTGTACGATTCCACCAACCCACCACCACCAACATGATCAATATTGTATATTACGAAGGCGTTAAAATGTAGGATCGCAATATATTTCTTGGGAGGACACTAGAAGAAAAGCGATAATCAATAAGCACACGCTCAACGTAACGTCGATATGTTATGTTATTATAATTTATTTATGTGTATATATCTTTACATAATATGAATTATCTATATGATAGATGATTTTAGTGAGAGAATTGAGAAGTTGGGTTATTTAAATCGTTCGTGTGATTTAAGATCGGAATCGTGGGAGGTATACCTATTCTTATGTTATTGGATGGTGATGCAACACGTAGTTTTATGAGTTCGTCGGTGGTTAGTAAATTATGGTTAGTTTTGTGGTTAATTGGTACTTAAAGGTTAAAATAAAAAATTAATTGGACAAAATATAAAATATAAAATATAAAATATTAAAAAAATAAAATAAGATTAAGTAAAATGCCCATTAATTGCCATTTGATCTAATTATTGCTTAATGTCCTTAATAAAATTCTAAAAATTAAATTAAATAAAATTTGAAACATAAAATAAGTTAAAAAATGGATAAAAATATTTTAAAACAGTTTTTCCTATTATAGATCGTTTAGATTGCATGAATTATATGGGTTGTTTGAATCTCATGAGTAATATAGGTCGTGTGGGTCGCATGGGTCATATGAGTTGCATTTAGTCGTGTGTATTGCACTGGATCATACTGAGTCGTTTTGGATCGCAATGAATCGTTCGAGTCGTAGTGGATTATTTTAGGTCACACTTGATCGTTTGGATTATATTGGATCATATGAACAATTTAAAAATATCAATATTATAAAGATATTTTTGAAATTAATTTTGTTAGAGTAGGTTAGATTAAAATCTATTAGCATTTTAATGATATTTTTGAATTTAACCTGTTCTAATAACTTATAAATAATAATTTCTTATTTCCCCTCTTATTACATTACTTTGTAATAATCATATCACATAAGCAAAATTTCCACAATTTTCTAGAAAAAAGTATTAGATTAAGATATTAAAATATGTATACCGTGAAATAATATCATATATAATTTGCCAATGCTTAAAATATTATGCATGCATTATTTATTTGACACTGTTATATATTAATATTGCGTCAAAACCCAATGATTCCCGGCTTTAGAAAATTTAATTTAAGCATGTGAGTTCGCTGTTCATCTGTGACCTTTCCAACAAAATAACAATTGAATTGTGGTAAATAGAAGTATCTCAATTTTTTAATAATATTAAATCAAAATTTCGTAGGAATAAAACTTTGAGCAAAAAGAACAGGAAGTAGAGAATGTATTCTGAATGCCGTTTGTTTTGTTGTGTAGCAGAGAATCTCATTTAAAAAAAAGTAAAATATATATATATATATATATATTTAAATGGATCAACATGACATCTGATCCTAAATGGAATATATTTTATTTGCAAAATTCTTATTTTGGAAAGAAATATTCAGTATTACGTTAATGGAAACCATATTAAATCTGATTAAAAATCATAAAATAAATTTCTTCTAAAATTATATAAAAATTGGATTAAAGGCTTATTTTGAAATTCTTTACTTATATAAACAGACTATAATTATTATGTGTATACGTATATTTTATATAAATATAAATATATGGGATGAGGGCCCTACTCACTATCGCTATTATTAGTTGTTTGAATGGTTGAATGAGATATGGTCCAGTGCCTTCACAACGTGTCGAGATGTTATTCCCTGTGGTGTAAATTTACGTAAATATATATCAATATTAGTATGGTATCAAAGTTTGAAACATTTTTTTCCCTCGATTTTTGTATTGATATGATTTTTTAAAAATATGACAAACAACTTTCTATGGGATTATCAAAAATATTTTTGTAAGGCTAAAGTGTTTTAAAAATATTTTTGGCTGAAAAAAAGCTTCAATTTCAAATCTACCTTTACAATATTGATAATCTCATATTACCTTTGATGATAAACTTTTTCTCTCCTCTAGAGCACCTCTAATTCTCGCGCGAAAATTACTGTTCCCCCACACCACAATAGATTCGACGAGAGTAGCTTGCAATCGGTATCAGATTCGCTGCCAATAGGTTTAAAGCCTTTGTTGTCAACAAAGAAGCTTGCAATTAAACACGTTCCGCAGAAAAATTAGGTATGTATAGTGAGTTTTTCGTGTTTCTCTTGTGTTTATTGCAATGTCAAAGGTGACAGAGTGGGTCACAGAGTCGTACGGTCGCACTGGGTCACAGAGTCTCATCGAGGGGTCAAAGGGATCAAAGGTCGTCGCAGGGGTCCAAGGGTAAATGGGTCGAAAAGGGTCAAAGGGTCGCAGGGGTCCAAGGGTAAATGGGTCGAAAAGGGTCAAAGGGTCGCAGGGGTCCAAGGGTAAATGGGTCGCAAAGGGTCAAAGGGTCGCAGGGGTCTAAGGGTCGGATGGAAAAGGGGTCGCAAAGGGTTCAAAGGGTCGCAGAGGTAAAGGGGTCGTAGGGGTCCAAGGGTCGCAGAGGTAAAGGGTCGCAGGGGTCCAAGGGTCGCAAGGGTCGCAAGGGTTGCAAGGGTCGCAACGGTCGCAGGGGTCCAAGGGTCGCAGAGGTAAAGGGTCGCAGGGGTCCAAGGGTCACA
>CM071860.1:8310388-8355461 GCA_036759665.1 Gynandropsis gynandra
GTTTTCTGAGACAGCTTGTAGCACAACTCCTTTGCTTCCCTCTTTGGCTGTATCTCCTTGTTCTAGTTGCAATTCCAGTTCATACGCTGCTAAGATCCCTACTATTTCTTTAAAACTGGTTGTGTCAGTGTTCAAAGACATATTCATGGCTACTTTCTGAGCATGGAACTTCTTGGAAGACATCTTAATAGCTTCTTGACGAGTTTCTTGTCATCCAGGTTTTGTCCCAGTACACTTACTTCGTTTGCAATTGCATTCATCCGTCCACTGAATTCCTTCACACTTTCGTATTCTCCAATTTCCAGTTTTTCAAACTGGTGCTCCAACATATCTAGCCGTGTTCTCTTCACACTTGTTGTGCCTTCATGAATGGTTTCTAACGTGTCCCATGCCTCCTTAACTGATTCACACCCTTGAATCTGTTTAAATTCATTTATGTCAATTGAAGAGAAAATAGCTGTTAAAACTTTTGCGTTAAATGTCGAACTTCTCTTTTCGCTAGGTGTCCACTGATCTGATGGTTTTTCTTTTTCTTTTCCATTTTCGTCGATCATTGTAGGTGGTGTCCATCCGTTTTTGACAGCATTCCATGCATCTTCATCAATTCCTCGAATGCTTGCTCGCATCTTTACTTTCCAGTATCCATAATTTGTTGAATCTAGCATAACTAGTTTACCGAATGAATACATGTCTCTCGGTCCTTCCATTCTAGTCTTCTTCTTGGATCTCCAACCAGTTTTTAGATTTTACTCTAAATTTTGGTTACCTGCTCTAATACCAATTGAAATCTTATAGAAGACAGACTATTGAATCGATATTTAAAGGACCAGACGATACAAACAGTTATGTTATTTACTTGTCAATCTTTAGGTACACTTGTTGATTTCTACAATGTACTAAAGACCTCCACGGATAACTCCCCCTGAGTTAGACGTGTAAATACAACCACCACTGTTTTCACTCACCACCCAGTATCCAATTAGGTACACCTAAAAACCTTGAACTCCCCTGTTCACTGTTTTCTGTACCTCAACGATACTGACCAATTAAGTACACCTAAAACCTGAACTCCCTTGTTCTGTGTTTTGTGTACTCAGATAATCTGTCCAGATTCGTTGATCATCATTTTTCATTTCAGATCAACTTATCTGCCCTTTCTCTCGGCTCAGTAACCACCACCGGTTCTTCCGCCGCGCCGTCATGCTGAAATCTCTTCAGCTTTGAATCCGGTCGATTCTCTTGGTTCCTCAATCTTCTCGTTGACTTGCTCCAGTCTCCTTTAATTTGAAATCACCTCCCTTAGTTTTCTCAACTACCTGAAACAACATAAACAAACTCCGATCCAATTTTTACTGCATTCACAAACTAGACCATATCTATTTAAAACTATTATGAGAATCTATAACATGTTTATTTTTATCAGAGGTATTTCTTTTTATTGCTTGCTCTTGGGGATCCCACCTAAATTTTTTGCCTTATTCTCATACAATAATGTATATTGTTTAATGCTAAACAAGGACCTACACACATATACCATAAAAATTAAACAAATGTATTTTCAAGTATGTTTTGGCTCCCAAAGAAATTATACTAAACGGCGAAGAATCTGCTATATGATTCAGATTTGATTTCATTACAAAGTTGATTTAATTTTAAAAAGGAATTGGTTACAACTTGCAACATTACCGACATAAACATATATATACATGTTTTATAAACATATTAACATTTTTTCAATTTTAAAAAATATTACTATTAATAAAAATCCGAATTAAAAAAAGAGTGGTGATAATTTATCTGTAAAACAAATAAAAATGCAATAAATCGCGATAATTTTATTATTTAATATATTTTACATTACAAGAAATGGGGAGGGAAGAGAATGTACGGTCAGACAGTGAGCAAGTCGAGAGGCATGTACGGAAACATAAGCCGAACATATACTATTAACTGTTTCAGTTCCTCTCAGCCAATGAAAAATAGACAACATCTACAATTTTTTCTTTCCAAAACCACCCTTACTCTGCCCCACTTTTAATTTAATATCCCTAGGTGGGTTTTCATCCTCTATTCTATTCCATAAATATCCTTATCTATATTTACATATACATCAATACACGTATAAGTCTATACGTGGTGCGACCATTCACCCATTCAAATATTTCTAGAAAGAAAAATCTCTATATAATTTTTCTTTATTGTAAATTTTATATTTGAGAAATTAAATATATAGCGGTTGAGCCAACCCGGAGAGACACACGTAATATATATCTATAGATATTTTATTACTTGCACAGAGATACTGTTCTGCTTTGCACATACGTAGACATAACCCAATAAGAAAAAACGACAAAAACGACGATAATATAACTAGCTTTGTTAGAAAGATACCCAGAGACGGAGGGAGAGAGAGAGAGAGAAAATGGTGTCCTTCTTTGTTATATAGTCGGCTTTTGTTTTGCTTTTGAAAGGGTGTAAGAGAGAAGATATTCACTGAGAGAGAGAGAGAGGAAGAGGGAGAGAGAGAGAATATGCTGTCCTTCTTTGTTGTATAGTTGGGTTTGGTTTCGCGTTTGAGAGGGTGTAATAGAGAAGATATTCACTTGGAGAGGGAGAGAGAGAGAGGGAGAGAGGGAGAGAGAGAGAGATGGGGCGAGGTAGGGTTCAGCTGAGGAGGATAGAGAACAAGATAAACAGGCAAGTGACATTCTCAAAGAGAAGATCTGGTTTGCTCAAGAAAGCTCATGAGATTTCTGTGCTCTGCGATGCTGAGGTTGCTCTCATCATCTTCTCTTCCAAAGGAAAGCTTTTCGAGTATTCCACTGATTCCTGGTAATTAATATACCTTTTAATTTCTCTCTCTCTCTATATATATGTTTTTATCATATTTTGAGAACTAGTTTATCCCTTTATTCGATTTTGAGCTTTTGTGTATGTCGTAATCTGGATTGCTTTCACCATTATCGTTGCCAATTTGTCACCGCAGTTTCAAGAAACAAATACAAAATTCGTTCCTTGTAATAATTTATACTCATTTCGATAAGCTAGGATATGCTTGAGTTGAAATTAGGGTTTTTTTTTTGTTTATATATGTATGGATTCACGCAAAAGCTGTTCTTTAATCCAAGGGGAAAAACATAAAATGATAAAACTCTATGCATACTCGCCATCTTGACGTTCCTTTATATGTATACAAACATAGAAGCTCGTGTGTATGTGTGTGTGACTGATCTGAGAGTTTGATTTGAAACAAACAAAAAAGGAGTGAGATATGTGAAAAATCCCATGGGTATTAGGAAATGAAGAACTTTAATTTGATTATTTAAAGACGCACAAAGATTCATACATACTCAATGCATTTGTGGGTATATATATACATATATATATATATATATATTTAACTCAGTGATCTTAGATGACCAATCAAACAAGGTACAAGTGTGTTTGCATGTCTTTTAGCCATCGTTTCGTCCCTAAGAATTTACCGAACAAGTGAATTTTATTTCATAATCATTTAGACATAGGTAATTTACATTACTCTTTACTTTACCTTGTCCTTTTCATAACTTCTCTACTACCACGTCTCTGGTGTGAATGGGATCTCCGTGGCACATCATATATAATGTTTGAGACTTAAAATATGCTATTAAGGATTTAGAAATGAAGAGACACACACACACATATATATATTGCAAAGCTTGTGAGATATAACAACATTTGAATCTATTGAGATATCTTTGAACTATAATTTAATGTGTGTGTATATATAGTTTATAGTACAAGGATACAATTTGTTTATTATGATCGTAGCGATTTATTTCGTTATATGATTGTAATTAAGTGATGTGAGTTTATTAATTGAAGCGAGCATTGTTTTATTTTCTGTCATATCAAGCATGGAGAGGATCCTTGAGCGCTATGACCGATACTTGTACTCAGACAAACAACTCGTCGGACGCGACATTTCACAGAGCGTAAGTATACTGTTTTTTTAAAACATAATTACTCGATTTTACTTTGGTTATATACTCTTAAATACTTATATTTCACATTATTACCGCATCTTAAAATAAAATAAAATAAAAATATCCAGGAAAATTGGGTTCTAGAGCACGCAAAGCTCAAGGCAAGAGTGGAAGTCCTTGAGAAGAACAAAAAGTACGTCTTCATTTTCGCGCCTCAAGATTAAAAAAATTACATGCTTTAGATAAATCACATTCCGATTTCTCACATGATTTAGCTTTCAATTTATTTATTTTCCAAAATCTAGTAACTATATATATCATTTGCATAAGGGTATAGACATATACATAAATAAACGGTTATATATATAGATCATTGTGATGTTGAAATTTCAGGAACTTTATGGGAGAAGATCTTGATTGTTTGAGCATGAAGGAGCTTCAAAGCCTTGAAATTCAGCTGGATACTGCAATCAAGAGCATTAGATCAAGGAAGGTAAGATGAACACGAAACAAACGTATCATAAGCATATATGTGCGTGTAAATCATAACTTTGATTCTAATGCCTAATTGCAGAATCAAGTCATGTTCGAATCCATAGCTCAGCTTCAGAAGAAGGTAAGACATATATCTATTTATAGAGAGAGAGAGATGGAGAGAAAGAGAGAGACAGGGAGCGAGTGTGAAAATCAATGTTCCGATATTTTTTTATACATAATGTGATATTGATTTTGGTCACAAATTCTAATGGAATCCATCATCAGGACAAGTCCTTGCAAGAGCAAAATAACCAGCTTCTTAAAAAGGTCAGATACATTTTCCTCATCACTTAGAATCTAGACATATATATGTAGGTTTGATTATTATCAATTTTTTACACTCTTACTTACCGACATAATTGGACAATGGAAAAGTTGAGCTTCTCTATACTATAATAATTGATGGAGGATATTGGTATTTGAATATTCTTAAAAAGAGAAGAGAAATGTTTCTTTCTTTTCAATTTGTTTTTTTCTTATTTTTTGTTGCTTTCTTTCCAAACATACAATTTATATATTTATAGTTTTTTTTTCAATAAACTAGAATTTTCTACGGTCAACAAAATTAAAAGAAAGACATAAATGAAACTGAAATTTCATGCAGTCAAATCTGACATTTCGTTACTAAAATAACAATAACCTCTTCTACAAATTTCTAAACGTTTTGAAACTTGAACCATTAGAAAGTATACTCTCGGGGCATACAGATTCATAGGTTATACGTCGAATTTGATTTTCATTTGACCTTCCAAATGTCTGATGAAATCCATCCAAAAATTCTGATAGTTTTGAGTTTAATTCTTCAACAAATTCCTCCCTTAAACTCAAATTTCTCCGATCTTTCATACCGAGATACTTCTTCAAATTTTTGAACAGCACAGTTGGTAGAGGTTTTGTAAAAATATCTGCAACTTTGTCATGACTTGAACCAGGTGCAAAAACTTCGCCGTAATCGATTCCCGTCTTATGTGAATAACCTTTTGCAACTAGACGCGCCTTGTGTCTTTCAATTTCACCTTGGGCATTCATTTTATTCTTGTACACCCATTTGACACCAATGAGTTTGTATCCTTGAGGCAACTCCACCAAATCCCAAGTTTTGTTTCTTTCGTTTGCTTTTATCTTTTCATCCATTGCAGCTTTTCATCTTTTGTCTCTAACAGTCTCTTCGACATTGATGTTCTCCGAGTCTGCTAATATGCAAACCAAATGCACTTCCTCAGGTGACTCATACAGATCTTGTAGACTTCGTATCCTCGGTCGAATCGGCTCATCTTCATCTTCGTCATATACATGAGAAGTCGTTGGGGTGATTATCGGTGCAACACTCAATGACTCTCCTTGTGTTGCCTCCTTTTGGTTCTTCCAATCCCTCGTATTTTCTTCATTCACGTGTACGTCTCGACTTATAACCATCTTTCTGTCAATTGGATCAAACTACTTGAACACCTTCGTCTTCTCTTCATACCCAATGAACACATACTTCTTGCTCTTGTCATCGAGTTTGGTTCTTCTTTGATCTGTTACATGCGTATAGGCCACACTACCAAACACTTTAAAGTGTGATACAGTCGGCTTATGTCCACTCCAAGCTTCTTGTGGCATTTTGCTCTCCAAAATTGAATGCGGACATCGGTTTTGCACATACACCGCGCATTGCACTGCTTCTTCCCAAAATTTCTTTGGCATATCTTTTGTCTTCAGCATCGATCAAACCATATCAAGGATCGTTCGATTCTTCCTTTCAGTGACGCCATTCTGTTGAGGTGAGTATGGTGCTGTCAAGTATCTTTTGATGCCTTGTTCCTCACAATAGCTTATGAAGACGGTCGACATGTATTCTCCGTCTCTGTCCTACCGTAAAGCCTTGATGTAAAGATCATTTGTCTTCTCCACCATCGCTTTGAACTTCTTAAACACCTCAAATGCTTCAGACTTCTCCTTCAGAAAGTGAACCCATGTTTTCCTTGTATAATCATCAATGAAAGTGATGAAATATCTCTTCTCACTAAAGGATTTCGGAGTGATTGGACCACATATGTCGGTATTTACCAACTCGAGAGGTCTTCTTGCACGATATTCTGCCTTCTTTGGAAAAGTTTTCCTTGCATGCTTACCAAGGACACAACCTTCACAAAATGTCTTGATGTAGTCCATATATTTGGTAACCCATAGACCATTTCTTTCTTAGCTAACTCCTTTAGCCCACCATAATGAAAGTGTCTGAACCGTAAGTGCCATAACATTGCTTTATCCTCCATATTGACTTGCAAACACCTCTCTTGTATATTCTGCAAGTTCGATTTGAACATCCGTTTCTTCGCCATCTCCACGTACGCAAGCACTCGACCATTTTTGTTCTTCAATTGTAGTATTCAATCTTTCATGAAGACCGAATATCCTTTCTCCAATAGTTGACCTATACTGAGAATATTACGCTTCAAATCAGGTATGTAGTACACATCCTCCATGGTAATATCTTTTCCATTCTTCTGGAGAAAACGTATCTTTCCTCGGCCCTTGACTTTAACCTTCGACGCATCTCCAAAAGATACATACCCATCTGTTATCTCTTGCATATCAACAAAGAGATGTTTGTGCCCACACATATGGTTGCTAGCACCGGTGTCGAGATACCGCACCAATCCACCATTCGATGTGTCGCCTTCATGAGCCATCATGAGAACGACATCATCTTTGCTCCCATCTTCTTCGACTAGATTAACATTTTCTTCCACATTCTTCTTGAAAAAGCAATCTCTTGTATAGTGTCCATATTTGCCACAGTTATAACATTCGATGCTTGGGCCTGTAAGCGGCCTCCTATTTCATGATCGCGGCCTCGTCCATGCAAATTATGTTGGCTTGTTTGTCCTCTCTCTTCATTGTAACTTCCATGACCATTACATCCACCGCGATCAAAACTACGACCTCCATGACTACGTCCTCTTCCTCGGTTATGTTGTGCATACATCGTTTTGTCCTCCTGGATTACTTTTGTTTGTAAGGCTTCCTCGAATATCTCTTGCTTCTTTTTGTTTTTTCGTTGTTCATGCGCTTCTAAAGAACCCACGAGATCATCAACGATCATCTCTTCTAAATTCTTCGACTCCTCGATAGCACATACAACATCCTCAAAATCATTTATCAATGATCTAAGAATCTTCTCCATAACTCTTGCATCAGTGAGAGTTTCTCCATTGCGTTTGAGTTGATTCACCACTGTTTGTACACGAGTAATGTAGCTAGATACATCTTCTGACTCCTTCATCTTCATGGCCTCCAACTCGCCTCATAGAGTTAGAAGACACACTTGCTTAACTCGTTCGGCACCCTTGAACACCTTTTTCAATGTGTCCCATGCTTCCTTTGAGTTTTGATGCACTGACAATCTTCTCAAATCCCGAATCGTCTACAGCTTGGAATAAGAGAAAGAGAGCGGTCTTATCCTTCATTCGCATTTCTTTCAATGCTTTCAACTGGTTCGTTGTAGCACCGACAACGACTATAGCATCATAGCCACTTTCAACTACTTCCCATGCATCTTGTGAGCCAAGCCAGGCACGCATTTGAATGCTCCAATTGTCATAGTTTGTCTTGGTGAGTCGTGGCAACGATATCTGGCCCAATGATGAGCTTTCAAAATTCGCCATGGCTCTGATACCAATTTGATGGAAGAGGATATTGGTATTTGAAAACTCTTAAGAAGAGAACAAAAATGTTTCTTTCTTTTCCGTTTGTTTCTTTCTCATATTTCCCTGCTTGCTTTCCAAACATACAACTTACCTATTTATAGTTTTTTTCAATAGACTAGAATTTTCTACAGTCAACAAAATTAAAAGAAAAACATAAATGAGACCGAAATTCCATGCAGTCAAATCTAACCCTTGAAAACCATCAAAAAAAGAAATAACGTCTTCCACACATTTCCAAACATCTTGAAAACCATCAAAAAATTCTAACAGTTTTGAGTTTAATTCTTCAACAATTATATTATTGTAGATGATAAATGAATTCAAATCTAACTAAAAAAAATATTTAAAAATTCAGGGTTGAACTTCATTGAAATCCCAGGTTACTCTTATTGTGTCTGTTATATATTAGATTAAATGCATGAAGAATTTTTTTTATTATTGAAAGTGAAGTGTTAAGAAAATGAACAGATTAAGGAGAGGGGAAATATGGCTCATCAAGATCATCAGCCACAGTTCCAATCCTCTATTATTCAGACTCAATACTTAACCTCCAACAGGTCTCTCTCTCTCTATCCCTCGTAAATACTCATCCATGCTCATGCATGCATATATATATATATTGTTACATGCTTCGTCGATATTTGTCATAATGATTATATATAAATTTGTACAGAAATGGTTTGAGGGAGAGAGTTGACGGAGCAAACCCCTGTACACCGTTGATCAACGAAGTCAGCCCCATTCTTCCTACTTGGATGATACGTCCTACCAATGAATAAGAACATATAATCATATCATTATATATTTATTTATACATGTGTATCATATTGTGATTAATAATATACGTAGCTAACAGTTTTGGCAATATTGGTCGTTGATATTGGTCTTATATATGCTGAGCATATGTATGGTTATATAAATACTTTAAACGTTTGTAAAGTTAGGGTTTTTTCCTCCTAAAATTGGGGTTATAATTATTTATTCCTGAAAATACACGCATTAACTTTCCATTAAATTGCAAAATTTAATGCGTCATCTACATTACTCATCCCACCGGTAAAAGCAAAATCTGAATTAGAGGTGGGCAAATAGCGAATATCTGTAAATATCCGACTATTAGTATTCGTAATCGTCAAATATTCGATTTTATTAGTCGTATTCATAAATTCTGATATTCGTAAATTCGAATATCTACAAATATTCGGATATTAGTTGGATATCCATATTCGTATTCAAATCAATTTTTAAAAAATAATAATAAAAAATTCTTATAAAACTTTGATAATTATCAAATTATAATTCATAAGTAATCTTCAAATTTTGCACAAATACACACAAAAAATATAATATAAATAAACAAAACACCAATCACATCAATCTCTCAATCATCTAAATTTAACTTCGTCGATGACTCCATTAGCGTCGTTAATTCATCTAAACAACGTAACAAATTATTAGATTATCATATTAAATATCAAATACATTAAAATAAAAACTAGAATAAAAAAGTTATATCCTTACGAAGTTCTATTTTTTCGATATCTTGCAATGTGTCCATAGCATTATCCATCACATCTGGATTACGAATCTAATCTTGAGTGTAAATTAAAGTTTCAATCATATTAGGAGTCAGACAACTACGATACGGACTAATCACACGACCTCCCGTACTAAAAGCCGACTCTAAAACAACTGTAGATGCCGAAATAGCCAAAAGTTCTCGTCATCAAATAAAGAGTTTTATACTTACAACCCGAAATAGCCAAAATATCTATTTGTTTATATATTTTATATTTGATCTTAAAATAAAATTAATAATGTTTTTTATTTATGATTTGATCTTTAAAACTAATTTTATTATATATATCTATATCATAAATAGATTATTTATTTAATACTTACGGATACAAATAATTGCGAATAATTGAATATACTATTTGTATTTGTATTTGTCGAATATCTAATTTTTTATATTTGTATTTGTATTTGTTCCTTCGGATATTTGTATTTTCAGATCGAATACGGTTTAGGATTTAGGGTTTAGGGTTTATGCGACTCTAACGACTCTAAGAGTATTTCTGATATTCCGCCAAGGAGAAAGATCGATATATATTTTCGGAGTATTGAAGTCGATGGATAAAAAATTTAACGTCTAGTGTTCATATTTGAATAATAAAATGAAGGAAACTGTTTGGAGACGTTATTGTCTCGTTAGATTCCACCGAGACATATAAATCGTAGGGTCGCATAAGTCGTAGGGTCGTTAGAATCGTAGGGTTGCATAAGCCGAAGGGTCGTTAGAGTCGCATGGGTCACATGGGTTTCATATGTCGCATGTGTCACTGGGTCGCTAAAGTCGAATGGGTCGCATGTGTTACATAATCAATGTAACGAACCAAGTAAGTACGATCATTTGAGGTCGCATAGGTCGCATGGGTCGCATTGGTCGCATTGGTCGCATGGGGAGCATGGGTCACATAGGTCGCATGGGGAGCATGGGTTGCGTAGGTCGCATTGGTCGCCATATGTTTAATGAGGTAAATTTTATGCAAGTGTTGGACCTTTATCGAAGGAGTTTACTCCATATGTTGAACCTCTGCCGGCGAAAAGAGCAAGAGAAGTGGTTCAAGAACCTGAAGGGGAAGAGGAGTTTGTGTGGATTTCCAAGGGATTAATAAGGGGCTTGGTAACCCGATTTCCTACGTTCTTTGACGCTAGCGGTGAGAAGTTGACTAAGCTATATCTGTTCCTGAAGACACCTCGACATGAGCGGTGGTGGAAATCTGAGCTAGATATTCCCCGGGGCCAAAGTTTTGGGAGATTATATTAAAGGCCAACGTATGGCTTGAAGATGATGTAAGTTTTTTAACCCTTAGTCTCAGAGAGTTTTGTGTCATATGTATTCCTATGTGTTAATTTTTTTTTGCAGTAATTGGATGAGGAGTTGATGGAGCTGTCTTCTCGCTCGGCATTGGATCCTAGCGCGAATCAGAATTATTACGTTTTCATGTTGCTTTCATGCATACGCTTTCGCTGTGGATGTACGAGGATATGGAAACTTTTCCGGAAATTCTTAGTGATTTTTTGAATGCCAAGTATCCATTCAGAAGTACGAAGACACCAATTAGTGATTATGAAGGTTTTGTCCCGGTTCTAAACATTCCATCGGACAAAAATCGATGGGTAGGATGTCATTGGGTAGCCATCAAAGCAGATTTCAAAACCCGATGCATCATGATATACGCCTGCCAGATGAAGAAAACGAAAACGCATATCGATCCGGTGATTGAGAAGATAAGAAAAGTTATCCCCAAGATGCTCATTCTCGGAGGGTTTCCTTCTTTGGCTTCTGGAGAAGATGAATCGAAGTATGTGTATTATGAAGGTCTATCACAGAACCAAAGCGGGAATGACTGTGGTGTTTTCTCCTACAAATTCGTAGAAGCCTCGTTAATGAGGAGGAATATGTTTCGCTTAATTTGCGACGACAATGTTACTTCCATGCGTGAGAAGATGGCGGCTGATATATATATATTAATGGAGAAAGTATCTATGAACGCGAAGAAGACTAACTTGATATTTGGTACATTGTTTTTGTTTTGGACTGGTAGATGTAAACATTTGGTACATTATTTTTTTTAACATTTGGTACATTGTTTTTTTTAAATATTTGGTACTTTGTCGCAGGGGTCAAACGGTCGCAGAGGTACAAGGGTCACAGAGCCTCATATGACCCTTGCGACCCTTGCGACCCATGTGGCCATTGCGACCATTGCGACCCTTGCGACATATTTGTTCATTTCGATCATTGCGACCCTTCCGACCATTGCGACCTATTTTTCCATTTCGATCATTGCGACCCTTCCGGCCATTACGACCCATTTGTCCATTTCGACACTTTCGAAGAGATAAAGGGTCACAGAGGGACCTCTTCGACCCTAGGACCCCTACGACCCTTGTCCCTCTGCGACCCTTGGACCCCTGCGACCCATTTGTCCATTTCGACCCTTCCGACCATTGCGATCCTTCCGACCCTTGCGACCCTTACAACCCATTTGTCCATTTCGACCGTTTCGACTAGTCTTTTCTATGTCAGACTACTGTTTTTTCCAGGTGCTAGCTATGCTTTTTATTTTACCAATGCCACATTAAAGACCTATATTAAAAGGTTTTTTAATGTGGTCAATACATGTACCTTGGTCATTCTTTGTATTTAGTGTCTTTCTGGAATTTTAGGAGTCCATTTATTTTTCGTTAAATATGAGTTTATAAATAGAGGAGGAAAAACCGAAAAGCTACAACAATTTGTAGCACCAAATCATCTCTTGTTTCGAGTCTTTCATTCTCTCAAAAGGGTGATTTCTAACATCTAACCCTAAATTCTCTGAAAAATTCTTGTTACCTTTGTGACCGTTAAGGTCACATGGTCGACCCAGGGCATCGTGCTGTCTATTTGTTACTCAAGGTCTTGGTAATCGTCGGACTCGGTCTCTATGCAGATACACACAAGTACTTACAACGTGGATGGAGGACTTTGTGATGTATCTGCACTACATAAGGTCTTGGTAATCGGCAGACTCAGACATCAAGCTGTATCCGTGTTACCTAAGGTCACGGTTGGAGGTCAACTTGGAGAAGGCGTTGAGTCACACACAACTCTTCTTGCGGGGAAGGGCTCCGATGTGTCTCTAAACTCGGCATATTTGACATTTTTTTCTTTCCTTTTCTTTCTCGAACATCTTTTTTCCTTTTTTTTCAACCTTTTTCTTGCCTTTCTTCCTTTGAACTTCTTTTTTCCTTGTGACCTTTAAGACCTTATGTAACCTTATGTAACTTTTGTGACCTTTGTAACCTTTGAGACCTTATGTAATCAATATTTAAACGTTGAATATGTCTTATTTTGCATTTATTGTTCGTAAGATTATGACCCAATATGACCCGTTATGCGACGCTCAATCGGATTAAATTAGAATCAGGTTTAAATGGGAACCCATCTGACGCATGCGACCACATATGACCCTTGTACGACTCATGTGACCACACATGACACGTGTACGACTCATGCGACCACACATGACCCTTGTACGACTCATGCGACCCAATATGACCATATATGACCCATGGACGACTCATGCGATCACATATGACCCATGGACGTCTAATGCGACCACATATGACCCTTGTACGACTCAGGCGACCCTATATGACCACATATGACCCATGGACGACTCATGCGACCACATATGACCCTTGGACGACTCATGCGACCTATGCGACTCATGCGAATTGTCGTTTTGCTGTCAGACTCCTGTCTTTCAACCCATGTGACCCTTCCGACCCATGTGACTCTTCCTACCCATGTGACTTGTCATTTTGCTGTCAGACCCCTGTCTTGCGACCCATGTGACCCTTCCGACCCATGTGACCCTTCCGACCCATGTATATAAGTTAACGTCTACATCTCTTCTCTTAGTATGCATATCTAACCCATATTTCTATGAAAAATCTTTTTTACCTTTGTGACCTGCGTGGCGCAGTCACCATTGTCGACACAGGGCATCGTGCTATCTATGTGTTACTCAAGGTCTTGGTAATCGGCGGACTCAGGCTCTATGCAGTCACTGATGAGTTGCGGGGGTGACTTAGGTGACGATGTTGGGTCACTCTTCAAATGTGACTGGAAGACAAAGTACATGGCATGAGATGACTTAGGTGATGGTGTTGGGTCACTCTCGGCTGATGAACTATCTCTCCAGTGAACTCATGCGACCCTCATTTGTCATTAATTAGTTTGGCGTTGTAGATGTATTGTGTTGATGGTATATATCTAATTTAGAATCAATATAGATAATAATATAAATAATATCGACATTTGAACAAAATGTTAAATGTATTGTTTAATCATCCGCCGAGTTCTTAAAACACTACTATCACTTTTGAAACACAGGCATTGGTTATACACAACTCAACTAGGTACACATGGGTCACAATCTGTTTTAACCGTTGATTGACGTTGTAAATGTATTGTTTTGATTTAGAATATTTGTAAATGTATTGTTTTGATTTAGAATATTTGTAAATGTATTGTTTTGATTTAGAATATTTGTCATTTTATCATTATAAACCCGTAAATTCGTCGAGTTCGCATCTATTCATCAATATATGCGACCCATGCAACCCATGCGACCTTCATGCGATCCTTATTTGGCATTAATTAGTTTGACGTTGTAAATGTATTGTTTTGATTGGTTTTTGGTATTTTATAATCATAAACCCGTAAATTCATCGATTTCGCATCTATTCATCAATATATTCGACCATGCGACCCATGCGATCCTTATTTGGCATTAATTAGTTTGACGTTGTAAATGTATTGTTTTGATTGGTTTTTGTCATTTTATCATTATAAACTAGTAAATTCGTTGATTTCGCATCTATTGATCCATATATGCGACCAAGTGACCCATACCATTATGTTTGAGTTGGAGTTGTAAATGTCTAATTTAGAATCAATATAGATAATAATATAAATAATATCGACATTTGAAGAAAATGTTAAATGTATTGTTTAATCATCCCCCGAGTTCTTAAAACACTACTATCACTTTTGAAACACGGGCATTGGTTATACACAACTGAACTAGGTACACATGGGTCACAATCTGTTTTAACCGTTGATTGACGTTGTAAATGTATTGTTTTGATTGGTTTTTGTCATTTTATCATCCCAAACCCATAAATTCGTCATTTTATCATCATAAACCCGTAAATTCGTCGAGTTCGCATCTATTCATCAATATATGCGACCATGCGACCCATGCGAACCATGCGAACCATGCGACCCTCATTTGATTGGTTTTTGACATTTTATCATTTTCACCAAAATTCTCGCCGAACTTTTCACCAAAATTTGAAAAAACTTTTCGAATTCCATCTGACGGCGATTCGATGTCAGGGTCATGTCTTTTCGTATTCCAGCAGTTTCCTTTTTTCTAATAACGACACAAACTCTCTCTCTCAAACTCTCATCATCTTCCATCTATCTTTTGCCGAAAATGCAACATTTCGTAGAAGCAGGGTCATCTTCTTCTGATGAGATGATTTTCACGGTACCAGTCACGCGTTCAAATATGATCGTAGATGCAGTGGTAAGTGAACTCAAACCGATTATTTGATTCATCAAATCTGGCCATATATGCGTTAGTTTGGCATCGTTGTAAATTTATTCGGTTATCGCAGACACTTCCGATAGAGTTTGCGAGGTCGAATGGTCTTTGCGGTAGACGAAGTATGGTTGATCTGATAATCAATTACATAGACATTTGGGAGGCACATCTAAGGCCCGTGAAACGCGGTGGCGCTAGCACCACCATGGGTTGGACAAAGTTTTGTCAAGATAATGGCTTTAACGTGGGTTGTACCCTCAAAGTCGAACTGGACACCATTCTTGATGATGTACCTTGTCTATTGCTTGCCTCTATAATCTTCATAGATTGAAGTCCGTTTATTTTGATTGCTTCAAACCTCATTTGAACAACAAATGAATGATGTGTGTTTGTGTGGCCTTTTTTTCATTCACGTCAAGAGCAAAAGACTATTGAATGTTGGTTCATATATGTTTTGGGCATATTTTGTGGGCACACTTTGAAAATGTGTTCCTTTTTTTACATTTATGTTTCCCAAACCCTAGATTCATAGATTTGTCTGATTTTATTTGTCATATTTCATTTATTTGATACCATAGTTATCTATATCAAACGAAGAACTTTCAGAGTTGCTCTAACGATTTCATTCATCATATATGGCAAGATAGTATTTGTATAGATCCCTAAATAATATTATCCATTTTGGGTAGTTTCAACAAATTCTTGTTTAATTTGGTTCCGTTTTAATTTCCCTGATACAGTTCCACCACAAGATAAAAACAAGAACCGAAGCTAAATCATAGAAACGTTCATACGACTGATAAAAAGATCATCACTAACATAGAAGAACCAACTAGTTATGAGAAACTTCTAACAAGGCACACCATACCAACACTCGGAATTCTCACAGAAAAAACGCCGGGTGATAAACATGTTTACGAGAGATATAAACTCATCCATTCTTCTATAGTTAATGAAACAAAGGGTCGCAGGGGACAAAGGGTCGTAGAGGAACAAGGGTCGAAGGGAGATAAGGGTCGCAGTGGTCCAAGTGGTCGCAGAGGTACAAGGGTCGAAGGAAGACAAGGGTCGGAGGGGGACAAGGGTCGCACGGTCCAAGGGTCTAAGAAAATGTTTACTCGTTGATTATGGAAGATGTAATTTGGTACATTGTTCTTTTTTTTAACAGTTTATTTGTAACATAATTTTGGGAATGAATAATTCAACTTTGTACATTGTATTTTTTAAAAATTATTCATATTATTTGTAAATAATTTGTAAATATAAATTATTTTCATTATATTGTTAGTATCGCTGTTTTTGTGGATTTAGTATTATTGTAACAAGAGTCGTAGAGGGACAAGGGTCGCAGGGGTCCAAGGGTCGCAGAGGAACAAGGGTCGCAGGGGTCCAAAGGTCGCAGGGGGACAAGGGTCGCAGGGCTCCAAGGGTCACAGAGGGACAAGGGTCGCAGGGGTCCAATGTTTTAAGAGGTACAAGGGTCGTAGGGGTCCTAGGGTCGAACTGGGTCACAGGGTCGAAGTGGGTCGCAGGGTCGGAATGGGTCGTTGGGTCGCAGGGTCGAACTGGGTCGCTGGGTCGAATTGGGTCGTAGGGTTGCCGGGGTATTTTGGAAATATCAACATTTATAAGGGTATTTTTGAAGTTAAATTTTTTTCTTTTTCGGAAAGAGTATTTTTGAAGTGTTTTAGTCCTACGAGGATATTTTTGAAGTTAGCCCTTTCTCCTTATGGTTTTTAAATTTTATATAGATGCACAACCCTAACATAGAGAGCGTATTATCAATAAAAAATATTATAATGTAAGCTTATCTGCATCACAACCCAACAGAAGCCGAAAATGGCTCTGTTTTCTCAGACAATATTACTTCTTCTTGCTCTGGTTCATGTTCTTGTTTCAACTCAGAGCAATGGCTATGTTCCATTTGGATCGTCTCTTACTTCTTCACATACCCAAGATCCCTCCAATTCATGGCGTTCTCCTTCTAGAGATTTCGCATTCGGGTTTATCAAGTTCGAAGGAAACAATGGTTTCGTGCTGTCGATATGGTTCAACAAGATTCCTGACAAAACCCTAACGTAGTTGGCGGTATTGTCCTTGAAGGATCGAACGTTACGTTAACCGCAGATTGCGGTCTTGTCCTAACGAATCCTCAAGGTAACGAGCTATGTGGAGGTTGCAGGTTTTTGTCGGCTCTGTTCACTACAAGAAATTTAACAATTCCAGACTGCCAAATCCGTCCCGAAATAGGTTTGGGGATGGATTAGGGACGGTAGGCAACCGTCCGCAAACGAGCGTCGCCAACACATGTCCGTCCGCAATACGTCCGCAAATACATACGGAATATTTAGTGCGCAAATCGTCCGCAATTTTGGACGACAGGGTAGTCCGGAAATTGACGCGAAACCCGGACGAATATCGTTCTTAAAATTTCGGTCGTTTCCCAATAAATATTAGGCATGTGTTCCTTCATCATCCTAAGCCACTGCTGACGTTCCCTTCTTGATCGTTCAATTTCCCTTTGCAGAGCGTTGAACTCTGAACTTTGTTGTTCTAATTGTTAACTTTGTTGTACTAATATTGAATTTTGTTGCTCTAATTTTTCTTGCATCTTCGAGATTATGTTTCGAAATTCCTCGGTCGTGACCTTTTCTTTGCCTTTGGAGGAACTCGCATGCTTTGATGTCATTTCTCCAAGACCAAATAAGCGACATTTGTACGGTATTACGTGCTACAAAAAGTATTGAAATTTAATTTAAATTTAAATTATCATTAAAAAATTTATTGTAAAATTATAATAAATTTATCTCGAAATACATCTCGTTGTATTATTCTTGAGAAAGAGTCGGTTGCGTCCCATTTTCTCTTAGCGGGATTTGAGACATTCGTTCTGATGTCATGTTCACAATATCGTCGTGAATTTGTTTCGCCCTGGCATCTACCCACGAACCGTCAGATTTTTTCTTATGTGTACGTTCCAACAATTCCACGTCCGACGGTTCACATCCCTTCTCGTTCGTCTAAAACAAATTTAAAAATCATATTTTACCTATTAAGCAAATGTCACTCATAATAAAACTTTAAAAAAATTTAAATCTTACCAAATCTTCGTAAACCTCCGCGAAAGAGCGGGAACCAACAGTATGCACACTTATCCTATATCCCGCTCTAACAGAACGACGGGATCGACTAGCACGCTGACTTCTCTCCTTAACGACGGAATCGTCCCAATAGACACGCATCTGTTCCAGACATCATCTGGGATCCAAAGAGGTTTGACACCTTTTGTCTCCAAGTCTATTTTCACGTCGTATAAAAGAGATTTTAGTCGTATTGCCGTATGCTTTTGAAATTCGGACTTTATTAGTCCCGTTATTGCAGGATCCCAATAAATTTTTTGCTGAAAATAATGAAATAATTATTTATTGAAATATTATTTTAAGTTTAAAATTTAGAATGAAATGAATATTTAAACAAACATACCACAAAAGCTTTCCACCATCGTTCTTTTATTTCGGGATCGCGTCCAGTTATAACATGGACGATCGTAATCAGCTTTTATCGTCTTTGTTATATGACTATTAAGCTGTCTAATACCAAACCTATTAAAACAAAATTAAAAGTAAATTAAGACTTGATAATTAATTAGTTAAAAAATTAAATTTAAATTTAGTTTATACCAAAGTGTGTCGGATGAAGAATCCGGATCTATACGAGGAAGTTTGCGTCATTCCTCATCCATCACTGAAAACTCTTCCACCGTTGGGTCTTGATGTATCGGAGGCTCGTAATGCATCGGAGGCTCGTAATGCATCATCGGCTCGACCGACGGTGGCATCTGCTGATAGAAGGGATACGATATATATTGTGTCGATCGAGTGGTCGGAAATAAACTCGGATTCATAAAATCCAAAAATAATGTATCCGGTTGTGTCTGGTGTTGTGGACCATTAACACTTTCTTGATATGTTGAACGGTTTCTGGTGTTACCGCCTCTTCCAACACGACGCGACATACTAAAATTTTAACTTAAAAGATTATATAAAAATTTAATTCAATATTTATATAACAAAATTTAATTGCTAATTAAATATTAATTAATTTTAAATTCACATATAATTTAATATATGTTTTTTTTTAATTTTAAAAACATATAATTTAGTACATGTTTTTTTTAATATATGTTTTTTTAACAAAATAACTTAATAATACATATATTTAGTTTAGACATTTCATCGAACATTTAATTTACATAACTTAATATATGTATAATTGATTTAGACATTTAATCGAACAACTAATCTATATAATTTAATACATGCATATATATTCCATTCTTTCAAATTTTCTTCATTAGATACATGCATATATATTATACTATAATGAAATTTCTATTTATACTTTCAAGAAATTTCTATACATACATATTATACTATAACGAAATTTCTATACATGCATATATATTATACTATAACGAAATTTCTACAAATTTCTATAACGAAATTTCTATACATGCATATATATTATACTCTAACGAAATTTAGATATACAAATAAATATAAAATTACATATAGATATATTGACTTACATCGGGAAACGGCGGCGGCAGGCGGTGGACGGGCGACAGACGGGAGGCGGACGGGCACTGTTCCTGGGCGGCGGACTGCTCTATATATAACCGAGACAAATGTTCAGATTATGCCATCAATTCAACCATATACCGAGAGAAACACTTACCTCGGCGGACGGGCGACGGACAGACGGCGAAGGCTGGGCGAAAGATGGCTGTGGGTATCAATTTCAGTCGAAGAGAAAGTGAGGAATTGGTGTATTCGGTCGGGAATTTATAACCATTTCCGGACGGGGTCGCGACCCGTCCGGAAATTAGAGACCGATTCCGGACAGGTCGTGCGACCTGTCCAGAAATCAGAAACGATTCCGGACGGAACCCCACCCATCCGTAAAACGAGAAATGGGAACAAACCGAGGGACGAGTATCGACCGAGGGACGAGAATCGACCAAGGAACATTTCATAAAACCTTATATATATTTCACGAGGGACGAGAATCGACCGATATATATATTCCGCGAGTAACGGGAACCGACTGATATATATATTTTGCGAGTAACGGGAACCGACCGATATATATATATCGTTGATTCAATATAAAGTTAAAAATAACAATTCTTTAACATCTGATAACAAGTTAACATTAATCGTATTCAGAGTCACATAATTCTTCCGTCGATTCTTGTGTTTCTAAATTTGATTCAAATTCTTCATCTTCTTTGTTTCCTTGTATCTCTTCATCTTCAATTTCTTCGACCTCACCATATGCCAATGCTTCAATTGTAACTTCATCAATAGCAAAAATATCGGTGGTTTGTTGTTGCATGGCCAATTGTTGTTCTTTTGTGTTGTCGATAAATTTACCCCTTGGAAGTATCTTCATTGCGAAACGCCAACCTGAAGATCGTCTCATATGTGGATAGGAAACGTAACAAACTTGATCGGCTTGTGATGCAAGAATAAAAGGCTCGTAGTTTGCATATCTTCGTGTAGAGTTAACTTCTATGACACCTAATTTGTTAATTCTTGTTCTGCGATCGTTTATTGGATCGAACCAATCACATCGAAATAACATCACTCTTAAACCGACGTAACCGAAAAAATGGCAAATATAAGTCAATATATTCGAAAATATCATACGTGATATCGAAAAGAAATTTTTTGGATTAGTATTGATACCTAGATATTCCATTTGCAAAATATCTTTCAAAATCCCACAAAACTCTGGTTCGTCGGTCTATTCACAATAACTTTCACCTTTCACATATACACCATAGTTCATAATTGACTTCAATTTGCTGTGATCGTAAGTATGAAAGTTGTAACCACATGTAAAATACATTGGCCAACTCGTAACTTTTACAGTTGGTCCTTTAACAAGATCGCGTAGCCATAACGGGTGATTGCCAATCTCAATATGCATTACAAATGAAACAATCATCGGTAAAATGTCTTATCCATGTAGAGAAATATTTTCCTTTAACAATATTATATATCTATCATTTACTTACATATTTTCTTGTTCTTGGAGTTGAGATTCATCAATATTCATATATGTATTCTTCAATACATCATCAAACATCCTGAAAAATGTCAGAAAAATTATGTTAATATTACAAATAAAATACACATACACAATTGAATATATATTTATAGGATGTTACCTTTCATAAGGCCATAGATATTCACAGTTGAGTAAAACATACGTATATGCGATGTGTAGATCTCGTTGTGATAGCCATATCTCTTTCGCCTTACCAGTTGTTCGACCAACTCCGCAAAATATATCTGGAACATCCGATATGGATATAAAATTGCCACACCACCATCAAAACATATGTCTGGATTTCTACTTCACGTTTGAACATGTGGCTTGAAGTAGTAAGAAGTGAAGAACGATATCTCCTCATTCACGTATTTTTCCACAATTGAACCCTCTGGACGAGCTTTTTGTTTGACTTTTTTCTTCAAATGGAACATAAATCGCTTGTATGGATACATCCAACGAAATTGAACTGGACCTCCAAGTGCGGCTTCGTGGGGAAGATGAAATGTCAGATGTTCCATAACATCGAAGAATGATGGTGGGAAAATCTTCTCCAAGTTGCATAGTAGAGTAACTATGTTACTTTTAAGTCTACGAACCACATGTACACTTAAGTTTCTCGCACATAAATCTCGGAAAAATATGCCAATACCTGAAAATTCAAGTATTAATTAGTCTATTTTATAGTTAATATATATGTAAATTATTAATCACTAATTATACTATATAAAATAATCAATGATACCTCCAATTGCTTCTTGTGCATGTTTGTCCATCAATTCAGAAAAACATATGGGAAGTAGTCTTTGCATGAATACATGTCAATCTTGACTTTTCATCCCTGATAACTTTCCTCCATGAATATCGATGCGCATTCCGATGTTAGATGCATAACCATCGAGAAATTTCACGTCTTCCTTCAATTATTTCAGCAATTTATATTTCTCATCATTCGACAATCTGAATATCGGAACTGGAGCTTTACAATCTCCACTTATATGTAAATCCTTCCGTGAGCAATACTCTACGAGATCCTTCCGTGATTTAATGTTATCCTTCATTTTTCCTATGACATTCAGTACCGTATTGATGATATTATCGAAATTTTTTTTCTCTATGTGCATGACATTAAGATTGTGACGAAGCTTCAGATTTTTCCAATACGGAAGATCCCAAAATATGCTCTTCTTGTACCAATTATAGGTAATTTTGTAACCATCAATTCTTGAATGATTGTTCCCTCTGCAATCTATACTCCTAGGAATACCCAAAGCAAGAAGTCGTTCATACAATATCTCTTCGCCGGTCAAAACTGGAGGAGGAGATTTTCGCACAACAATATTCCTTTTGAAATTCCTCTTGTTGCGTCGTAGTGTATCATCAGGAGGAAGAAAACGACGATGACAATCAAACCAACTCGTTTTTCGTCCATATTTCAACTGAAAAGCGTATGTTTCCTCCATGCAATATGGACAAGCCAATCGACCATGCATTGTCCAACCAGATAGCATACCAAAAGTTGGAAAATCACTTATTGTCCACATAAGAGCATCTCGTAATATAAAATTTTGTCGTTTCGAAACATCGTACGCTGGATCTCCCTTCCATAATTCTTTCAATTCTTCAATCAGTGGTTGAAGAAATATATCCACACTTCTTTTCGGATGATTAGGCCCACGAATCAATATTTTTAAGAACAAAAACTCACGCATCATGCACATATCTTGTGGCAAATTAAACGGTGTCATAATAACTGGCCACAACAAATAATTTCTCTTAGACATCCCGAATGGATTAAAACCATATGTGCAAAGGCCTAAATAAACGTTTCGACTCTCAGTTGCAAAATCAAGATATACATTGTTAAAGTGTTTCCACGCCTCACCATCTGAGGGATGACACATTTTTCCGTCAGGACTTGGATGCTCAGCATGCCATCTCATGTCGCTTGCGGTTTTCTGATTGATACAATCCTTTTATCCTGTCTGTAATTGGTAAATACCATATACGACGAAACGGAACCGATTTTCCATTTCTTGTAAAATAAAATTTATCTTTTCCACAAAATCGATAATTGATCAAATCCGAAGTTTCTTTCCAAAAAATCATACAGTTGTCTTGGCAAATATCAATCTTTTGATATGGCAATAAACCCAATGATCTCATCATTTTTTTTGTTTCATAATATGACTCGATTGCATTATTATCTTCCGGCATATAATCTCTTACTAATTGCTATATAGAATCCATGCAATTCTTATAAAGATTATTTTCAGTCTTCAAATTCATCAACCGTGCAGATAAAGACAACCGTGAAAGACCACTTCTACAACCATCATAAAGTGGATGCCTAGCACTTTCTAACATTTCAAAAAAAACTTTTTGCTTCTTCATTCGGATCTTCTTCATTATTTTCAGTTTCATTTCTTTCCACAAATTCATTTTGCATTATTTCTACATAAGGGTTTATTTCTACAACTTGAAAAGTCTCAGACACTTCATGATGTAAAATACCCATACTAAAATTTTCCACAACATTACTGGGTCATGGTGCAAAATTCTCTCCATGAGATAACCAAATAAAATAATTTGGAGTAAAACCTTTTAAATAGAGATGATTCCAGGTTCTCTCATAAAACCTTTTAAATAGAGATGATTCCAAACGGTTCTCTCATTAACGAATTTTTCATTTTTGCATTTGACGCATGGACAAACTAACTTACCGTTTTCTCTATAAACTTGTTGATTTGTCGCCACCGTCATAAACTGTGTAAGGCCTTCTACAAACTCCTTCGATACACCTTGAGTTTCCGGATCAATTCTTCTATACATCCACTGTCTCGAAACGAAAATATTCGATCTCGACAACGATGCCATTATAATCAGAAACGATAACAAGATATATAGAGAAATATATGAGAATTGTGTGTGAGAAACGGATAGAAGATGAGAGAATAAATAGAAAATTTTTGGACCGAATATGGACGGATTACGGACTAAGATAAATATTTCCTAACGAACTTCCCGAATATGTCAGCAATTTGCGAACGTATTGCTATACCGTCCGTAATTTGCGGACGGATTGCTATACCATCCCGAATCCGTCCGCAAATTGCGGACGCCCGTGAAAGTAGTCCCGAATCCATCCGCAATTACGAACGACTTAGAGACTACTATGATGTCTGCAAATTTGCGGACAGATTAGGGACGGATTTATTATTTCGTCCTTAAAGTGTCCTTAATCTGTCCCTAAATTTAGGGACAGCTGTTTCAGTCCGCAAAGTCAGTCCCGAAATCTTATTTTTCTTGTAGTGGTTTCCTAGGGATTAAGGAAACTTCGTCCGGCAAAACGCAAATTTAGAGATTTTGAGGCCGAGTTTTGCTTATCCTACTGACACTTTGTTGCCTAACTGTTATATAACATTATAAAGAGGTATGGTAGAAATGGATTCGAATCGATCTCTAACTGTTATATAACATTATAAAGAAATCATGATTTAATACCTGTTTATATGAGGTTGCAGATTATGCAAACACAGACACATACTCTGCTTACTACTTAAGCAACACGTTTTATAAACACAAACGTGACGAACGACGTTCATTTGATGTTTAACCAGTCGGGTTTCATGTACATTCTGAGAAGAAAAAACGCGATTGTTGGTGTTCCTCCTTATGTTATGTGGAGGTAAAGAAGTAACAATTTGTGCACATGTTTTATTACCAATTTGGTAAATATGATTACTTGGTTGGTTTGTACATTTTTCATTTGTCTAATTGGTATGTGTACCTATTTGACAAATAAATTGCTATTGGTATTGATTTTTAAGAAAACACAACCAAGAGAAAAACATCCAAGACAAGAGATCGAAGAGAGTGAAGGAGAGGGGAAGAAAACCGTTTGAGTGTCTATGATAAAGGTGACGATCGATCAACTTCCCTTAGTCCGATCAACGTAATATTAGGAGGAAAGTTTCATCACTCATACATCTTGATTCTGTCCTGTGGGATTATCAATCCAACGGTCAGTTTTGGAGAAACATGCTGATTACAGCGACTTTCCTCTGGCGTGGTTTCAGATGCGCAGTTCAAGTTGTTTGGCAAATCGGATGGCGATTTCTTCTCTGATTAAGCTGAAATTTGGTAGGTGTATTTTTCAATCTTTGACCTTTGATTTGTACGGTTGGGTTAGACATTGGTTGCCGAAACCATAGGATACGAGGTTGTTTACGGTCTAAGTTATAGGTTGGTGGGTTCACTCGGGTGTTTCGGGATTGGAATATTGGTAGAATATTCTTCAAATCTCGGTGTTGTATCTCTTGTTATATTGGTGTTTCTGTGAAAGTTGTAATCCAGATATTATTATTGTGGATTTTTAGGTGGACTACGGTCCCGTGGTTTTTACTCCTCACACCGGGTAGGTTTCCCATGTTAAATTGGTTGTGTCATTCAATTCTCGTTATCATACTAGATATTTCCTTCCTCATAGATTCATACAAGTAAGGGGTTTATATTTTTTTCGGTTCACAGCGAACGTGGTGCGATACCGTCTAACCCCAACAAATGGTATCAAAGCATCGATTGGTTGTCCGATGAACTTGTGTTGAATGATGAAGGCAAATACTAGTAGGAAGGTTAGCTTGAATGTTTGCAAACTATCATGTGTGGAAGGGTAAGATGGAAGACTTATTGTACGTGAAGGATTGTCATATATCATTGGATGTTGAAGGGAAACCCGAGGGTAAAACCAATGAGCAGTGGACGTTGCTTCATCAAAAAGTATGTGCGTTGATTCAACAGTGGGCGGATGATAACATTTTGAATCATGTGGTTGGTGAGACAAATGCTTGTTCTTTTGCGGAAGAAGATGGAGCAGTTGTATGCTTGGAACACTGGGCATCACAAGTTGTACTTTATTAAAAAGTGGGTTGAATTGAAGTACGTCAAAGGGACTCCAAAATAATAGATCACTTAAATGAGTTTCAAGGTCTGTTGAATCATGTATCTGACGTGGGGGTTACCTTTAAAGATGAGATTCAAAGTTTGTGGTTTCTCAGTATACTTTTGGATTCGTGGGAGACTTTCAGGATGCCTCTGTCGAACTCAGCTCTAGATGGTGCAATCTCGATGGAGTTAGCCGATAACTATATTTTGAATGAGGAGATACAAAGATATTCTTAAGGTGCTTCCTCAAGTTCAGATGTTCTGGTTACTGAATTGAGGTGGAGGAGAGTGGATCGAGATCTAAAAGGAAAGAATAGGAGCAAAATCAAATCAAACAAATCTGACGTGGAATGTGACTATTGCCACAAGAAAAGGCACACTGTGGAACGAGTTGGAGTTGCAGAAGAGTTTCTAGTAATGCTTGGTGATGACATAATCAATCTCTAATGCCATGAGACGAATTGAGTCATTGACAGTGGAGCTTCCATTCATGCTACATCAAGACGTGAGTTATTTGCTACTTACACTCCGAGTAGCTTTGGTTCCACTAAGATGGGTAATGATGGATCGACTTCTATCGTTGACATTGGAGATGTCTATTTGGAGACTAGTCTTGGTACTAGACTTATGTTTAAGGGAGTTAAGCACGTTCTAGATGTGCGGTTAAACTTGATCTCTACAGGGAGACTTGACGATAAAGGGTTTTGCAGCACATTTAGTGGCAGACAGTGGAAGCTTACTGAAGGTCCCATGGTTATAGCTCGATGTGTGATGTCTTCGTCATTGTATTTGATGCAAGCCAAGTTTTCTAAGGATTTCATCAATGCCTTAGAGAGTGACAACGCTACTGAGTTGTGGCATAAGAGACTCGAACACATGAGCGAGAAAGGATTGTATGTATTATCGAGAAGGAGGTTCTTCAAGAATCTCTGGGTTGCACTTGAAGAAGTGTGATAATTGTTTTGCAAGGAAGCAAAATAGAGTTTCACAAGTCGTCCAAACCTTCAAAAAAACCAGAGATACTTGGTTTGGTAGATTTAGATGTCTGTGGTCCGTTGAAGACAAGATCTCCCAATGGTGCCTTATATTTTATCACGTTTATCGATGATCATTCAAGGAATTATACTATAAGGACAAAAGATCAAGTTCTAGGGATTTTCAAACGGTTTCAAGCATTAGTGGAGAGACAAACTGGAAAGAAACTGAAGTGTATTCGAAGTGATAATAGATGTGGGTATTTTGGACCGTTTCCTGTCTATTGCCAAAAGCAAGGTATTAGACATGTGGGTATGTGGGTATTGAATGGGTTAGATTAAAGGATGAACAAGACGATCATGGAAAAGGTCAGATGATTGATTTCATAGTTAGGGTTGCCAGATTCCTTTTGGGGTGAAGCTTTGAGCAGCGTGGTTCATGTCTTGAACCTGTCACCTAGTGCACCGCTACAGGGTGATGTTCCAGAGCAAGCATGGACTGGTAAGGATGTTCTTTATATTAATTTGGAGGTGTTTAGGTGTAAAGATTTTGTTCACATTCCAAAAAATGAGAGATCGAAGCTTGATACGAAATCAAGACATTGTGTGTTCATCACTTATGGTAAGGATGATTTCTGATACAAGTTTATGATACATGAAGAAAAAGCTCGTCAGAAGTAGGGATGTTGTGTTCATAGAAGATCAAACTATTAGAGAAATTGAGAAATGTAAAATTCTAACTCAGAGTAGTGATGGTTTGATCAGTTCTGGGATGATTCCTCATACGTCAGTTTAGAATTCCATTGAAGGTGAGGTTCATGTTGATACACCTGGTACAGATGCTCTCGTACAGGTTGATGATGGTATTGGTGATGATGATCGGGTTGAGATACCAACTACCGAGAATCCACCTATTCTAAGAAGATCAGAGAGAGAATAAATACCATTGACGATGTATAATCCCAGTGAGTTTGTATTACTTACTAAATGAAGGGGGAAAACCAAAGATTTTTAACGAAGCTCTCAAGGATGAACACAGAGATTAATAACTGAAGGCCATGAATGATGAGATGGATTATTTGTACAAGAATCATACATATGAGTCGGTAAAGTTGTCCGAGGGTAAATGTGCATTGCTTAACAAGTGTGTGTTTAGGGTTAAGCATGAAGAGCACAGTTTGCATCCTCGGTTCAAGGCTCGACTGGTTGTAAAAGGTTTCAGTCAAAATAAAGGAATTGATTTTGATGAGATCTTTTCGCTAGTTGTCAAGATGTCATCCATTTGGGTTTTCGCTAGTCTTGACTTAGATGTGGAGAAAATAGATGTGAAGACGACCTTCCTGCATGGTGATTTGGAGGAATAGATTTACATGGTACAACCTAAAAGTTTTGTTTAGAAGTGCTAAGAAGATTATGTTTGTCGCTTGAAGAAAACTTTTACTGGTTGAAGCAAGCACCGAGACAATGGTACAAGAAGTTTGAGTCAGTTATGGGGGAGCATGATTACAAGAAGACTTATTCAGACCATTGTGTGTTAGTACATAACTTCTCTGATGATTTATTATCTTGTTGCTCTATGTGGACGACATGTTGATTGTGTGAAAAATATGGAGAAGTTAATTGAGTTGAAGAAGCACCTCAACTAGTTCTTTGCTATGAAGAATTTGGGACAAACGAAGCAAATTCTCGGGATGATAATTGTTCATGATAGAAGTAACAAATTGTTGTATCTGCCGCAAGAGAAGTAAATTGAGAAAGTACTTTCTATGGTTCCATATGGAAAAATCTAAAGTTGTGAGTACACCTCTTCCTACAGATTTAGGTAGTTTGATGTATGTTTTGGTTTGTACGATGCCAGATTTAGCTCATGTCAGTATTTTCAGTTGTTTTCTTTCTAATCCGGGAAAAGAACATTGGAAGACAAGAAGTTTTTTAGATATCTTCGTGGGACTTTTGGTTGAAACTTGTGTTTAGAGGTGACAAACCTCTATTGGTCTGGTACACTGATTCTGACGTGGCTGGAGACACTGATTCTTTTAAATCTACTTCGAGTTACTTGGTAACATTTGAGGGTGGAGCTGTGGCATGGAAATCAAGGTTGCAGAATTGCATTGCACTTTCTACCACTGAGGTTGAGTTTATTAACACAACTGAAGCTTGTAAGAAGTTGTTGTGGATGAAGAGGTTTTTTGAGAAGCTTGGTTTCAAGAAAGATAGGTACGTCTTTTTTTGTGACAGTTAGAGTGTCATTCATCTTGTGAAGAATCAGACATTTCATGCAAAGTCTAAATATATAAATTTTTGAAATCATTGGATATGAGATATCGTGGATTCAAAGGAACCTGAAATTGAGAAGGTTCATACAGATGATAATGGGACGAACATGATGACTAAGGTGTTGGCAAGAGGGAAGCTAGAGATATACCGTACTATCATTGGGATGGCGATTTCCTTCATATAGTTAAAAGGGGGAGATTTGTTGGTGTTCCTTCTTATGTGGAGGTGAAGAAGCGACAATTTGTGCACATGTTTTATTTACCAATTTGGTAAGTATAACTACTTGGTTGGTGTGCACATTTTTCATTTGCCTAATTTGTAGGTGTACCTAATTGGAAAACAAATAAGTTTCTATAATCACATGGGTATTGGCTTGTAAGAACACACAACCAAGAGAAAAACATCCAAAACAAGAGATAAAAGAGAGTGAAGAAGAAAATAGTCTGAGTATCTGTGATAAAGGCATTGATCGACCAACTTCCCTTAGTCCGATCGAGGAGAGTTTCATCACTCGTAGATCTTAATTCTGTCCGGTGGGATTAACAATCCAACGGTCAGTTTTGGAGAAACGAGTTGATTACGGTGAGTTTCCTCGGGTGTGGTTTCAGACGCGCAGTTTCGGTTGTTTGCAATCAGACGATGATTTCTTCTCCAATTAAGCTGAAATTTGGTAGGTGTATTTTGCACCCTTTGGCCTTTGATTTCTACAGTTGGGTTAGACATTGGTTACGGAAATCATAGGATAAAAAGTTGCTTACGGCCTAAGTTACAGCTTGGTGTTTGGGTTCACTCGGTTGTTTTGGGTTTGGAATATTGCTAGAATATTCTTTAAATCTCGGTATTGTATCTCTTGTTCTATTGGTGTTTGTGTGGACATTGTAATCCATAAATTATTATAGTGGATTTTCGGATGGACTACAGTCCTGTGGTTTTTACTCCTCACACCGGGGAGGTTTTCCACATTAAATTGGTTATGTCGTTCAATTTTCCGTTATCATACTAGATATTGTCATCTTCATAGGGTGACACAAGTAAGGGGTTCTTTTCGGTTCATAACAAATGTGATGTGATAGCGTCTAACCCCAACACTCACCCAAGTCGAGGCTCTTTTTCCTTCTAAAGACTATTATTACTGACCCGCTCACCAAGAGTGATGGTTGTTAGCGAATAAGGGTGAAACAAATTGCGCCCTGGCGAACCACTGCCTTGTAAGCATATTTCTGTATGCCCAAGGTGCAATCGACGACTGAACGCTCTCCAACATTAACATAGGTACCTTCTGCAATATGTGCACTCGTGAGAAGAAGGTTGGAATAGCCAAATAGATAAAAAAAATGCAGTGTAAAAATCAGTGGATGTAGTGGTTTTTTCGATGGTCTTCCAAGATGTCCCGTTGCCCATATAAAATTCAAAACTCGATTGTTTTAAAATTTTCCTGAATGCTAGATCACGAACTAAAACTTCTCTTGAATATTAGGTCACACTTGAAAAAGTAAAAAGAACTAGTCAAAATTGGTTTTTGATCAAATAAAAAGATTGGGACTGGGTCGGGCAGGTCGATAGTGTGCACGTGTGGTGTTTTTTTTGTAAAACCCCTATTTTTACAAAATTCTTCCACTTAGTCCTTTTGATAACATTAAGAGACAAGTTTAATATATTGGTAAAAATATGTTTCCCCAAACTATATGGGACAAATGTAAAATCCATATAGGATAAAAGAAACATTGAAGTCATCCCCAAAAATGGCTATTATATTTTCACAAAAACGAAAAAATGAGTAAATGTGAGAATTGAATTATTTAAGCATCAATATCTTTCGATTTAATTGTCGCGTAAAGATGTGAGACAACAATTATGCAAATGGAAGTGAAGAATTACTTTTTGAACTTTCAAAGGTGCGGGTTGAGACCCCAGCAACATGGTCGAAACACCTTTAATGATCATGCACATTCACCTTTGTTGTATGAATGTTCTAGAAAGAAAACTCTATATTCTTTCGGAGAAGGCGGACCACCTTCACACCCATTTCAACAATAACTCCATCAAGTTTGGCACAATTAAAGACCGACCACTCAACATATAAAGCTATGAAGTTATTAAGTATATCAGACTTTCATCACATTATCTATCAAGTCCATTCTGAGTCTACTCAACAAATAGAGGTATGGATATTATTCTTTATGACTTATGTCTCAATTAATCATCAAATATTTTGTAACACTACTCAACAACTAGAGTTATGGATATAAGTCTTTTCGACTTATATTCTTTATTATCCATCAATTTATTTACATGACCACTCAACACTAGAGATATGGATTTACAATCACAAAATATAAATGGACTAAAGTGCTCGACGAAATTCAAGAGAAAGGTTTAAGTTTCATTCCTTTATAAGATTCTTAACTTATTCTTTTGGATAATCCTTTTGTTAAGGATCTACCAATTTTCTTTCTGATCTCATAAACTCTAAAGAGATTACTCCATGTTTCAGGATACGCTTAACTGCACCATGCCGCATCAATTAATTGCGTATATTGAGTTGGAAATTTCTGTATATCATCCGTTGAACAGTTCATTTTTCAACACAATTCAAAAACAAACATACTCTCAAACTAAAAATCTCTCAAAACACAATGAGAGCTAAATGATTCATCGGTTATGATAGTATGTTGGCGAGTTCGGCAGGAGTGTCGCCACCATATTGGTCTCCTTCACCAATATCGGCACCAAAGATATATAATGAAAAAGACATATGGTAGACATAGACATATTGATCGATAATTTCAACGGGTGTCATTTTGTCCCGATTATCGACCCTAAACGTCTTGAAGGGACGTTATGGTAAAATTTTAAATTCATAATTAATATTGTATTTAATTATAAATATTATCTAATTATTTCATTTTCAAACATACGAACAACAATATCATCAAGGGATTACGATGAATGTACACCACCATCGGCGACGTATAACTTCTGGATATATCCGTTGCACGCCCGTTGAAAGTTTTCAACGGATATTATCCGTTGCACGCCCGTTACAAATTGCAATGGATGCGGAATTTCAAATATCGATTTCCAACGGCTCAAGATCCGTTGCAATTCATTGGGAATCGTTCTTTTCAATGGAAATATGGCGATTTTCAATTGATATATAGACCTAAGTCCTTTAATCATTTTATCTAATGGGTTTTCTACTTCATCTTTATATTTTCAAAACCTTTAAGCAGTCCCATTTTTTACGTTAGAAGATAAATTTTGTGTATCTAATAAAATCATCAATAAAAATACAGTGCTGTAAAAGTCACTAGGTGCAAGTCGGGCGGTCTGTCAGCGCCTAGCAACTAGTCGAATTAGTCGGCGATTAGTCGGAGACTACACGTTTTTTGTTTTTTTAAATGTTTTAATAGATATCAATTTTTAAAATTATAAAATATATTAAAAAAATAACATAAATAAACAAAATATTATATATAAAATATAAAGTTATATAAATTAATAACCATGTCATAAAACATAACAAAATATTAATGAAGATCTAAATATCTAATATTTGTAGTATATTTGAGTAATTTATACATCGATACCAAAATGATTTTAACTCAAAACCATTGAATCAGAGCTTTGCGAGATTGCTAAGATGGACAAGTGAAAAAAATACATTTTTGGTTTAATTGTTTTAAAACTAAACGAACAAAAGGACGTCGTTTTGGTCTCTCCAAAACGGCGTCGTTTTGATTATTTTTTAAAGATAGCCTAAAGGACTTCATTTTGGTCTATTCTTTTTAAATCCGCCTAGGCCGCTGATTTTCGCCTAATCGGCCGCCCAAGCACCGACTAATTGACGATTTTTCTCGACTGACTAATTGAATCGATTTTCCATTAGATTGGGCGGCTTGGTGCCGCCAGATGCCTAGGCACGTACTAGTTGACCCTCTAGATCGACTCTTATAACACTGATAAAAGATATATAATACTTTTAACACATTTTCTCAAAGTGTTCTTAAAATCAACTAAGTCAAAATAAGTCAATTTAATAATTTTAGTGTTTCTCGATGTAACAGGGTTAAAATAACATATTTCGAACATTCATTTTCATTTGATGTGTTTATGAGGTGCATGTTTTTGAGTCATTTAATTGAGTCAAAATTCACATATCCTAACATTACATGCCACAAATTAACAGATTTAAAAATATAGGTTAAATGAGAGTTACTTCCATTAGCAACAATAGAAAGAGTGCTAAAGACAAACAACCCATCAGGAAAATAACCCTTCCCCAATATATCTCCATTCTTGACTAATATCACTTTATCACCATCTGAGATAAGTTTTAAACAAACTCTATTCAATAAAGTACCAGAGATTAGGTTTCTACACTGTGATGAAACATACAATACATCATTCAAGGCTAACGCTTTTCTAGATATGAGTTTAAGAAAAATTTTTCCTTTACCATGAACTCTAGCGGTGGCATAATTACCCATTAAAATGTGTTCTCCATTCGAGAATTCTAGGAATTTCTAGAAAAGATCTTTGTTGGAACATAAGTGTCTCGTTGCTCCATTGTCTAACAATCAGTCGACTTTGTTCTCTAGCAAATTTTCCTCAACCACCACCGATACGATAATCTCATCCTTTTCAAGTACATTGACTTGTGGGATAGAATTCATGTTAGTCTTATTATCATGTTTTTTTTTGAAATTCTTGTTCCAGCATTGATATTATTTATGGTCTAGTTTTTTATTCATAACAACTATGCATCAATTTTTCCTTTGCACTCTTTCCACCATTACCTTTGAAATTATCCTAGTTTTCGCATTTTTAAATTTCTTTCCCTTGACCTTAAACACGTCTTTCTATGCAACAGAAGATTTGATCAAGTTAGATTTATCTGAAATTGAAGATACAATGTTAAGTTTATCTTTCTGTCGATTAGCCTCTTCGTATGACTATTAAGCTCTAGGAGTGACGGATCTTTTTTCTTGTATTTGAGACGAATACTGTACTTAGACCATGAGAGAGGGAACTTCTCGAACAAGAAGTTTACTTGCTTTGTTGGTTTAAGGCGTGGCCAGAGGAATAGACGGAGCAGCAAGATAAGGTGGATCTTTGTGGATGTCAGCGTACAACATGTAGTCGACATCCAACTGCTCGAACAAGATGAACAATTTTTAGGACCAACGACGGTAGTTTATATTGATACCATCCATATGGTTAAGATATTTTAAAATATTAGAGAATAAGATTGGAAAAAATGTTGTGCCATGGCGAACCACTACCCTCAAAACATATTTTAACACGAACGAGGTATAACTGATGATCGAGAATTCCCCAAAATTATAACTTTGGGATACGGGTCAGATCCGTCCGCAAATTTGTGATGTTAATTCGTGCAGATTAACTTTTGCGGATGGGTCGCCACCCCGTCCTTAAATTTTAAGGATGGGTCGCGACGCCATCCACAAATTTGCAGTGTTTTCAGTACGTAAACCGGTTGCTTTTCCCATCGAGTTGCAGATGGCCTTGCAGTCCGTAATTACGGACGGTTTACGAACCGATTTTTCCGTCCCTATTTGCGGACGGATTATAGATTTTTATTTTTGCGATGCGCATTTTCGAACCACTATTGTTCGTCCCTAATTCGTCTTTAAACATGTTTAGGGATGGATTCTTCAGTCCCTAAATCATTAATTTCTAGTAGTGTTAACACAACTACCTTATGCAACATGTGCACTCATGAAAAGAAGGCCGAATAGCAAAACAGATCGAAAACTTAATGTAAAAATCAGTGGATGTAGTAGTTTTTTTATGGTCCTCCAAAATGTCTCGTTGCCCATATAAATTTATAACTCGGTTCTAAAATGTATTTTTAATACTAGGTCTCGAACTAAAACTTCTCTCGAGAACTAGGTCACACTTAACCAAGTAAAAAGAATGATTAAAAACAAAGTTTTAATCAAATTAAAAGATAGGGACTAGCTCGAAAAATCACGTTCGGACTCGGTCTAGTTTGAGCAGGTGGACGGGTGGCGATGATGTTGTCGCGCCCCCATCCATCTTTAGACGAGTCGGGCTGGCCGGCGACACATATATATGGTATATTTTGTAAAATCCTCCATATTTCTAAAATCTTTCCACTTGTTTCTTTCCATAACATTAAGAGAAAAGTTTATTTATATAGTGGGAAAATATGTTTTCCTAAACAATGTGGGACAAATGTAAAAACCATATAGGACAAAATAAAAAGTAAAGCCATTTTCTCAACATGGTAATAAAGTGCGTTGGTCGGTGATTTGGTCTGTACCGGATAATATATACTCGAAGAGCTTCTGATCAAATTTAGAAATAAATGAGGTCAGATGTCAATCTTGTGGCTATAACAACGTGTGTATGTTGGGAAGTGAGCAGAGAACGAATTGTAAATGCTCGAAAAAGTTCTGTTTGCTGGATCTAAGAGACGAATATAGAGATTACAAGCCTGATTTGAGATTCAAACATGTGGTACAGACGATAATTATGAATTTATAAGTCCACAAGGGCCGAATTGGTTGTCAGGAGATTACGAGTTATATGCAAACTACGAGGAAAGCTATAAGACATCTTGTCAGAGCGATTGCTTTTCCGCTGCTATGATTACAGGCAATGAGCTCTGCCGGAAGAACACGTTTTATGGAACACTTGAACTGAATGGCATCAACAAGGCATTAATTAAAACAACGTTTGTGTTTCGAAGAGCGTGATGTTTTGATCATCTCAGGTTCTGTCTTGATAGGAGCCTTGGCGTTTGTCAATCTCGTACTTTTTGTCTTGTACAACAAGAAAAGGAACGATCTGAGAAGCAGTGAAAGCAATGTTGCTGATATTGAATCAAATCTTTGGGTTTTTATGTACAAAGAGCTCAAAAAAGAAACACGCGAGTTCAAAGAAGGAATTGGAGATGAGCATTTGGAATTGTATACAAGGGAGTTCTTAAGACAACAAGTATTGTCGTCGCTGTTAAGAAACTCTATGGAGTTGTTCAAGAAGCAGATAAAGAGTTTAAGAACGAAAAAGCAATAAATAGATGGAACTCGCCACATGAACCTAGTGAAACTCTTAGGGTTTTGCAACAAATGCAGCGAACAGATCATACACTGTTATAAAAATCCTCAAACCATACTCTAAGACAATTGCTATAATGCATGCATCTTGGATTTTCTAATATAATTGGACTAGAAAACTCGTGATGATGATCTAGACACATAGACACAAACAATCGAGCGGCCAAAGTCTACATCACACCCAAGTGGTTAAGAAATGAAATTTTGCATGAATATAAATTAAACACCAAGACTAAAATATGATTATCTTCCACCACCACAAAAAGAAAACAGTTTTATTCGCATTGTATATGTTCAGCTACAACTACTTTTCACCCAAGTACACCTTAGTTGACTCGAAATACACCTCACCTCTCTAAATTATTTCCTAGTTATCCATAATCGTAACCTCACAAACTTAGTTCGCTACACAACCTGTTCATGAACATCACAAGTGAATATCCACACACAACCACCAACCCACGACCAACACAAAAAAAAATTACAGTTAGGTTTTTTTTCACGAAGGTGTGACTTTTTCAAATTAGTGCTCAATTATCAATGTTATAATTTGTTAGTGCATGAGATTTCTATTTTATTGAGATTTTATTTATTGTGTGATAATGCATAATTGTCATTTTATTGAGATTCAATATTGTGATATTCTCATTATGTGCATTCACAAATATATTTAGAAAAATTAGAAGAAGAACATCAAACAACTTAACAATTCAATGAAAGCAAAACAAAGAATATTTTGAAAAGGAGCTTAACTTTTAAAAGAAGAGGTGGATGCACATCCAAACCACCATTTCCATCATAATCATGCACCAGGAATTCAAGAGAAGGAAAGGCGAGTGTCAAAAGTTTTTGTGAGAGTTTGAGAATCTTTAGGAGGTGCGTTTGTAATATAAGTCCTAATCAATAAAATTTTGGAGACTTGTGGGAGAGTGATTCGAGGGAGAGTCATTAAGGAATCTATGATTATTTGGAAAATAGTTATATACGGTTCACGCAAGGTGTTTTGTGGAGTTTTGCTTTTATTTAAGATTCAAGACGGATGTTGTATTCAGGGGGAGTGTTTGACTTGCGTAGTCCAAGTATATTCATTGAAAAAATAAGTCCCATTTGATGAACACTTGAAATATGAATAAAGAACAATTTTTAGTGTGGTATTGCGAGAACATCACAGAAAATCGTTGTGTGTTTACTCCCTAAACTTTCATAAATCACACGACATGTCGGTGTCCCTCTTCCTTTTATAGCCATTCTTCAACTAGGTTTTACAACATCGTTTTATCTCCCAACAATCTCTCAGTTTTTGAATTTATAGTCAAACACAACCTTTGAAAGTAAAAATCTATAAGTATAATATTCATTAAAAGATAAAATGGGTATAAAAGGTTTAAAAATTCATAAAACCAAGTCTACAAACAAGTCTATCACAGGGAATTGCGTTCAACATTTTTTAAAACAACTCCAACTCCAAGATTTTGTAAAAAATTCCCAAAAAAGACAAATAGTGAAAATTTAGATATCAAAGTCTTCAGAAGCATAATTTAAATACGACATGTTTATCTTTACCTTTTCCCCGATGTCTCCGTATTTTGTTGGGCATAAATTTAAAAATCATTATTCAATTTACTCAACAAATAAAAAATATTCAATAAGGGAAGATGCATGTTACAATTCACATTTTTAATATCCATTTCTTTCAAATGTGCATGATTGTTCTTCCACCTCTTTTTTTATCGCAACAAATTTCTTATTTGATGTTTGTTTCTCCTTTTGTTGTACTTCCGTTTTCCATTTTTTCATTGTCTTTGAAGAAGTTTTGTAGAGTAAAATTTTTTTACTTTTCTTTGAGCATGATTAGAATTTGCAGTAAAAAAATCTTAATGCCATATTTCCTTCCCAATTAATAAAATTTTGAAGACTCCCACATAACCCTATTCACTTAAAAACAAACTAGAAATTACTCAAATGGGAGAGAATTACTAGCCATATAATCACTTTTAAGAAATTCATTATAATTTGATGATATCACTTATCATCAGTAAATATGTTTCGAAAAACAACGTTTGTGTTTCGAACTGTACTAGGGTGAAAGTATCAAAGGATTACCACTAAAGATTCAAATGTATATCAATCTCCTGATAGTACAATTATTCTTTGCGTAATAGAGTCAAAATTTTATTTTACTTTTACTTAGCTTTCATCAAAGATCATCCCTTTTTATATATTTTTCTTTGTTTTTATTCTTTATTTTATTTTTATCATCAGTATTTCGTACTTTTAGTACTTCATATTTTTTATTAACTCGTGTTTACACATCTACCTTGTAAAGCTAGGTTACCTTATTAGGTTAACTCATATGATGTGTATCATAGTGGAGTAGACATGTTATTATTATGTAACTTTAGGACATTGAGGTTGAATCATTTTCACATCACTTAGTCCCGAGTACTACACTCATGTGAACAAATATAAATTTGATACTTTCATTTTTAGGTTGACATCGAAGTATATCAATATTGAGTAATTTTTTTTCATTTTCAAAGATCTTTATCTTTTCTAATTTCCGCTAAAGCTACTAAATTGCACTTCAAACACTAGAATTTGTATTATAAAGAGATTCAATTTTACTTGAATAGCAGAGTTCTCTCTGTGTACTTGATTCATTTTAGATTTTATGTGAACTCATTATTTCTAGGGGTGGCCAATCCGGGTTCGGATTCCTCGGGTTCGGGTTCTTCGGGTTTTGAAAAATTGGACCTGTATTGAACCCGAATGTTTTCGATCGGGGTTTGATTTGGGTTCGGACTGTTCGGGTTCAAAAGCATTGGACCCGAAATAACCCGAATTACATTTGGATATTTGGGTTTTTCGGGTAATTTGGGTTATTTGGGTTGTTCGGATTTTTCGGGTGTTATACATAATTTAGGGTTATTCGGTTTTAGAATTCTTTAGATAATTCGTTTTTAATACAAAACAAAATAAAAATATCAAATATAACATAAATATATATAAAAAAGAAAATATACTAATATTTTAGTGTTTATATAACTTTTAAAAAAATTAAATTATATTTTTTTTTAAATTGGGTTGTTTGGGGTTCTCGGGTTCAATCCAAACCCGAATCAGACCGACCCGAACCTAAAGGGAATCTGAAATTTGAAGCCATATGGGATTTTAGGGTAACCCATATTCCAAACGATTCGTGTTGTCCAGATCGGTTAGATCCGAGTAACCCGGATTGACCAACCTAATTATTTCCTTTAGAGCCACTAATAAACAGAGAGGTAATAATTCACATAATCCAAAGGATTTTCTTAAACGTATAAATCTATTTATATCCAAAGGTTTAGTAAGTATGTTCGTTATAATTGATGCTCACTAGGTAAATAGTTGACTTCTAATTGTCTCTTCTCTACTTGATATCTAAAAAATGATATCTTATATCAATGTGTTTGGTTCTAGTGAATTGTATTGGATTGTTTTATAGGTTTATTTCACTTGTATAATGAGAGTGAGCCATGAAAATACCTATACTTAATTCATATGTAGAAGTTTAAGCATTCTATTCGTGTTTAAATTTTGGTACATGTGAAACATGTTTCCTTGTTGATGTTACTTACATGTGAAACATTTTTCCTTAGTTAGCTTTGATACTTCTTGAATAGTAATGTTTCCAATTCTTTGATATAAAAGATTGAGTTCTCCTTTCAATGCTAATTGCTCCGCATATAGAAATTGTTTACTCCTCTTATTACTGTCACACACATTTACCAAAAAGCATGTCAATTTTATTTTGAAATCCATTGTTACAAAGTTGGAGTATGCTGATTAGATTTGTTTCATTCATCCAAGTAGTATACATGAGTAGGTTATGGTTGTCCATCTACTGTAAATTATTTTTTCTCATAATTTTTTCGATTTTTGCCATCACCAAATGTCACATGTACGTTTTTGTTTTCAGAAAAATCAGAAAGCAATTTGTTATGATAAGTTGTCACACATCGGCTAGGACATGAACTTTGGGACTTGTATATATGGTGTTGGGCAATCCTAAACTCTTGAGCTAGCTTTTGGGATTAGTTAGGTCCAGCCCATATTTGACATGGTATCAGAGCCCGGTTCGTCCCGATCCCGATATACTGATGTTGGGCCCCCGATTGCGATGTCCACGCTCCATGATCGAGTCTGGGCGTGAGGGGAAGTGTTATGATAAGTTGTCCCACATCGGCTAGGACATGAACTTTGGGACTTGTATATATGGTGTTGGGCAATCCTAAACTCTTGAGCTAGCTTTTGGGATTAGTTAGGCCCAACCCATATTTGACACAATTCCTTGTCATCTATGTAAAACAACCACTATCGAAATACAAAGTGACGTTATGATTCTCATGTACTGAAGAGTAAAGACCATTGCAATGTAAATCATATTTTCTAACCAAAATGCGTTTGATTTTCATAGACTTTCATTATAAATATTATTTTATCACCCCAAATATACTTGGTATTTTGGGTTTCTAGTGAGTGTATTTACATGTATATTGTCTCTTCTTAAAATAAGGAAACCATCTCAAAAGATGTCCTAGATTTATGTATGATTAGCATCTTTGTATAGGTCTCTACTTTTTTCTAGACTGTAGATTCTTTCTTGTCACAGTTTTCTTCAATTGAACTATAGTTTGAACAGTTTGTACAACATCTTCCAACACACCTCAAATCCATGATGTTTCTTATCTGTTTTCCCAATGGCCAAGAGATGATCCAATTTTTCATTATCATTGTTAGGCATGTCTAGTTGTTTTCATTCTTCTCTAGTTGATGTTAGATTAACACTACTTTTTCATTTTTTTCGTATAATTGCACTTCATTCCACTTGAATCTTTCTTCAAGTTATAAATTTTATTTTACCTAATTAATATTTTACTTCCTTATCTTCATCTATTATTCATGCATCAACTCAATAGTACACTACAAAAAACATGAGAATATCAACGGACAGATCAACATATATGTCCGTTTATATATATTTCAACAAATTTGAACGAATACCACAGAGTTATCAATGAGTATCAATCCATTAAAATTCGTTGGAATTTCCAATTATCAACGTATAGTATTCATTGATATTTAGCGATGAATCTGTCGAAAGCCTGATGAAAATTCACAAAATCATTTCAACGGATGATCATTCCTCATTCCAATGGATACCCATTGAAATTACGAATTGATGTTCGTGGTAAATTTAAAATTTCAATGCAATCGCTGGAAAAAATTGATCGTTAGCGATCAACGGACATCCATTGATATTTCTAACGGGCATCCGTTCGAGTTTTCAATATTTATTCACCAAACTCGAATTCCTTAACATCAAGCCATGAACAAAAAATATATTTTCAAAAAAAATATTGTCTTCTTGAAATAAAAATCTATGCAAATCGAGAGAGTGAATGCATAAAGAAAAGATCTCGTAAACGAGGAAGTTACGCAATAATTCTTACACCGATTGGATCAATTCGTGAGTTTTCTGTCGATTAAACTTTTGTGTCAAGAATGTGGGACAATGGTATATCCCTGCAAATGCAAAAATATGAAGTATCGAAGTCAAGAAATTATTTATAAACACATTTACATGGAAGGTTTCATAGATAATTATGAAATATGTTTCGTTTACGGTAAACATTGTGGCATAAGAGATAGTGTGCAAGAAGCATAAGAAATAAAAAGAAATGAAGTGGTTTATTGTTTAACAACAACGACCAATCCATATGTGGAATTGGTGTGAGATGCTTTTCCTAGTGTTTTTAAGCAATCACATGAAGAGATCTTGAAAAATGAGGTACGCCGATCAACCTATTGGATGCGGCAAAAGAACCTATATATGAAGGTTTTCATGAAGGTAAGTCTCGTTTATCCTTATCATCAAGATTGATGAGTATAAAAACAGACTACAATATAGCTAAAAATTGCATGGATTCATTTTGCAAAATCATGCATGAATATTTACCAATGAATAATCAAGCTATTGAAATATATTAGAAAACAAAAAATATTTTAATCGATTTGGGCATGCCACATAAGAATATTGATATTTGTAAAAATAGTTGTATGTTGTTTTGGGGATGAGATATAAGCATTTTGGAATGTAAATTTTGCGGTGCAAGTAGATTTCGTCCAAAAAATCATCTTTATTCAAATAAATAGGTAAAAAAAGATATTAGATATGCTTGTAGCAAATAGTTTGATGAGGTTATATAAATAAATAAACCGTTGTGGTAATGAGATGGCACGTTGAAAACTCAACATGTGAAGGGATAATGCAACAATAATATGATGGTAAGGCTAGAAAGTATTTCAAGAAAATATATCTTGAGTTTGCGTATCAAACGAGAAATGATTATCTTTGTCTGTACACCAATGATTTTAGTCCATACAGACAATCTAGAGGTCAATATTCTCTATGGCCTATGATTTTGTCTCCGTATAATTTGTCTTTCGAGCTATTTTTGAAAATAGAAGCTAAGATTTGAAGTTGTCAATTCTAGGACCAGAACATAGTCCTCAGTTCATGAATTGAGATATTTGTAGGACAACGGAATTGTTGCATATGACTTAAATACGAAAAAAACTTTATAATTAAAGTAGTGCTATTGTGAACAATTACCGATTTTTTTGCTCATGGATTGTTATCTAGATAGTGCACGTACGAGAGACTGACATGTCTATCTTATATGAAAAATACATATTTGTTTTGTCTAGTATATGAGAAAAAACCATGTTGGTGTGATGGTCATAGAAAATTTCTTCCTCGTGGATATAAATTTAAAAAAAGATAAGTAAAATTTTCGAATGTGGTTAAAAAAATGGCACCATCCATGCAATACGAATGATCAAACACGATGGTAGTTTTAAAAGAATCAATGGAATGTGGAGGAGATCATGGACATCGAAAACCGCAAGATAAAGGTCAATGAGAACTGGTATAAATGTAATATTTTTTTCAAAATTAATTACTATATTGGAAATCGCTAATATTGCGTCATAACTTAGTTGTTATCCATATTAAAAAAAACCTTTTTATAACATCATAACCATTGTTTTAAATGTAATGAAAAAAAACTGAATGACAACATACACTTAATGAAAGATATGAAGTCAATATGTCAAATTTTCATGTAGTGATTCATTCCAATTGTGTTTGTATAGCTATTACCACAAAGTCTACACAACGTGTTATACGAAATTAGTATATTTTTTGGAAATATATGTTCAAGAAATTTAAATAGAAATGACTTAGAGTTATTTAAAAAATATATCATAAGTATTATGCTAATTGGAAAAAGCCTTTTCACCTTCCTTCTTCGATGTCAAGGAACAATTTCGAATATATTTACTAGATGAGGCAATACTTGTTGAAAAAAATCACATATTTTAGCACATTTTATTTCGAATCGCATATTCTAAGGAAACATAAAAGATCAGTAGATATCTCACAAACTATCTATATCAATATAATATTTTATTGGATGAAATCTCAGATATCTTTACACCAACTGTACGTAGGGGAAGAAAATCCAAGGAATATTGGCTAACACCATAAGAGTATTATCACGTCAATTTATATATATTATTAAAAGTGTGAATAGTTATTTCCTTGCAAAATGTACAAAATGATGAAAATAGATATTTTAAATTATTACAAACATATATATATATATATTAACATATTTTTATTACAAGATCTTTGATGAATAAGTAATTGGTACAAATCCTCGTCTAAGCGCATATGAATTCAACCAAATAAAATTTCAACATTATGCCTCGTGGTTTAGAGATTGTATAAGTATATATATATATCATGTATTTCGTATGTACATTTAAAATAATGCATTTAAATGTAATCATTCATTTTTATACAATAGGTTAAGAGTTGCGATGAGAGACGTCCTACTTAGGGGTGGCCAATTCGGGTTAACACGATCAGACCGACCCGGATCGACCCGAAAAACCTCGATTGTTTACAAAACGAGCTACTCTAAAAAACCATATGGGTCCATATCTTAGAATCCGTTCAAAATCGGGTCGGTCCGATCAGGGTTTGGGTTAAACACGAGGAATCCGAACAGTCCAAATTAAAATAAAGTTTTTTTTTTCTTTAGTGTTTTTCTTCCGCCTGCTGCTACATTCTCTCTCTCCATTCTCTTCTCCCTCACCTCATCCCGTCGCCTGACCAAAGACTCTTCACTCTTCTCCCCTCACCCACCGCATCTCCCTCACCCGCCATGCCTCCCCCATCCGCAG